>CM060846.1:71530000-71790000 GCA_030762175.1 Metallyticus violacea | reverse complement strand
AGTGTCATCTTTTATGACACACGTTGAATTATTCCACCATGATTACGGTTCTTTTCAGATTAAACTTTAGTGTAAAACATGGACTCTTAAGGGGATCTTCAGCTACTAATATAATCGAAATTGTATATTCTACATAAATAATTAAATAACATATAATAATATCGTGCCGTGTCGTACATTTACGGGACGATAAAGAACCTCAAGCCTGAAAGAAGAGGCCTCTGAGCAAAATTTGTCGGCCGTTTCACGCCCTGATTTGAATGGGGCGCTGATGGCCTGAGCGTCGGTAAATAAACCAAATCAAATATTTACCTGTTTCTTAAAGAAAGTGCTAATTACATGCTTTGTTTAGGGAAACGGTTTGGCGTATATTCTTTAAATAATCTTTTCCCTGCATTTGAAATGTTGCTTTTGGATATATTATTCCAGTAAAGTAAGTACAATTTCTGCAACACAAAGACAAAATATTGCATTTTCTTTTAGTAATTGCGTGACTTTCATAAAGTAACATAGAAACATGCAATTATATTGCATTTTAATTGAAATTATTTAAAAATATTTTTCATTTTAATGTGAAAATTGGACTAATTTTTGGAAAATGCATAAAAAATTGCTTCACTGCGATGAAAAGTTAATATGGTATATGAATCCATTTAAAGGTACTAAACATTTTCAATAAAGCCAGGAGTTGAGCACACAGTATATTGATGAACTCGCATATGGTGAAGTGCAGCCAATACAGCAAAGTTGTTTTTATCAAAAGCGTATACTTGCACGAACATATTTTTTTGTGAGTTAAGATTTAAATGTGGAGCACAGCAAAAAGCATTATTCAGCACAAGTGAGCATAAATCACACATAGCAAGACAATTATTTCTGGTAAAGAATTTTTATATACCTGTCAGTTACTTTCAATTTGTTTAACCTATTTTCGTGATTGTGGTGCAGAAAGGTTAATTGATGGACTTTGTACAATTATAAACTAAAAATACACTTTGAAAATGCCTAGGGAAAACTTCTGGATGAATTTGTCATGAAGCTGGGTGCTGATATTGATACAAGTGGAAGTACTGCAAGTAAACTTAAAACATTCTTTTCATCGCATCACAATCACTGGGGGAAAATGCTCGCAGTGCATTTTCCTCTTCTATGCTGTTATTAATTGGATGCACCACAGACGCTTCTCTATGCATCCTGGTATGCTTTCTCCAAACAGTATCATACACTGCAATTTTCTCAACGTTTACAATCAGAATAACAACTGACGTACGGTAAGCAGAAATGCTTTTGCTTTTAGAAGAAGCAATATATTGCAAAATGCTTTTAGTACAAACAATGCCTCTGCACAGTATAAAGAAATTTTGCTGCTTTAATCTGCGTCTTGGTTTGTGTAACACAACCGTGCAGTAGGTCAACCCTTATACACACCCAGATTTTTTAATTTCATGAGTTAACTATACCGTTTCTAAATATCATACTTTGCTCAGTCACCTCCCCAGAGTGAGTGTGATAAAAGTTAAAACAAAGAAAGTATGCTATACTAAAATGTTCAGTACTAAAACGATAACATGTAACAAATGTTTTCTGGGAACCTTAAGCTCGTAACAAAATGATAGTATGCGTGGATTTAACAGCCTCTACGTATTTTTATTTGTTGCTATAGCAGAGAATACCAGTAAAAGATATTGTGATTTTCAGCTTGTAGTTGTACAACTCTTTAAAACTTTAGTAACTTATGTTTAATTCATAAAAACTTACAATGCGTAGATAATTATAGCTAGTAAATCACCTATAAGTTGCTTTATATCGATAAAATAAAAAAAAACATGTTTGGTGCTAATTAGGATGTTCAAAAAAACACTTGTCTCATTTTGTAACTAGTGAAATTCTTCAGCATTGACCAATTGAAGACACTCCTGCATTGAAATCTATTTTCACGAGTTCAGTACTTTAAATATGTTTTCCTTTGTCTTTTGGCTCTTCTTCTAAACTTCAAGCAGAATTTTCTCACAAAGGAATCTCAGGGGATGGAAAGTTAAATGACATGAAGCTATAGGCAATGTTCTGACTGCCTACAATACAGACTGGAATGGAGGAAATCTGATAACAGTGATAATAAGGGATTTTGCGCGGCAAAACAGCAGCGGTTTTGCTTCCTAGTAAGTAAATTTAAACATATGTTTAATATTTATCAAAAAAATTTGTTTATATTATTAACTGTGAAAGATAATATGTTACAAAAGAAATGGGTATAAATAAAAAATAAATCTACTGACATTTAATTGAAGATGATGAGTAAGTTACATAAGATAAATATTAATTTATAACCTCAAAGATGAACAGATATATTAAACTGAATTTAAAATATTTAGTATAAATTGAAATTAATTTACATTTTATATGTTTACAGCTGGCTCTTAGGTGTTGCATTTGCCAGGATTATAAGTACAAGCGGTTATGTTGTTGTTTTCAAGTTCCCAGTTGACAAGGATGATTTAAGTTTGTGGCTGAAAAATACACCTCGAAAGGATTTTACGTAACAAAACGTTCTATTGGGTGTATTGAACACTTGGAAGAAAAATATTTGTATCAAGTGGATGTTTCAAAAGATAGAGGTGAACATTTCCGAAATAGATGTCTAATGAAACTTAAAAGTTGTGCCAAGGACTTTCCTAAGCTTGCCGGAAAATTTAATAGCCCCAGTTATTCTGTGCGAATTGATGCTACAGTTGTGAAACAGAAGAATGTAGAACAGTTTGGAAAATAATAAAACAAGATGTTACAAATAAATATCATTACGTCATTTGATGAACTGTGTGATAAGTAAGATGATTTTACAACGAGATTGAATAGAAAGTAGAATACTAATGTAATACTAAATGTAAAAGTTTGTCTTTTTTGTGGTTAAGTTTGAGGGTATTCCAGGAATAGAATGAGTATTACAATATATCAAAATATGTATGTACAAGTTTGTGTGATTCAATATGCAGCTTCTATATATTTTGTGCATATTTAGTACATGTAAGTTAATATGGACAATTCCAAACAAAAAATCTGCTCGCAACTGGAGCACATATTTATAAGGCGTGCAAATAATCCCTTATTAAATTTTATTACTATTGAAAACAAGGTATTGCACATTTTATAATATAGCCATGAGTGTGAAGTAAAGTTTCTCCCAAATTCACATATAAAGATTTTTTGTAAGGTGGTAGAACCTAAACAAATCGTGTGAGGATTTTTGCAGTTGTGGCAGGTGTAAATTTAATGTTACCATATTTTGCAAATATTATGTCAAACTATACTAAAGTTACAAACTGAACATTGTGGTACAGCTAATGTATTTATAAAGAAAAAACTGAATATTTTGAAATTATTTTATGAATTGTAATGATCTTAATTATTTGCGATAGGAATACTCTAACCTAAACACAATTGAATACATGTGCTTAAAATGCCCTGAATAACTTTAAACGGAATATTACCTTTTCCCCCCTCTTTCATATCCTTATATTTCATTTTATACAGAATATCATTAAAATGTTCACGTTATAATATAACTGTATCTGTGAATTTTATAAGTAGGAAGATTTATTGCTTAGATCTGAAAAGTATATTGGTATTTATGGAAAGCAATATAACTTGTTTTTACCGTTAATGAATTTTCATTTTTCTATTATTTTACAAGAGAATGAAAATGTAATCCTGGATGCTAAACTAGCAGACACCAATATAGCTGTTGGTCGGCACGCGGTGTTGCAAGATTGTGCATTCCAGAATAAATATCTCATGGTAGAGAAACTTAGGGAAGTCTCCTGGTAGAATCAAATAAAAAAAGGTTGTTGATTCCATTTTTCTTTCTTATTTTATTTCATTAAGAACGCTTTTAACATCTCATGTCATCAGCGTCCCATTAAATTCACGGAGTGAAACGGCCGATGAATTTTGCTCATGGGCCTCTTTTTCCCGCTTGAAGTTCTTTTACGTGCCGTAAATCAACTACATGGGACCCACGATTTTTACGTTCCTTCCGAAGGAAGATACACTTAGGATTTTTACGCCCGAAAAGAACCAATCGACCCTGGCCCGGATTGAACCCGCGATCTTGAGTCTACAAGGTTAGCATGGTTTTTACTAGGACCGACTGCTTCTTCCTTAATATCTTACCACTGTAAGTGAAATATCGCCACAACTTCCTGCTTCTGTAACCAAGGTTAATGTACTCTTGTACTTGTGAAGTTGATCGCTGAACATTCAAACTTAATTTTACTTTCATTTACAAGAAAATATGAAGATATTTGAAATGCCAAAGTAGCGCAATCTTACATTCACACTGCTCACCGATTTTTCTTTCCGCAACAGTTAGTCCTTTCATATTAACAAAACTTTCACTTTTGACTGTGAATTTCAAGGCGATTCCTTTACAAAATTTCTGAATGCCAGTGAGGATAACGCGTTTAGACGTTTACTGTAATGATCCAAACTATTCTATTACTGTAATATTCTTTGAGAACCAACAATAATTGCGAAATTATTTAAAAGAAATTACTAACATTGAAAAATGCACTTATGATAATACAGAATGTATGCCATAAATTCCAGTAGTGCCAATAATACTTTCTACACACATCCAAAGCATTAACGCATTAACGCATTTTTGCCAACTTTACAACACTTTTTTCTGTATTGCTTCAATTATGTTTTCCTCATTCACGACGACTGATATCTGGGTAGTTATTGAATACGCTTTGGAACACAGCTTTGAGTACATTGGAACAAAACACTTTTATCATCTATGTTTCTTTCCCGGTGATCGATGACAAACACGTGTTTGACTCCAATATGTATCTTAAATTTTATACCGGTCTCGGGAAAGTAGAGTATTAATTTTTTGTTCGCAAGTATTAGATTAAAACGTACGCTTCGACAACAACTATCAACACGGTTCTTACAGAAGATCACGTGGGGGTAAAAAGCCGTGTTGTGTGGTAGGAAATGTGTGGTGCTTGGGTCGGGCCGGGCCTAGCAGGTGTGCCCCGCGGATCAATATCAGCCACAGCGAGGAACGATAACCCCCCCCCCTCCCAACCGTCACCCCCAAAAGCGTTTCGGTTAGTTCAAAATATAGGTCAGAAGGATAAAGGTCGTTTACTATCCTCGTAACGCAAACTTGTTAGTTTCTGCATCTGCAGCAGCCTCAGTGTCCGCGCAAGTTTGGAAGACAATTTAGCCTGTGTAATGTACAGGTTTGTTGCATGTAATGCAGTTTGCAAACTCAGCGATGAAACCGCCAACAGCGCTCTGCACAATAGCCTTGGCAAACAAATCAAATGAACAAGAATATTGATAAAATGGCACTTTGTCATTCTTGCAAGAATTTAAAGCAGGGGAGAAAAAAACCTATAACTTGTGAAACGAGGTAGCTTAGCATCCTTTGGTGTACTAAACTCCTCCACGGTTTTGATTGTCATTAAAAATGGAAAACTGAGTCTCTATTAACATTGGAAGTAAAATAATTCTTCCAGTTTCCAGTAAGCACAGCCGAAATAATTAAAATGAGTTACAAAGTCATCCCCAATAGACCAGCAACCAACAGATGCAGAGTTTGCGACATAGCGCAAACATGGATCGGGTGCTAGGTTCCTGCCCTAATAACCCGCATAATACTTTCGCTGACCATTTAAAACCTCCAAGGCCACGGAATAGACAAGGTACTAATAAGAGGTATGTGTATCTATATTCGACTGAGATTTATGAAGAAAAATATTTATGACCCGAGAATCAGTAAATAGGAACGCTCTTGCGTTTATGTACCAATATGGTTTTATTATTCATGATATACCGTTTAATCATCAGCTATAATTTGTACGCAAATTACCAGTACCACAATATAACGGTTAGCTGCTAAGCAAAGGTTTCTAAATGTTAAGTAAAGCCTATATAGAAATTTGAAAATATTGTAATTTTGGAATTAATATTCTTAAACTTTCTACAGAGTAATTAAGTTATGTGGTGCTGCATGAAAAATCACCAAAAATTATTGTCATTAGTTATTAATAAGTTATTCTCTGCTATGTTAATATTTAAATTAGTCCGTTCGAACGTATTATAGTTGTTTTATACCAACTATAAATAGCTTACACACTATTATTCCTTACCTATAAATTTATTTTTAAAAGATTATGCTTCACTATCGCCATTAATTGTATAGGATTTTAATTATAAGACTGGTCCTTTTTACATATCGACTACCAGGCGTACTGTAGCCGGCAACGCCAGAATTTCAATTCCGTTTTCCATGTTGGTCTCGGGGCAGTATACTCATGATGGTGGATACACAGTTAACTCTAGAGGAACGCATTTTTTGTGTAAATGTTATTTTAAATAAAATCAGTATAGGTGCGAATTGCTTTCTTATAAAACTACTTTGACGATTATACTGCTTCATGGGGAAAAAGCATGGTTTTAAAAGCGGAAAATTATATCGCGCAACTTTGAACAATTGGCATTAAAATCCCTACAGAAATTAACTTTAGTGGGGATTTCAAAATGTTAAGTTAAATATTAGCAACAAATGTTAGTATAATCTATTTCAGAGCTTTGAGGTTCAGGTCTAGTGGTCACAAAATATAAATTTATATTTAAAAAGAAAAGTTGAAAAGTTTCTGAAATGAAGCACAAAAAGGCGGAGTTTTTTAAATTGTTCTAATTTTTTTAACATAGTCTCTCTTCAGTTGTTCTAAAGCCTTTATCTCTCCGAAGTCAGATTTTTCCTAACCTACAAAATACTCAACTGATGATTTAATTTCTTCAACAGATAAAATGATATTCTTACCCACGGGATTTAGGTTCAATGTAGCCAAATCTGGGGAATAAGGTGGATGTGGCAGCAAATCATAGCCCAGTTAATTGATTTTCGCCATTGCAATGACAAGCGTGTGAGGGTGAGCATCGTCTTTATGCAAAGTCTTCATTTTTTATAAACCTGGTAATTTCTGGCACATACGAGTATTTGCTTTCAATTGGTCCAGTGTGCTCCACTAGGAAGATAGTCCATCGGTAGTATACCTTTAGCATCCCAGAAAACTAATACCATCATCTCCATACATTAAGCCTTCTTTGACGATGCAGTTATGAATCTTCCAATGTTTTAATTCTGGTGTGCAGTAGTGCATCACTAGCCATGAATCGATTATTAAAAGCTCTAAAAGGGCGCCAATCTTTGCTCGAAAATGTCCATCCTGGTTTGCTTTCGATCAGGTGTCAACAATATCGGCAACCATTCACAGATAATTTCTCACTTAAAATGTGAAATACACTTACATATAGCTTCAGGTGAAGGCTAATGAGCTTAATACAATACTCATCATCCTGTAGTTTCAGCAATTTGATACATTCAATCGGCGTTCCTTGAATAACATTTTGCATATTTCTTTTTGACAACTTCCGCCATGAATGCAGATTTCAGCAGTCTATAAGCGGTTCATCTTTCAAGCTTATACGACCGCGTTTGAACTTGAACTTTGGCAAAAGTTGCACAGAATACTTCGGAACATTTATTGTATCTCCACGAATTTTCGCTGATGCCATAAACTTTACAAATAACTAAATTACCGCCACTGTTCAATATTCGCCACTTTCCCAACATGCGACTGCACTTCAACAAAAGCAATACTCACTTCAATCTTTCACAGAGTGAAGCATTTTCGCACAGCTATTTCTGCGAAAGCGGCGTAATTCGTATGGAATTCCTGCTCCAATCCGTGGGTCATTTCGAGATTTTTTCAAATGATCCTCATATTTAATTAGCAATGAAATGAAAATCATTGCGGCACTCAACCGCAATTATGTGTTTTACTGATACAGTGCCTGTTTAGCCCAGAAAGGTGGAAAATTGGAGTATCTTCTACATGAAAAGTTTGCATACACGTTTTAGACAGCAAAGCTGAGCTGACGCTTATTAGCCGAATTATTAACCATCGCACGAGTAAACAGGGTTATAGCTACAGTTTAGCAATAGGATGTTTACTGTTTTAAAATATATTTCATTAAATTCTATTTCTATAAGAAACCCCGTGTTTAAAGTTGTAGATATTTGTTATTTTGGTTAAAATTTCAAAGATATTTAATGAAACGGTGACAAAGTTTTTATTTTGTATGCTGGTTCTTAAGGAAAACCTATTCAATAAATCTGGTTATGTTACATTTTAACCATATAAACCTTAAATGTTCCTAAAATCACACAAAAACGAGCATTAATAAATGTCATTGCTTACAAAACTTTCTTGTTACATTTCCTTTAATATACCCCATCATCGTCTATTGCACTAATATAAGACGAACAGTACATGACTGAAGTATGCATAAAGCAAATCTGGTGAGTTTTGGATGTGTTCAGAAATTAAGTAAAAAAGTTTAAGCGCTAATGAAAGAACAGTAACAATATTTCTCCATGTGTACTGTAGTCTCCAAGAGAACACCATTGGCATGCACAGCTCTTAGTTTTTTTTAATACTGTTTTAATGCCCGTGTTTACTACTAAGGCATCACAGGCGATGGACACTGATGATACATGAGATGAAAAATATATTGGGAAAGAATTTATCTTTTTTAAGGAAGGAAACGTTCCAGGTTTCAGTTTAGGGTACCTCCCCGGCATTTGCCAGTTTTGAGGACTGAGGGAAACCTGGAAAAAACCTCAGTCATGGAGGACGGTCATGGCGGGATTCGAACCCTCCCGCTCACGATCCGCGCCTTAACGACCTCGGCCACCCGTGGCGGTCAGCTCTTACTGACCTCAATTGCGGTGCCATTATGGCTTTTATTATGATTGTGCCGTATTGCTCTTAAATTTGTGTATCCTACCTTCAGGAACTAATTTAACAAATTTTGCATGCAATGTGAATGAAGGATGATCAAGGAGATATAAAATGAATTTGAGGGCAGGGCAAATCCATAAACAGTTGGAGAGGGAAAAACGTTATTGGCTTATCTTGGGATGTTTCAACTGTTGGAAGAAACATTTGGAATTTCACTGCGGTGGTGGACAGGGATGTATGCATTTACCGATTTGCATGGGATTAACCAAAATTGATTTGCATAGCGGTGGACCGATTTAATTATATATGGTTATTGGAAGAACAAGATTCATTTCATTATAAATGACACGGCGGATCACCCGTTGGGCATTAGTTTAAATATACTGAACTAGGATCAATATACTGCTTTATTTGGGATCAATTGTTCAGAGTATCTATTATGGGCTTAAGAGAGGCTAGTTTCACGATGCCAGCGCTGCGTTACATATGTTCGTCGGGTTTGCTTTGAAGGCAGAAATATGAGGCTTCGTTTTAGTTTAGAATTGCTTTCTCTTTTACGAGTTGTTTCTAGTTTAAGTTAAATAAAAGAAACATCAAGTCTTTGGTTTTAACACAGTGGATTTTCATTGTGTGAAATTATAATTTATATCACGAACAAAATACGATGGGTTCTCGGCCTGACCAACAAAACACTACATTTAAGAGGCTTTTTCCAGCTTTATCATTGTGTAAATCAATACATTTAACCCAAGGACTGTCCAAATTTTAATACCCTTAGTAAAATAAAATTTTTTCAACTGTCTGTTTCAGCTTCTACCTCATCTTTTGATGTGAATCTTCGTCCACCCAGCAATTTCTTCAGGCTTGGGAAAAAAAAGTAATCGCTGGAAACCAAATCCGGCGAATATGGCGAACGTGGAAATAGTTGGAAGCAAAGGTCGTGTAGTTTTGCAGCAATAATCTCAGACGTGTATGAAGGTGCATTATCATGACGAAAAAGAACTTTCTTTTTCGCAAATTGTGGACGTTTAGCCTGAATAGCATTCTTCAGTGGTCCAGTAGTGAAGCGTAATACTCCCCGGTGGTGGTTCTGCCCTTCTGGAGGTAATCTACAAGCACCACACCATGAGAATCCCAGAAAACCATAGCCGTGATTTTTCCTGCAAATGGAACCGTTTTTGGTTTCTTTGGTGCGCTTTCACCTGTTGCCAACCACTGTTTGAATTGCTCCTTCATCTCTGAAGTGTAGTGATGAATCCATGTCTCGTCTACCGTTATGGAACGTCGGAGAAACTCACTGGAATTGCGTTTAAACGATTCTAAACATTCTTGCGAAATGTTGATTCGAATGCATTTTTGGTCCATGTTAACAAACGCGGAAAGTTTTCCCATGCCCATAACTTCAAGTAAAATGTAGTGGACACTGCTTATTGAGGTTTTTGCAATGTCAACCAACTCGTATAGCTTCAATCAGTGATCACTGAGTACGGCATTGAGAATTTTTGTCACAATCTCGTCGGTCGCAGAAGTTATTGGACGACTTGGGATATCACAACTTTGATTGGATGTGCGACCACGCTTAAATTCAGCAGCCCAGTTTTAAACGTCGGAAACCCAGGGGAAGAATCCTTTAATGTGAAATCTAACTCCTTTTATATTTCTGTTGGAGTTAATCTTCTCAAGACGAAGTACTTTATCACAGCTCGTATTTCAGTTTTATCCATTTTTTTAGAAAATGTTAACGGTAATTTGTTTACACGATCGTTACAAAAAGTGACTATACTTACATGTTTGAAACTTTACAGCGCTCTATCTAAAGTATAATACTTAACAACTATCACAGTAATTTGGTCATCTTCACGACATCTGCGTCATGCCAAGACTTTTAGAACACCCTTAGTATGAAAATATCTAATTGGGTGATGTGAAAGTTGTAAAAGTATTTAACGCTCATTTTTACTATCATGACATAACAGACTATGGACACTGTGGAACGTGAAATGAAGTAATAAATTGGGAAAGAAATTTTGGAAAGGAACCGATCCAGACCTCTGATGCATTTGGCATTGATGATGACTGAGGAAAACCTGGAATAAATCTCGGTCATGGATAAACGTTTCCCAAGTGTCAATAAGTACCCTCAGGAACCTTGGTCATCCTTGTCGATATGAGTATATAGTTAAATAATTAGACACAAATGGCTTCAGGCAGTGACTAAGTTCTGCTTTTCTAGCAAAAGTATTTCAGCAAGTAGTAAATAAGCTAGCTGAATATTCTGAAAATACATTAACTTTCCTTTTTATGATTTATAAGTTGCAGGCCCAATAACGCTTAGAACGTCATTTAATGACGTCACTTTATTCTCGTTCTCTCAAGCGAGAGGAATGTGCTGCTACGAGAATCTCATACATCGGGAGCGGCTTGTAGGTAACGTGGTGACTGGAGAGTTTTCACAGCCAGTACTGTAGCGGCCAAAGCATAATGTCATACAAGAAGGAAACTTACACCAGTGACGAAAGTATATGAACTCGGAAACATAGTTTCCCAATCAACATAGCAGTCCTCTTATTTGTGACCGGACTTTGCTGCTTGCGAGCAGAAGTGATTCTCGAGTCAAACCGCACTCTCCTCGCTTCTGCACGTCAGGCCGCCGGAATACGAATGAGACGAAATGCTAATTTGACCTCCTTACTGTGTGCTCTTTAGGTGTCTGTCCTACAGAATTCTATGCATGCAAATTTTAAAATTCAATTTCGAGAAAACTTATTTTAAAAGCGTAGCGAGAATTTTCTAAATAAATATCTCTCCCACAAATTTTATATTATGAGTATGCCATTTTATTGCAATTTCTATATTAACGACATTGAGCAGCCAGGTTTTTATATACAGTGTGAGTCACTTAAAACAGGCCACCTAAATAACAAGAACATTTTAGTGATAGAAAACTCCAAACGCCAAAGTTGTTTTACTTGAAGGGAACATAATGTGACATTGTCAGTTTTTTAATAGGTCGAGGAAATGTCAGAGTAATATTATTTTAAATGGATTGATATGTTTTATTACATATCTTATGGTGTGTTTGTAGAAATAATTGACTGGTGTTCTCGGGGTCAATCAAAATATTTGAAAGACAATGACTAATTAAAAACACATTTTACTCAGGTTAACTATTTGGTTGCCTATTGTAAAGCAAGCCTGTACACCTGCAACCAACACAATACGCTATAAATCGTACGAAAGTATTCAACTTGTATATTTCTTTTGTATATCTGTGTTCAGTGTGTGATATTCTGCTGTAGCCATCAGGAGAATGTTCTTTCTGAGGGGTCCAGACGTTCACGTACGGAATCCCAGTAAGTTGACACGGCATTCATTTATTGCAAATATCGCGAAGTTAGAGTAGCAGATGTAGATTGAAAGAAATCCTGATCCTGCTACACCGTCGTCGTCATTATCATCATCATCATCATCATCATCATCATTATTTGGTTTATTTACGGACGATCTTTAACATTTCAGGTCATCAGTGCCCCATTCAATTCAGGGCGTGAAACGGCCGACAAATTTTGCTAAGAGGTCTCTTCTTTCAGACTTGAAGTTCTTTATCGTGCCGTAAATCTACGACGTGGAACTTACGGCTTTACTTCCCTTCTGAAGTAAGCCATACTTATGATTTTTACGTCCGAAAAAATCCATCCACCCTGCTGAATGGAAAGATCGAAGGTCCCGGGTTCGGACCTTCGATCTTTGAGCCAAGTATAGTTAGTTACCACTAGAGCAGCAGGACCGATATACACTTTTGTGATTCGTCTCTACTTACTCTGTAATAAAATTCGATGCGCAGCATTGTCCGCACAGAATCACTTTACAGCATGTATCAATTACTTAGGCCATCAGTTTAAACACATACTGTGGTAAAAGTCAGTTACAGAAATGTTTGATCTGTTCCTTGACATTAAGTATTGCCCATCATTGACCTTGAATATATTTCAATTTGAAGACAAATAATAAATAAACATAATATAGAGAAAAACCTTTATAACACTCTTTTTTGTTTAATTACTAGACGTTTTTTATTCTACTACTCGTGTATTTTGTATTTAATTTTACGTTAAAAATGATTCACAGGTGATGATTCACGTGTTTGCAGAGTATAATGCCGTGTTGTTCACGCACGACGGAATGGCACCTCATTTTAGTGGTTATTTTAAAGCATATGCATGCTATGCTCTGTGCCCTGCTAGACAGTTAAAGGTGGACTAACAGCGTGCTCTGCGGAATTCATTTCGAGTGTAGATATTTCTGGAACTACATAAAGCGTTCAGTGTCAAATGGTAGTAATTACATAAGAGAGCGGGTAGAGAAAATCAGGTGTGTGTTTCTCTGTCGACGAACTCCGCATTTCATCACACCAAGAGCTTTACTTTCGATGATTGTGTTGACATCTCTTCGGGAACATTTGTGCACAACTAACCACCACTCTAAAAATACATTTCAGAGGGGAGTACTTATTTTCATAATGGGGAATTAAATGTTAAAGTGAGAATAAGTAAAAAAAAAAAAAAAAAAAAAAAAAAATTAGGTCCCACGTTTATTACACTTTTTCCAATTGACTTCTAAATATTGCTACCTATTATATGCTCTTCCAATAAAGAGAACACACACACACATATATATGAAAAATAAAGTAACACTATGAACAATGTAACTAAAATAACAATGCGGCGGCAGGGGACTGCATCGACCGATAAGTCATGGGTCTTATGTTTTTACATCACTCAGTCAATGTCGTTTGAACAGTGCTAGAGTAGTACTAAGAATGGCTAATACCAGGCCTAATTGTATATTCTATCTCACAACGAGCCTGCTAGTGCCTTTAGGGGATTATTTGAAGAGACATTTACAAGTGGTCGAGTTACAAGTCCTAATGCGATTCATATATTAGTAATGTCCACACATTTTAAACGGACTAAAGGATAAGGCTCCTCAAGAGATAAGTTTAAATTCGCGTGTGGGTAATGTGTAATTTTATAAACAGATGCCAGGGATGTATGGAAAATGAAGAGTGCCAGTTCCAACATTTCTTTGCGTTAAATGTGTGAGCAGATAAATTTTAAGTGCATTGTTTGTTGATTTGGTTTATTTACGGACGCTCTTTAACATCTCAGGTCATCTGCGTCCCATTCTATTCAGGGCGTGAAACGACAGACCAATTTTGCTCAGAGGCCTCTCCTTTCAGGCTTGAGGTTTTTTTCGTGCCGTAAATATAAGACATGGGGCCTAAGGCTTTACTTCCCTTCCGAAGTAAGTCATACTTGGGATTTTTAAATTCATCGACCCTGGCCAAATTTGAACCCGTGATCTTAGGTTTAGAAGGCAAGTATGGTTACCACTAAACCACCAAGACCGACTAAGTGCATTACACTGTCACTCTAGTGTTTCTACCACCGACTCTTTGTTACCCCGCCCTCTTTGCCCGGACTCTAGTGCAGCTTGGCTGGCCGTGGGTGGTGGCTTGTCGGTCGACGCAGTCCCTCCGCCAAGTTGGTCAGTTGATAATTGAATGACCAGAAAAATTATAATCATATAACTCTCAATGAACAAATCTATGGGAGTCAGGGAAAATGATCACCTATCCAACTTTCAAACTACAGGAGTACTATTGTGGGTTCGGGTTTGGGAGAAACCAATACCTCTCTTTATTAGCATAAACATGTTTATACATTTACTTCCATATTAGTGATAGTACTGTTTAGCCTTTGAGAGCAACAACCAGTCACTTTTGCGCTATGTGGAGACGCGAGTTAAAATATTCTTTTTTGTTAACCAAAGAAAAGTAAACGAAAACATTTTTTATGAGATGAATTAGTTATTAAAAGCACATGTTATTTCTACTTTCTTTGTAGCAAATTGTTAAAAAAAAGCGAAATATATAGGATATCTGATCGATTTTTAAAATTATAACCATTATTTACAATATTATAAGAATAGTTCTCCAAATATCATTACTGTAATTCATGTGGTTTAAATGTTATAGCCTTATTCAAATTAATTATAATCGTGTCACTAAAACTGTCACTTAAGCAAGAAACATTTTTGATCCCATATTTAGTCATCAAACACGTTTATATGCACTTCGTTTAATTTTCATGAATTTTAATGCACATTATTTATAATTTGCATTGATCAAATTATATTAGTTCACTCAAACTACATTTAAATCTTAAAATGAGCATGCACAATAAACACAATAAAATAATAATATAAAATGAATTAAAAGTAAACTAATATCAGATTTTAATAATGATGTTGCACTCTTTTCATAAATTGAAGTTGTGAATGATTTCCATTTTTGTACTTTTCGAGTTGTCTCTATAAAAAACGACATCTTCTCACACATATGAATGAGATGTTTGAAAGGATCATTTATGACGTTGCGCTTGACATAGGTGTCACTCTGAAGATCAACTACGGTTTTATAAAAGTCAGTACAAATGTATTTAAAGAAAGAGCGAATGAAAGGACTCACAAACTGCCAGTGCAATAAAAGAAATACATCGAAATATTAGTGCAAAGGAAAGGGATGGAAACAATCTTCAAACTTTTCAATATTTCGTCATTTGGTGCGATTAGGGCAAATAAAAAAATTAAAGTATTTTCCACCTTAACCGCAGAAGTCCGAAACAGCATCTGAGCCATGCCCCAATTTCAATTATATATTTGTAGTTGTTTGACAAACCAAGATTTTGATTTTCTGACCACCAGTCTTCGACAAATGAAATCTACAGTCATATCTACAGTCATTTATTCCTGCGTATGGTCAAATTGTCAAAATAGCGTTAAGCGTAGCTTATTCATACGCTATCACGATTGTGCCAGGTTGCAAAGACAAGCTATATTGGCTACAGAGGTCTGAGATTGCCAGAAAGTAATTATCGTAGGGTTTCACTTCCTTGTTGTTTTAACAGATAAAACACTAGAGGGGTGTAGTACAGGTTAAAATAACCATGCAAGAAGAACATCTGAAGAAAATATTTTGGCCACTGCTCAAAAGTTCCCTCTATATTTAATATATGATTCTTTGTTAAAAAGTTTGTGCTTTGTGAACAATCAAACATCACTAAGCCGCTTTCTGCGTATTCCAAGGGAACCTTACATTCTTACATATTTTCACATTCACATAAGCAATGAACTTAACATTTGTCTTTGTCACAGATGGCAGTACTTTTCTCCTTGCAACATAAACATAATATGTTGACAGGGAGATATTTTTTGTTTCATGAAAACTGAAAATAATTACTTCTAAAGGATTCTCGCTTATGCTTTAAATAGGTTCTCTTTTAGCAAAAGCTGTATTTTGAAAGTGAATTATATATTATGTTTACGGAGTAAGGGATCATTATATAGACGGTTTCTTGCGGTTATTCCATTAAGAGTTCCCTGTTGTTGTTGTTGTTGTTGTTATTATTATTATTGTTATTATTATTATTTTAATTTCCTGATGTCAACGATATTCTTGTTTCGAACTTCAACTACACTCATCTTGATGTATTTAATTTTATACCTATACATTTTAAAAACTTTATTTGTCTATTATTAAATTTAATTCCTATATTTTCCGCAACCTACATTCGTCTTTGTTTCGAGTATTTCTTCCATTCTTCCCCACCTAGGCAGCTCTGTACGTCACCTGTACCAGTTCCTCCATTATTTTTCAGGTTTACTAATATTTGTATAATTTTACCATAAACACTTCTATGCCACGTCAATGGAATTGTGCAAATAAGCATAAAAGTGTCATTAAGTGCACTAATACTGCTGGTTAACTTAAATGTGATCGCGTGTTTGCTATACATAACACCATGTAACTCCTAGTTTAAGTTTTAGTTTGATTTAAGAAATTTGAATTCTTAACTTAACTTAATTCAAGTTTATTACTTACCCTTGCATCTCTGGGGTGCTACTAGTGAATATAGTGCTGTTGGCAACCACAGTGAAGTGATCAATGCTGCCACATTCCGTCGTCATTTTCTCCTCCTTATTCCGATTTCTCTATAAAAGACCTCGCACTTTTTCAAAGTGTGCGCGGATTAGTAACTTTCAATGCCTTCATTTTATATCCTCTTACTGCATGCTTTATATAGCATTTTGCTAAGTTCTCATATAGTTTTTTCATCATTGGGAGTACACGGAAGCTCTTTGCTCTCTTAAATTCTAATTCAATTTGAGAGGAAATACAGGTAAGGTTACTTTGTACATTTTTTCAGCAGCTTACAGGAGAAGGGGGAAAAAAACCACGTGGGTGATTTCAAAAGAATTCTGCAACTGCTCATTTCGTGCCATCTTTCTTTGTGTGTAAAAAATATAATGTTCTTGATAACAGAACATTTGGAAAAGTTATTAATTAATAGCGTATTCTCTTAAATGTAGTTGGTTCTGGTGATCTTGTGGTAACCATACTTGTCTCGTAGACCCAAGGTCGGGAATTCCTGCCAAGGTAGAAATAAAGTTTAGGACATTAAATTCTAAATATGCCTTCCTTCAAAAGCGAAATAAAGCCGTTGGTTCCGTGTCGTAGATTTACGACACATAAATGAACCTAAGGCCTTAAAGGTTTCTGAGCAAAATTTATTGGCCATTTCATGCTCTGGACGCTGATGACTTGAGAAGTTAAAAAGCGTCCTTAAAAAACTAACTTAAAACCTTCCAATGAACTTTTGCATTCATTCCGATGGCAAAAGTAATTAGTTCATTATCGATTATTTTGAATCTCCGGGAGGGAATTAAAGCTGTGGGTTTCGTGTTGTAGATTTACAGCACATTAAAGAACTCTACGCTTGAAAAACGAGGTCCTTGGACAAAATTACCTCTCATTTCACGTCAAAGTAATAACCTTAGAATCATATTAGTTGCCATTTGAAGCGACTGGCTGACCAGCTTTTGACGTCTGTTAGTGCTAAGTAGCTTAATTCGAATGGTTCATATTACGGTTCCTCAGGACCCGGAAGGGGAAACCGCTGAAAGTGGAAATGCCTAAGAAGAAGGTACCAATTTCCCAGCTCCAGTAACTTGAAAAAAGTTTAAATTAGAAATATTTGTTCTAATATGAATGAACTTTTAGTTATAAAGAAGTTAAACCTTTCATGTTAGCTCTAATTACTTCATTAACATATTTAATAAGTTCTGGCTATAAATTTAAGCACATATTTCTACATAAAATTTGTGCTCTATTGATGCACAGAAAATGTAGGTTCTTTCATATGCAGTAAATCTTAAAATACGATTTTTATTAAACAATCACGGTTAATTAAAGAAAAGTCGGTAGGTTAATTCAAAGGTGTTTTAAATGATGTGTATCATTCAAAAACTTCCCGAAAAATTTTTGGAAATTAAGAATAGGACAGAATCCCTGTGACGGCCGGAATTCGAACCACGGATCTTCGGCATTCCGGACTGATACTCTAACCAACTGAGCTATTGGGTCCTCCTGCAAGCACGGAACTGCGAACCTCTCTTATCAGATACTACAAGCCCTGGAGACCTCCCTAATGTTATTCAATTATAAGAGACAAATTTCTTAAGAGGAGGGCACTGTAGTTCACTTGGTTGGAACGTCAGCACGGAGGGCTGAAGTTCTGTGGTTGGAAATCCTGGAGTGACGGAATTTTCCAAGTCTGATTCTTCATTTCCAACATGTGTGCTACCACGGCAAATATTAAAACGAACAACTGTTTGACAAACTAGCTTTTATTTCTTAAAAATTTAATTTGTGTACGTTATTCTATTTTCCTGATGTTAAGTTGTGACATTATAGCAGCGTTTGCAGCTTTCCCATACTAAAGTATGGAAAATTTCCGAGTAAGTCCGCTAAGTATCAGTTATTATAGGACTGGCTTTTGGGAATGTCGCAGTTGTTCACAGCGCAATGTGATTAATGTGTTTACTTTCACTCTAACAGTGCAATACGAGCAAAGTAGAGCAGAATTTTTGTTTAGCTTCTTTTGTGTTTTTGGATCGCTGCAGTCAACCGAGGAGCTGCAAATTAAAAATAAAAATAGTTTTAAGTGTATGCGTTAGCAAACTGGTCATGCAATATATCATATGTTTCTTTTTGCAACAGGAACACTGCAGTAAATCTTGGCTTTTTGTGTGGGGCACTACGCCAGTTTGTTTAGCAAACAATCACTCCCTATATTGTGCCAGTCCCAAAGCTAATCCAATGAAAATCAAATTGCATGATTATTGAATGCGAATTGGGTTTTGAAGAGTTTTCTGTTCGTTTTTCACAATTGGAGTGACTGAAATAGACAGAGGTATAGCAGATAGTATATATTGCTTGCTGGTCAATAAAGAATGTGGACAGCCATGATTAAGCCATTAAAAACAAAACGATCTTTGAATTCATCATATAGCGAGCTCGCCTCTCCCCTTTGTGGTGTTTTTAGGGGAAGTGAAGAGAGCTTTTATGTACATCAATTATTATCAAAGGGCGGAACATAGTAACAAGAGAAAGAGCAAGGGACATTCACTGCAAATGTGTCCGGAAGGGCCTGCGTAGAGACTTAGGACTTGTAGCTACTTCTTCTCATTACATGCTGCGTGCCCAATAGACTCGTTTCTATCTTGTGGCGCAAACTTAGCTGTAGTTCTAAACTACTCCCATCGCAGTGAGCGGGCAAGCTCAATACTCAGGGAATTAGCCGTTCTGTATTTATAAGAGGAATGTTTAGTAAGAAACTTTCTGAATATGGCAAATTGAGACAAGTTTACGTCACGTTAAGATATCTTGGGTGGTCTGTGCGCTCAGGCGTGATGCAGCAGCATACTGAAAGAGCACGCCATGCTGGCCATTAAAATTGCAATACAGGGCGTGTTCATAATAACCATGCAGAAATGATTTCTTGCCTTCTCATTCTATTGTTTGACAGCGTCGTTGGGATCCTTTACGTATGTGTATTCAGCCTACCTCGATATATTGACGTCATATTAGTTTCGCATGTACACATTTCGTCCAACACGAGCCCCTCGGAATGACATCCCGCACTGTCGGTTTGCCACAATTCTCCCGCGATCAAAGCTGCCGTTATTACTGTCGTATTTTTCAAGAGTCGGACTTTTTACTTCTGAGGTTATGTTGGGTTAATTTAATGTCTCTTATGGGTGTTGCAATTTTAATGATCAGTAGTGTACACCCGTGTTTCAAATTAGTCATATTTCAATATATTTCACTATTTAAGGGATTTTGTTCAAAAGTTTTATCACATGTAGAGTAATATGCTGGCATTATAATATTATTACTATATTTGTCGATTAGTAGAAGAATTTATAATTAATATATAAAATAGAATGCGGTGATATATTGTATAATTTTGTATATTGAATTTTACTTTGTATTTGTTATATATTTTGAGTTCGGATAAATTCATTCATTCAATAAGGATGACAGAGCAGTTGCATGGGTCAGAACTGAAGTTGTTATGATGAAAGGAGTAGCTGAAAGGTTTAATACAAAGATATGTCCAATATGACGGGATAATACCCGACATAGTTTGTTTGAACATAAAGATATTGGATTATTGAGAGAAAAATGGAGCAATCTCCCAATGGAAGATAATGAAGTTAAGCACAGAGAAAAAATATAAAACAATAAGAAATTATTTAGGAAAAGTGAGGAAGAAACGGTTAAGAGGGATTAATAAACAAACAAAAGAAATAAATAAGTAATAAATTATTAGAGATGATGCGTTTTAATTGTTTGATGAATCCAAAATTCCAATAACCAGCGTTGTGGGTGTTGTATCACTAAGACAGGCAGCAATTGAGGTAAAATGTCAGAAGAAAAATTATAAAGAATGTTGACTGTATAATTCTGAATATTGTATTTACTTCGTATTTATTAAATGAAGTATTGAACAAATTCATTTATTCATTCATACTAGTAGAATTTCTTTTGAGGAATTTATTAAGAATGAAAACATCACTGTTAAAAATATAGAGTGGAAGTTATCAGCAGTATTTTCAGACTAGTCACTTAACATGGCGTATGGGAGGAGAAAGTAATGCCTTGCAACGGAGTACTAAAGGAAACATCATTATCGTAGAAAACTTAACTTCCCCATGTGAACCGCCTGGGGTGCCTCAGTAGTAAAAACGGGCGTTAAACATTATTCAATCAATTTCTATGTGAGACAATTTGTAGCATTTTTCCTATTAACGTTCATACATTCTAGCATAACGTGTAGCAGCTAGAAGGAATACATTATAACGATAGTAACAAGTTCATCCACTGTGAATGTAGACGTTGGAAAGGCAAAATTTGGAATTTTCCTTCAACAGACCTGGTTTTACAAGCATCATTTTTGCTTAGACGAAACAGGTGATCAGAAATGGCCCACTGCTGATCATTACAGTATTATTCATTCCTCCAACTGTTTCAATACTATGTTATATTTATCAATAATTTCACAAAGAGGGTGATATAACGCAATTTCAAGATGCAAATGTACACAAAACATTGCTGCAGTCCTGCATTACGATAGTGTTTAGATAAGTTTGTTAGTATGTGTGTGTCTAGGATAGCTTAAAATCAAAGGTTTTTTTCTATTCGTGAACCTAAGAGTTGAACAGTTAAGGGAGGAAAAAGCTACCAGTATACTTTTATGTAAAATCATCATGACTATTATAGAGCAACTGTCGACTGTTTTAAAGATTAAGGTTTGGTCATTGAGGCATGCTCTAATGTGTAGAGCTCCCGTCCGCAAACATTAACTTAGACAACGTCTATGCACAAAAACTAGTTGCCTTCATATATATAATTAACATTTGTGTTTAGAATGTTAGCTTATCTATCATACTACAGCCGGTTAAACGAAAGATTAACAAGGAGAGTTGAGTGAACAAGGCACTGCACTGTGTTGAAGTGAACCTAGGTATATTCGGGCTTAAGGAGTTAAACCATTTATTTATTAATTATTTTTCTTTATGTATGCATGTAATAAAATTTGAAGAAAATCCACAAAATTCTTTTAAGACTTTTCTAGAAGCCACCGCCTATATTCAGCCATTCTCTCAAACAGCCGCTAAAGCCTTAAGTTTTAGCTGGAAATATCAAACACCAATCATAGAACCCTCATTTACCTCCCAGGCACGTCAATCACTTTCTCACTTTGGGAACAACGAGTCGATTAATGCAACATTAAGGTATCAACTTTCCAATTTCTTGCAGTGAAGGTGGATAAGTTGCATCCTGGCGGGTGAAACAATTTAATTACTGCAGTGGTTATGTGGGGAAGAGAAAGAATTGGGTATATTTTTTTTTTATAAAACAATTTGCATCTTGAATGTTGTTCAGCCTCCAACAAATTACAGAGTTTTATGTACTTAAATTACAAAAAACTTTGATTCATATTACGCACGCCTGTAAAGAAAAATTTTTGAAAATTATCCTAACAAAAACAAGGTGTCCATTTAAGACATTAAACAATTTCACTACCCATAATTTTTTAAAATCTGAATATTATCTAAAGAATCTTGTATTATATCATACAAATTTAAAACATTATATCGAAAATTTGGAGTCAAGCCTGGGCCAAAAGTGTTGATAGCATTAAGAATCCCCTTTTCAGGAATAGATCTCTCATAGCAAAGAAGACCTTAGGGAGGTCGCCGGGATACTTTAAATCAGATGAAGTGGATGGGGCCAGTGCTTGGAGGAGGACACGGTAGCTTAGTTACTTAGCACGGATGGCCGAAGATCCGTGGTTCAAATCCCGGCAGTGACCCGAATATTTCAAATTTGATGCTTGCTTTCCAACTATGTCCTATACAGAGCTAGTATGAAGGAACTATTTCCATATATTAAAACATATACAATTATTTGAACAACAGAATAGATTTATTTGTTCCGTGTCCGAAGTTATTATAAAACCAATTAACTGGGAATCTGGTTATGCATTTTAGTTTTGCTCTTTCACTTATTAACGAGTAAAATTGTATTTTTGTCATTTGCGTTCCAATTCTTTCTATGCGTGTAGTTCAAAAGAAACATGAAATATTTTCCAAGAAGCTATACAGAAAATTACTGGGAGCTGCAAAGAGAAGAACTTCGGCGTATAGTGGAAAAACAACGGTAAATTTCTTTCTAATTGTTCGATGTCACTTCCTGCATGCTCATTTGGATCTTGGTGCTATTAGTTAAGTGAAAGGGAAGACATTTCACCAAAAAATATAGGACATTGAAGGCACACACCCGATGGATAGAACGTCATTATGATCGCAGACTATAGCTAGTCACTGGACAGAGAAGAGTTTACAAAAGAAGAAAAAGACGATAAAGAAGTATCAGGACTCAAAATGTCACCGAGAGTGATAATAGTCTTTTGTCAATAAATATGCATACGGGAGTATTTTTAAGTGCATGTTTAAAAAAGAACAGACAAAAAAGTGCCCTTTACTAAATCTTTCTGATTCACTTTGATTTTTTTTTTATTTGGTTGATTTACGGACGCTCTTTAACATCTCAGGTCATAAGCATCCCATTGAAATCAGGGCATGTAACGGCCGAAAATTTTTGCCCAGAATCCTCATTTTTCAAACTGAGGTTCTTCATCGTGCCGCGAATGTACGAAACGGGACCCACGGCTTTACTTCCCTTCCGAAGGAAGCCATACTTACGATTTGCACACCCGAAAAAAATCCATCGGTCCTGGCCTGGATCGAACCCGCGATCTTGGGTTTAGGAGGCAAGTATGGTAAACACTACATCACCAGGATCTACAAATCACTTTGCGTAAAATCCTTACACGATTAGTAGTATTATTTGAAATGGTCAAAATTCGTAAAATGATTTGAGTTTTTAAAAACAATTTTAAAAACTGCATTATCTGGGCTTGTGTTATGTAAATAACGCTGCTGCTCTTCAGCGCCGAAGTAGTGGATTGTGTGTGACGAAGTGTAGTTCACCTCTCTTTATCAAATAAATATTCCATGGCTACATCAGATTACAAATCAGTCAGTTCAATTTCCGCGCAATGTTCACTTATTTGCATTTCACTAAGGGCCCACACTGAATTGAGTTGGATTGTGAACACCATTAAACAATGACTCGTTTTCTTCATAAAACATTAGAACAACTAGCAAACTGTTTTAAATTTTTTGAATTGCCAGAACGACACTAGGTACGGTTAATACTTGAGAGTATATATAGTTCTGAAAAACTGAAACTGCTCATGTTTACTGCAAATGAATGAAATATTTCTAATATTGGCCGAAAGGAAAATGTTATTTCGTTTAGTTTACAATTTGTGCTTCCATGATGTGGAAGCCGTTTATTCAGCTTGTTAAACTATTTAAAGGGTCTACAGTTAAAAATAGGGGAAACTGAAATTATCCTCGAACAGCTCGGTAAACTTTTTCAATAGTGTTTAACGCCCGTTTTAAATTCTGAGGCATCACAGACGGTGAACATGATGCTACATAAGACGAAATGGTAAATTGGAAAAGGACAATTTTGGGGGAAAGAATCTTAGGTTTATTTTACTTATGGACGCTCAGCATCATCTTTGGTCATTAGCGTCCTATTCAATTCGGAGCGTGGTGTCGGTCCTAGTGGTCTAATGGTAACCATACTTGCCTCGTAGACCCAAGATCGCGGGTTAAATCCAGGACAGGGTCGATAGATTTTTTCTGTGGGTCTCCTCGTAGATTTGTAGATTTACGGCACTTAAGAAGAGGCCTAAAAGAAGAGACCTAAAAGAAGAGACCTCTGGGCAAAATTTACCGGCCGTTTCACACCCTGAATTGAATGGGACGCTTAATATCTGAGATGTTAAGGATCATCAGTAAACATATCAAATCAACAATTCAGGGCGCGAAATGGCGGATAAATTTTGCTCAGAGGTCTCTTCTTTCAATATTGAAGTTCTTTTACGTGTCGTAAATCTACGACACGAGGAGGAGGGAAAAAGCGTTCCAGGTCTTTACCAATGATGAAAACTGAGAATAGTCTCAAGAAAAACAAAATTTCGGGAGGACGATTCCGGCGAAAGTCGAATCGTAGACTACCCCCTAAAGAGTCCGTGTTTTACCTACTTCGGCCAGTCATGTCCTTTGTGACGTAACTTATGTTTTGTAGTTCCTCGGAATTGCTTCAGAGCGGATTAACCAATAGCCAGTTGATTTTCAAGATTCTATTAAGTTGAAGGCCATAAGCCAACAACTCTGCCCATTTTTTCCGAAGTAATTTCCCCCACTCTTGATAGAAAGTTCCATTCTCCGGAAATAATAATTGAAGCAAACACACCATGTTTCTGTAGAGATGGTACCAACATCCCATTCATAGAACGGAACAGCAACTTTCATATTACCAACTGACGACCTGGTAATCTTTCCTTGACCGTTGGAACCAGGAGAAATTCACTGAAAGCAAGACGTGGACTGTACAGTGGTTGGTTTGGCAGCTTCATGCTCGATTCTTGCAGAAATAAAATTGTTTTCAGATCACTGTGCGCAGAGGCATTGTCGTGATTCAGCAACAATCCTCGCAACTCACACTTCGAATTGTGAACCTTTATGTTCCAAAGTGGAATGATTGCAGTATGGCCACTTGGCTAAAGAACCTGTAACACTCTTCTGGCCTGCAATTCGACATAGCTTAACCTTCATTGGGGGTGATCATTTAGGGAGACCCACATCGCGGGTTGCCTCTCTGATTTTGGGTTGTATTGGTAAACGCACGTTTGTTGCTTGTACAGATATTGTGGGCACGTCGAAGGTTGTCCTTGTTAAAAAGACGCAACAAGCCATTTGTGCAGGATTTCTAACAGCTTTGGCGAACGTATATTTAAAGACTCTTCTATCTCCCTATAAGTCACTTGCAGATCTTTCTTCACTATGGCTTCTACATGAGCGATGTTTTCATCTGTGACTACTGTTGCTGAAATTCACACGTCCTTCTCGTCTAAACTCTGTAAACCAGAATACAGACTTTTGTACCTGAAGAAACAGTGTTCCGAAAGGCTATCTGTAATTTTTCCATGCATTCTGCATTTTAACGGCAAACATTTATCGCGAGAAATTGCCCTCGAGTTACCTCAATCTTAGAAGATTAGAGAGTAGGAGCACCACCTTAATTAACGTTTTGCTGAAACAACGGTTGTCAGGCGCGCTAGCGTTCAGGTTATTTTCAGGGTGTCGGTCCTGGTGGTCTAGTTGTAACCATACTTGCCTCGTAGAACGGTCATTGCGGGCTCAACCCCTGCCAGGATAGGTTTTTTTTTTTTTTTCCGTAATAATCGTTAAGTATGGCTTCCTTCGGAAGAGAAGTAAAACCGTGGCCCGGGTATTTAGGGAACCTAAAATAACCTCAAGCCTGAAAAGAGAAACCTTTGCACAAAACTTATCGGCCGTTTCACACCCTGAATTGATTGGGAAGCCGGTGACCTGCGAATGTTAAATAGCGTGCATAAATAAAGGCACCACCACCAGTGCTGCGAAAATCATACATTTCGGGATAAGTAATGGTCGTTAGTGGTTGGTAGCATTTTTATAACTATGATGATAGCTTTGATTTTTATTGCGGTAGCAGTATAATTCTTGCTATCACCAGATTGAGAACGACTGACTGCCCTAATAAAGGTATTCAATGCCTCTCTTCACTAATTAAACTCACAATAAATATCTATGATGTATAGCTCTTATATTTTGCTTAATAATTTTAGCATTGAAATGAAATAATTGCAAAACACCCACAGCGCAGGAAAGTTTTTGATACCGTAGATAAAACCAATTTTGGTAGAGAAAGGGAGAAATTCTAAAGCACCTTATAATATAATAAGACATCTAAGAATAACAAAAAAAAAAAAAAAAATAGTAATAAGGGCATCGTAATTACTAAGTACTAAAACTGAATTAAAGAGGAATGAAGTTATGTTGGTACTAGGCTGTAGACAGCAGGTGGGATGGGTAAAATATGTCATGAGCTGTACACTACCTTCTATCCTTAAACCTGTCGCTCATCAGTTCTTGTTTACCTGTTGGGCGGCGGCTGATTTTAAGTTTGAGTGCAGCTAACTTGATTTTAAATGCTCCAGAATCCGATCCCTTGTAATAACCAACTAAGAAGTGAGGCAGGGTTGTAGTTCGTCTCAAGAAATTAAAATAAATCGCTGTCAAGAGAGCATTTAACAAATATCTATAAATATTTATCAAGTTGAGAAGAATGAGTAATGTTAAAACACAATGAACACGCTGTCCAGCAGTAACAGAAGCTCAGTCCTTAACTTGAACTTTTTAATTTACTCTTCAGTCAATTGTGCTTCAAAAATGTCATGTACACTGTAATTATTGTCAAGTTTTTTATATTGGATTATCCTCCACTGTGGCTCTCTTTGGATGAATGATAATTATAGACAGTGCGTTAAAACTAAGTATGCGCTACCAGTTCCTCAACATGCTCATGATACTTTTTTTGATTATTCATTTTATTAACTCTAATTAATACCCTTTCCTTTGGCTTTTGAAAGTGTACTCTTAGAGACAAGAAGAGGACTGTCGGTCCTGGTGGTCTAATCGTAACCATAGCAGTCTCGTAGATCCAAGATCGCGGGTTTAATGCCGGCTAAGATCGATCGATTTTTCGGGCATAAAAATCCTAAGTATCGTTTCCTTCGGAAGGGAAGTAAAACCGCGGGTCTCATATCGTGGATTTAAAGCATGTACAAGAACCTCAAGCCTGAAAGAAGAGGCCTCTGAGCAAAATTTATCGGTAGTTTTATGCTTTAAAAATGATAAGCTGAGATATTAAAGCGTGTCCCTAGATAAACTAAATAAATAAGATGTTTGCCATAATTTTCACAAGCACGTACTCTGCCTGGTCTAAATGTATCCCTATTAACTCTTTTGTTTTATCTCACATCACTGATGTAATATTTACACAAACTTCATTACATTTGTTGGCGCATCTTGTTTTTGACAACTGTATTAACATTATGGTATAAAATATTGGGCTTTCAAAAGTTTAGTTTTAAAACTTGTCAGTTTTCCTGTTTGTATTAGTTGCCTCACACTTCAATTTTTTTTTTTCTAGCTTCTATTTTTCTTGTGCCTTCTCTTTGAACAGGGCTTCGTCTCCAAATATTATATGCTTTAGTGTGTTTTATTAGTTTGTATTTCTTTTTAAAAAATCTAAAAAGTCTAATCATTGTGTACATAATTTTAAATATTTTATTATTTGCCGACATCATGTAGAGAGAAGTGTGAAATACTACAAGAAGGCATTTTTAGTTTGAATAAACACATTGACAATGCAATTTAAAAATAAACTCAACGAAAAGCTACTCTAAAGGAGGCAAATCTCCATGTAGAAAAATTAATTAACATTGGAAGAACAAAAAGAAAGTAAAGTTTAACGTACTTAGTTGCGGAAGTGGGTATTCTGAAATCCCTGATCAAAACTAAATGTCCAAGCTAAACTAACATTGTGGAGTGGTACAAAAACCCTCATTTTAGGGTGGATGACACGCAAACAAAATAAAAATGTATACCTCATCATGAACGTATCACTAATTACAGACGTATGATTTCCACCAGGACTGTCCTCCCTGACTGAGGTTTTTTCCTGGTTTTCTTCACCCTCATAAATGGCAAATGCCGGTGAGCACCCTAAATTTAGGCATGGAACGCTTCCTTCCTTTAAAACAAAATCCTTTCCCGGTATATCATTTCATCCATCTCATGTATCATCAGTGTCCACCGCCTATGATATATCAGTTATTTAAACGGCGTTAAACACTATTAAAAATAATTATAGGTAAAACATTGTTTAAGCATAATAAACGCAGAATGCCCTGTTACAGACCAAGGTTAAGGATGTTTGGACAGACCATTAATGACAAGGGCAGAGCAATCATCAATAACATTTGAATCCGCGATAGACCAATTGTAGCATAATGCTTATAATTATGGAAAAGTAAATACTGGACGCTTTTTTGAGGGGAACAAGGGACCAAGCAGGACCCATGCAGCTATCTGCATTGCTTTAGCACTTGACACTCAAAATCACGAACACTGCAAATTGTCCGAGGCGGGACACGAACCCACAGTACCATGCAAATAAGAGTCAGAGCAAAACGCTATAAACAACCTTGGCCTCGGGAGTAGAGATGGGTTCATTCACTAGCCGACAGCAAGCTTAAACACGTGATTAGTTGGAAACATTTTTATGTGCGTGATTGGTTTTACTTAACGGAACGAACGAGGCGGCAGACACACGGCGTCTAGGAATGACGACACGGTTTTAAATCAAACTAAGAGCATCAAGCCCGGCAAACGCCTCTATTAAATATACTTATAAATGCATACAGATGACATGAGTAACTGTTTCAATGCACTTAGATATTATTAAGAAGAAAGGGTATGATTTTTGTTCCACGGTGTTACCGCTCTATCAGATACGTTTATATTTAGTTGCAAATATAAAGTTTAATAATAGGCTAATTCTATTAAATTATATTTTAAATATGAATAATGTTATTAAATACATTAGCATACCTCAAAAATCGTTTCAAGATGCTGCATTCGCCTTTGTCTTCCAAATGGTAGGTTTTAAAACTTAAAATATATACTTGGAAGAGATTTTTCATGTATTTTTGGTGTTTTTCAAAGTAATCTGATTATTGAATCAGAGGTCAATATCAGTCTTAAAAAACTTCCTCTATCTAGCAACCCTCGAGATTTTTTAGAATAATGTTCTGGGAAGAGATTAATATCTCATTCCCTTCCTCTTGGGCTTCTTTTGACATTTGCTCATCGGGAGAAAGTGCGGCAGAAGTACGAGAATCTCATGTATACGTGGCGGCATATAATACCAAGGATAAAGTTTTGCAATGATTAAGGCATATATGTTAAAGATTGGTTCAATGAATGCCATATCTAAATGAAAGTTACGAAGCGTTTTATCAGTTCTTCATCAACACCAGTGATAACAGCAGCAAGTGAGAGATATCTTGCAGTGTCGTCATCGTCAGTAGTTCCTACCTCTGGTTTAACTTGATCATCGAGCTTTTAAATTGTTTCTTTTAATATTCAGTTCAAGAGTGTTTATCAAATACTTTAATACATAACTCAATGCAACGTGTTCTTTTGTTTACCTCCATCTTCATCAGATTTTTGTTGAACAATGTCATACAGTTCTCTCCGATATTTACGACATTTCATTGTGAAAATACGCAAAATTTTCAAGTAATAGAGAATGTCTATTATGCATTCTCCAAACTACCTAACGTAATTTAATAATCAATACAAACTGAATGAGGAGGTGCCACGTGGCACTAGAGTAGGGCCTAGGGTGCACGTATCTGATTTTTTTTTTAAATTTTTTTGCACTATATTTTATCTTTGCAAGTTAAACTCATTGTTGCTTTTAGTTGCAAATTTTGAATAAATTAACGAGAATTTCATTACAGCAATTGTTTGTCGAATATCTAATAATAAATATGGCCTGTACAGTGAGAGCAGTTTAACAGTCCTGCAACTTAGATCGGCCGACCAGCATATCTATTCCCCTCCAATCGCTGAGATATTCCCCACGTTACACATGCGGTGCCATTCTCTTCCAGTCAATTGCGAGTTGGGCAGTTTTGCAGTCCAGAGTGACATTTCATTAAATGGTGCAGTATTGTTAAGTAATGGTGAGATATTCACTGCGTTATCATATATTACATCAGTTACAGAATGTCGTGTGGCAGAACGAGACAGGTAAATTACCTGGCATCCCAGTCCGCGAAAAACATTAAAATTAATATAGAACTTCATGAAACAAATTTTGTGAGTTAAAACTTGAAGACATCACAGAAGGGGAAAAAAATTAAATAAGATCTTTCGTTAAAGCCCTTCTCATTCCCCAGATCTTGCGGAATGTGTTTTTATCTTTGGGGAACTCTAAAAAACAGAGTATGTTGAACTAACCCTCACAAACTGGAAGAAATTCTACACTCCAAACGAAAGTATGAACATTAATGGTGGGGAACTGATGCGTATCAATAAAAATTTCCTAAGAAGATGTGGATTTTGGGAAACGGGAAAATGGGCATCATTTTCAGCATCTACTATAAGGAGGCTAGGAAACAATTTCTGTTATTTAATATGTTGTACCTAAGTTTTCAAATGGTGAAGTGCTTGAGCGATGCGAGACTACGCAAAAAAAATAACCAGCGACAACGCGCGTTGGGTTGGCTTGGCTTAGGCTGGGCTACGTCAGATTAGGTTAGGTTAGGTGGTCTAACCGCAAACCAGCTGAACTCTGTATCGACACTCTTAAACTACTCTCACAGTATTTAGATTTAGTATTTCTATGTATTCTAAAATGACCATTTCAGACATTAAAATACCGTAGGATTCATAGTAAGTACGTTTTGGAAAAGTAGTGTTTATTGTAAATATTGGAACTATAAAAAATTAAATTCAAATTGTTTTTACCGCCGTATTTATTAAATTAGAAATTAAATATTACATCACCTTTAAAAGTTCCAACGTGCTATTAATCAGGCGCCAGAAGCAAAAAGTGTCAATAAGAAAAATAAAAATTGTGGCAGGGGTTTTCAGAGTTTTGGATCATTATGCACCGAGTTGTTGCTTGCCTGTTAACAAAAGGGTAAAGCATATTCGAGATGCTACGTCATCCTCCTTCCACACACACTGGTTCTTGTTTGAAACACAATCTCAACAAGAGTTTCTGGTAGCCCGTGTGAACAAAAACAGCTTCTACGGAATTACACTCGCTATACAATAGCACCTCCCGTGTCCGAGCTCGAATATACCGCTGACATTCACGGAATGTAGAACCATGAAGCTATCTTTTATGAGAATATATTTCCAGGAATACAAATGCTGGCTTTGGTATCATCAATGCAAGGAAGAGCATGGATACGGAATTTGAAAAATGTACCTTCTCGCAGGTTAAATCTAGTTGACTATTTCGCTCATGAGCCACTGAACCATTCCGATATAACACTCAGTTGAGTTCCAAACGACCAAAGCTCTTTGTGCCTCAATGTGCACTTGTTTTTACAATTTTATCACCTCGACGTGCGATTATTTTTCCAATATGCCGCCTCAACATGCAGCATTTTTTATATTTTTTTTTTCTAAATTGTTCTGATGAAACGATTGATCGCGTGCAGAACACGTGTTGTTATAGTGAGTAAGAAAAACGCCCTCGGATTATATGAATCAGCTTACATTAGTTTAGTTAAACTTCGTTTAAATTTAGATTAAATTTTTAAAGTTATTTTTTATTCGCGAAATAAGAACATTAAATATCACCCTATGTTTTGAGTTTCTATAGACAAAACTCATGAGCAATAAAATTGCTCATGAAATCTCAATAAAATAAAACTCGCGTATGAAATTATCCAAGAAAAATGTTTCCATACCTCTAAAGCAGCTTTCAAAACTGCCCGGAATTATAAGCAGGTAAGTGGAAACTGCACACTATTTTATAAGGGACGCATTTTCGTACTGGGATAGTGTGTAGTTGTGTGCAATTTGTATATTTTTGTTAAATAGTTTGTAACGCTCGTTTTAACCAGTGAGGCATCACAGGCGTGGACACTGATGATACGTGAGATGAAATGATACATTGGGAAAGGATTTTATAAGGAAGGAAACGTTCCAGACCTAAGTTTAGGGTAACTCTCCGGCACGTGTAATGTTATGAGGACTGAGGAAAACCTGGAAAAACCCCCATAGAGGGAGGACGGTCCTGGGGGAATGGAACCCCAGACTTGCCTCTTACGTGTCCTTATTTTAGCAACCTCGGTCACCTATTGTGGTGCAACATGTCTGTGAAAATTAAGTAAATTGTACTTTCTTAATTTAGGTGGTATGCGAAAAATTATACAGGAGAAATGTAAGGTGAGTAATAAAGTTTATACACTTTTTACAGCATTAGTTATATTGCTTGCCAGTAAAACAAAACAAAACATACCCATTAAAACCTACCAGGTAAGTTATTTTGTGTACACTTGTATATAACTAATTACTGAAGTGCAACACATATTTAACATATTGTAAACTAGATAATTCAATGGGCTGAATACAATTCAATTTTGTAAGTATTTTTACATTTACATTTCGTTTATTTCCATCAGTGCTTGCCTGTCTCTGTTCGTAAGTCTAGAACTGGTTTAACAAACATGTACAAAGACGAAGGACTGAAGCAAAAATTAGAATTAAAAAGTTTATGCAATTATTCACAACAATTTGTTTCCTGCAAGGTACTGCAGCCATAGCTGCCTATATAGCAGGAGGAGGGAAATGTTCATTCTCCGATATGTACGTTTCCACTAAGTAATCTGCAAATCCGACAATTCTGGAAACCTTCGATTCAATCTCAGCCAGTTCCAAAGCGAAGACATTTATTTCCTCTGCATTCAAACACATTATTCCAAAACTAACCTGAGCCAAGGACCAATCTCAGTTTTGTTTGTACTCTTTTACTAGTCCAGCCCACTACCATGTTTGAACAAGATGGAATCTGTAACCTATAATAATAGGGCACAAGTTTGTTTTGATCACAGTATTATGTATAGCCTTTTCAAATTCAATCACATGGAATGATAGATCATATAGCAAATTCATGTCGGTTGTTACACTTTGGTTAGGTAAAGCACAAAATATCAAAGGAATATAAAATATTTTTTTTTTTCGTTTGGCATAAAAACCTACGGCAAAAACAAAATATTCCGTCCCTGTATACGCATACAAATACGTCAAATTGGGCTCACGAGTAAATACCATTAATTCACTCTCTTTATCATTGAAAAGGACGAAATATTGCCACTATTAGTTTTCAAGTTTAAAATATAAATTAAATGCTCATTTCAGGGTTGTGGTCTAGGCAAAACAGGCTTAATTTTATCCCCGACCTGTACAAATTGTCTTTCACGCGTGATATAACAGAACTTCTAGATTGTCAGAATTTGGCAAGTAGTATGAAATATGTTGCTGGACTTGTTTTTTTTCGTCGATGGCCATTCTTTTCGTAGCTGCGCTAACACTTTGCCGGTTTAATTTACCGAGGTATACCGCGTGGGTATGCCCACACACTGCCTAACCACGTATGTATTATATATTTTCGAATTACACTTTCTCACACAGCACCTCCAAATTATTTCGCCACTTTTCAGCTCTCTACACTTATAAAACGCATAATGCTCATATATTAATACTCGAGTTTCCCTTTTCCTTTCCCTTCGCTCTGTGTTATATTGTCCATTACATTCACGACACATAACATCTGATCAGTGGAATTTAAGTTCAACAACTGAAGTAAAGCTAAGGAAAACTGCCGAGAAAACGCTTAGAGGGAAGGCCATCATAATATGCCACACAGAATACATCACCTGTTCCAAAAAATCAACTAAATTTGGGAAATTAATTTATAAAATTAAAAATGAATCATATGTCACAAAGACAGGTAGAAGATCATCGGTGTGCAGTCTCCATTTGACCCTAAAACAGGTAAAACATTTATGTATGCAGTTTCCACGTGGTGTAAGAGCAGGTGTGCAGTCTCCGACGCTCGTTATAAAGCGCCCTTGCTCAATAAGCATATGATGCCGAGATTTTTGCAAACTGCTCATCACCCAGTAGATCAATAAGATTACATTGAATACATTTCGTTACTTACATTTCAAAATATATTTGGTAAGAACAACAGAAGTGACAGTAAATTTCTAAAAATGAAACATAAAAATGAATGTCTTAAGCTTGCTAAACGAGGTTTAAAATTGATATCTGGTATCATATTTTGACTTAATTATAGTAATTATAAAATTACATGTGATTCCATTTATCTCACTACAAATTGGTTTTAAAATGCCAAGAGATATTTACAAGTCGTTAACGTATTTTGTTCCGCATTGCAGTAAGAACCAATGTGGCCTTTTGACTTGTAGGACTGCCATGAATACTTTTACCCTTTGCTTATACCTTACGATACTTTTTCATTCTTCAGGTATGATTTAACACGTATATTTCTATATATCGAAAAACTGCAATGCATCTCAACTGATGCCAGCAAAAATATAACAAGTTCGTAAACACTCATGTCGAAAATTTCAAATTGCAGAATTTTTTATACTATACACTTTAAATGTAATCTACTTTGTTTTTCAACTCTTGTTTTTAGTTTTTCTCTAACAAGGCATGTAATATTTTCGACAAAATGTTCAAAGTGATGTATATATGTGATCAAGAACTGAATGAATGTTCTCAGGAGGATTTTCCACCACGCATTGCTGTTATCTAAATTGAAAAATTATTCTTACAGTAAGCCACCTTCAAGTTCTTTGAAGAAGTCGTGAGATAAGAATATTATTCTGTTAATTATTTTCACACTTCAAAATGATCGAATTATAAATACAAGCAAGAGTCCAACTGCCACAATGTGTAACCGTACGTTGCGGAGGTACGGAATTATCAGGTGCACTTGCATTGAAGTCCCTTATTCTTGAAGCTTATTTCGCTAGCATTTTTTTTTTAATTTTGACATAACTTGTCAATCTCTTTAAAATTTCCGCGTGCAAATTTACTCTCCTATGAAAGGTATGGACCAAATATGTTACCACAAGATCAAGGAAATCTTAAACAACTGGGAAAATTTAATCATCAATAGGCAACTTCGATTTCGAGCTCTGAAAGGTGTATAAATAAAGTTTTTTTGAAGGACATGAACCACTAAAAATGGAAAGAAAAAAATTCTCAGTATTTCTTTAAAATACTGCTTAAAAGAAATAGCCAAATAATGCAAAATAAGATTACATCTTTTGATTAATAATTTTAAAACCACTTTATATTATATTCTGCAAAAATTACATTTTGTTAATTATGGAGTTCTACTGTGTCAAATTTCAGTGTACATAATAATTATAAAACTTTCCCTGACACACACTAAAATAAAAGATTGAAAAGAAAAGATAAAAATGCAAATCTGCAAACGTTTATGCATTCAGTACTTAATTCTCAAAGGTTCCGATCTTCAGCTCCATATTTTCAGTCAGTTCTACTGTTGAGTATTAACCCCACAACTGCATCTACAATAAAATGTGAATTGACAACAAGCTCCAACGATTCACTGCAATAAGTGAGAACATTTGTGTAAATATACATAAATCTGAATATGTACTTCAGCTTTCATTTTTTTAATTACTGAGAATGTCTATTCGTTACACCTTTAATTAAACAGAAGCATATATAAATAATTTTCCTACTACATTTGCTCACTCAACGACTGTTTCCTATCGTGGCGATGTTTGCAAACTAAACAAACACCGCACATTTTCCCTTGTTGTGTTGTCATTTTAACGGCTTACGTCCGGGGCGCATTGGAATTTCAGTGTGAAGAGCATTTGCATTACCTGGGAACAAAATTGTATCTTGACACTCTTAGGGCCGGTTGCATAAATAGTTAATCAGAGTTTAAGCACTAAAATGAAACTTCAGTCAAGCTGAGCTTAATTTTGGTTGGATAAAAGTTAATCCAAGATCATTTCACCTTGATCTAAGATTAAACTTAACACGTATATTTTTAAGATGGGTGAACCTTAGTAAGTGTAGTTACACATTTACTTACACTGATCTACCAGGGGTTAATTGTAATAGGGTAAGAAAGGAAATTGGAAAATTTAAGTTTTTTAAATAGTAAGTTCACGTGTACTGCGAACATGGAAAAATAAATTATTTACTATTATTTTAATCTTCCCACTTGTTTGTGAAATTGTACGAAATTGGTGTTATTTATATGTTAAGTTCATATTTTCTGTTTATATTTACGAGAGCTCTAGATTCATACTTAACACAATTGTAGTGACATTATTTTTGCATATTACATTTAAAATTGAATTTTATCACTTGAATGAACAATTATATAAAAATTGAATATTTGTAATGTTAGTTCTTCTTTTGAAAAGTTCTTTTTTGAATTTGAATTATAAAATTTAATAATATGTAAAGATATTAAGATCAATAAATGCGTATCATATGATAGTATTTGAGTATCGAGGGACGGATTTGTGGAGGAAGAAGTTACTAAAGCAGAAATGGCTAAAATTAAACAGGGAAAACACTAGAATTAAAAATTTCAGAAAGGATAATATAAACATACGACAGTTTTTCAGTAAAATTTAAAAAGTGGTATAGTGATTGTAAAAAGGGGTAGCTTAAACAAAATTCAATATAATTTCGTATTTTAGTTAGTTGGTATTAATAAGAAATAATTATAATAATTATAATTATATATATATATATATATATATATATATAGTGAAATGTGTATTGAATATGTCTGAGCCTAGCTGAAAGCTTAGTCATATTCGTAATATGTGTTACCTAGTATATTGATCTGTAAAAGAAATGAAAGTTAAATGGAGAGTTGTTATTTTAATTATGTGCGTAGAAGAATATGCATGAATATTTCGTTTTGTAATTTTATAAGCTACTCATAAGGGCATGTTTGTAGGTTATATTTATTTCAAGATTTCAGATTATTCTGATGATTCATCCAAAAACGAAGAGTTTGAATTTCAACGGGAGTCTCGTGTATTTCAGCACAGAAGGAATCCCATTATTGAGCTTGATGAAAAACAGTTAAAATGAGATTTCGACAATTGAAACTTGTAGTCGAGGAGCTGGAAAAAAGACTACGTCCACAGCTAAGAACACGAACTAAACAAAATCATGCGCTCACCCTAATGTTTATGATTCTACTCACACTACGGCTCTTTGCAACTGGTAGTTTCCAAAAGCTAATTGGGGGTATATTTAACATGAATAAAGAACTGCAAGCAGAACCATACACAAAGAGAAATAGCAAGTTCAAGACCCCAGTTCATCAAGATGCCTGCTCACGAGGATGAAATAAATTCAGTAATGGGGGGTTTTTATGATATATGAAATTTCCCCGGAGTTCTAGGTAGAAGACATTGGACACACATACATAACTTATCGCCTGGTGGCAATAATGCTGAAGTTTATAGAAACCGCCATGGTTGGTTTTCTGCAAATGTTCAAGCTAACTGATATTTCGTTTTCAAAATGTTGTCGCCAGATGGTCAGGATCGGCATATGACTGTAATATTTTTGTGAATTCTGGAATTCATGCCAGTTTGAAGTAGGAGAATTTCTATAAGGCGTGCTATTGCGAGACAGCGCATATCACTGTTGTCACTGCCTGCTAATCCGTACAATGTACCAAGAAACCCCTCAAGAACGGCCTACAACACGAGCACCACGATAATAAGATCAAATAAAATGTCTCTTCCTTTTTAAAATTTGCTTTACGAGGTCTCTCCTTTTTTTTTTTTTTTTTTCCGCCATTCATTTTGTTTATATAGCACGTAACAGTAAACCAGACTAAAAGCAAATTTAATACCATAATCAATTTATATTCAATGCATTATTATGCTTTTCCCCCGAATTTACCTCAAACTTGGCACTGTGTTTTTTTTTTTTTTCCTTTATTTATGGACCCTTTTTAACATCTCAGGTCATCAAAGTCCCATTCAAATCAAAGCGTGAAACGGTCAAAAATTTTGTTCAGAAGCCTCTTTTTTCAGGGATGAGGTTCTTCATCATGCCGTAAATGTACGACACGAGACCCACGGCTTTACTTCCCTCACGAAGGAAGCCATACTTAGGATTTTGCGCCCGAAAAAAATTCATCCACTATGTTGTAAAACGTATTTCGATGATCTTCGGTTAGCACTAAACCAAATTCGCGTGATCTACGATTAGTATTATACAACATGAACAGGGAATTAAACCAGATTCGTTTCTAAACTTCGGTTAAAACTGAACCGCACTTAGCGATTTTTATGCGATCAGCCTTTAATGTTTGAATTGGTTTTATTGTTGCCTGGTATTCGGATTAAGCTTCATTCTTTGTCGCAATGCGTTGAACTTCTTTTATTACAATCCCCCTTCAATGTACTAGTGCTGACTAATTGCACTGTGTGAAAGGGTGGAGGGTGTTTGTTTTGTGCCTTTTGAGACTTAACAGTCATAGTTACTTCCATCGCCTCCATGGATCAGGGGGGGGGGGTCCTTTTGTATCCACAAATTTCTAGTGATAATGTCATGTTGTGGAGTTAATGCCCATAATTGTGTCACACAAATTTCAAATTTGATGAACACATTTTTGCAAGTTATATACTGTATATATTGTTATGAAAAAGTCAGTGTGGACCATAGAGTTAACAGATTCAATGCCGGCCAGGGTTGATGAATTTTTTGGACGTAAAAATACTAAGTAGGGTACGTAAAGCCATAGATCTGGTGTCATAGATTTGCGGCACGTAAAATAACCAAAATGCCTCTGCGAGTGTCTAGCCTTATAATTGTGCCGCTTATACACGTAAGTGTAAAACATTAATATAGATGTGCATGTTACCGTTTCACATCATAAAAACGCAAGTTTCTTCAACACTGAACCCTTTCGGCGCTAACTTATTTTGACGATAATTATCTTCTGTATTCTATAATCCTAAATTTTGTAGCCACATACCCTTACGTTTTGAAAATCGTCGCGCTAGTTTGTAAAACAGTTTAGCCGTTTATGTCTTTTTCGTCTGCTTCTTCTCAATAATTATTATTATATTTAAAGAATGCATGAACAATACGCAAGGCCCACGGTGACAGCGTCACTGCGAATCGTAATAGTTCAAGTACCGTCTTCAGTTGTTGCATAAACTTGAGTTTCTTTTAAAGAAATGCCGAGAGTACAGTACTAGGAGATAAGCCAGGCGAGCGCCCTAGGCACAGCAATCGTTGCTTTGTACTACGCGCAATGTAGGGGTAATATATCCGATTGCATTCTGTTATCAGTTTGTTCCAAGACACAATAGGATTTTTATGCTTCACACATTCACTTATTCGTACGTATCAACAGAGTATGCTGGCGTGCGTTTATAGTCTTACGTATTAACACTAACACATATTTTGGGGTGTTACTTGCCCATGAAAGATAAAGCCAAAATACGTCGGTAGAAAAAAATATTAATTTCGGTTAAATTTTTCCGCAACTAACTTTGCTGAAAATCTAATTACAAACATTAAGTCTGCTAGCGTGATGATGATGATCTAATTGCTGTATTGTAACAAGTTTTGTAGATCCTAGTGCCGAGTTCTTTTATGTTCCTGTCTCTTGTGACAAACGCCTAAGAAGATTTCTGTATTCTAATCTCGCTTCTATCTCATCTAATGTTTCTTCTGTGAGAGCAAAACGAGGCTTTTTATGGTCGTGCTAGATGGACTGACCTATTAGAAAAAATTCGCCGAACTTTTCTTTATGTTTTGCTAAAAGACTTTGTTTTAATGCACGCATTGTGTAAAAGAATACGGTCCTGTAATTTATATTTCAGTGCCGGCATAACTAAACATACGATACAATTGTATTCAAAACAATTGAGCTACTGATGCATTCGGCTATGTGTACAATATGTCATGCGAGTCTACGTGAGACCGCCACGGATGGTCGAGGTCGTTCAGGCGCGGACTCGTGACCGGGAGGTCAGGGGTTCAAACCCCATCAGGACCGTCCTTCCTGACTGGTTTTTTTCAGGTTTTCCTCAGTCCTCAAAACTAGCAAATTCCGGGGAGGTACCTTAAACTTAGGCTTGGAACGCTTCCTTCCTTAAAAAATATTCTTTCCCAATTTATCATTTCATCTCATGTATCATCAGTGTCCACACCTACGAGCGTTAAACACTTCTCAAAAGAAGAAGAAGAAGAAGAAGAAGAAGAAGAAGCTACGTGAGAGACCGGGCAACTGCAAGTGAACTGCTGGCTCTTTGTTTTTAATCGTACGCTGTTCATATCGTGGGATAATTATGTGGTGTGCAAATCGGGAAATAAATAGATGCACTTAATTATGAACTTAAAAAAAAACTACTTTTTCAGTGGATTCTGTTCATTGTTCCATTCAGAATCAGCAAAGTACTGTATTTATTTCGCAAATGACAGCAACATTTAAAAATAAAAATGACCTTGAATTTATAAAAAACAGAATACGGTGCGTTCAGCTTGTTGCTTTATCATTATAGTCGTTTGTCTTCCTCTGTAGTAGATACCGAATAAAACCGTTGTATAAATGACCATTATACAGAATGTTTCAGAATTGGACCGCACAAATCCAAAAATATGCGGAGGGTTAGTCAACAATAATTTTGAGAAAGGGAACCTAGGGTCTGCGGGCTCAAGTTTCTCTGCAATGGAGTACAATCTAATGTGGGATAGCACGCGACTAATTCGGATTGCACTTAGCTTTACGATCAATGTGGGCAAGCAGATAGATTAAGCTCGCTGTCGCTCTGTAGCTCAGTGCCTAGACCTGAGGAGCTTTAAACAAACCGAAGAGTAATGAAAAATATTCCAGTCTTGACAAGTGCATATACATATATTGCATTATTGCGAAAGAAAGTGTTTTGGTTTCTGTTCCTTACAATTACTTCTGCGGTTCTGAATTAGTAATTTTATGAAATATGGTGCCACATTGATGTATTTGTAATGCTATTGTTTATCCGTTTGTCAGCAGTGTGAGGAGCTTGCAAAGGTTTAGAAGGAAAATTTAAACAAAATGGAAACTCATAATTGATGAAAATAATTTACCCGCTTCTGAAAGGGTAAAATATTAAATACTAGGCACGATGGAATAAGATAATTTTTGCTTTTAGAATGAGCAATCGTAAAGAAACTCTGTGTTCACGAACACAAACAATACAGCGACAATTTTCCTTGTTTTCAGGGTTTGAGAGTCACTTAGAGAATAATTACGGGAATTGTTGAAAATTGCGACCGCCTGCAACATCGGCGCATAAATGAGCTCCATACTCTTTCAAAGATTCCTGGAGTACCACGAATTTCATCATTGGCAGTCAACATCCTTCGCGAGCAATTCTTCGTCAGAGGCAACTGGTGTTTGAGGTGACTCCATAAAAATAAATCCATGGGGGTGATATCAGGGGGAAGCGGTGTCCAGGCTACTGGACCGCCTGTTTCAATTCAACTGCCAGGAAAAAAAGTTGTCCAGATGCTATCACACGTTTTTATCAAAATGGGGAGGAGCCCCATCATGCATCACATTTGATGTATTTCTAGAGGGACGTTAATCAAAAACTGAAAATACACCTTCCCATTAGACGGAGAGGTAGAGGGTAGTGCTACTAACACTCTTATTGGGATAGTGGCGGAGTTTCTTATTGTTAATTTGGCTATCCTGCTAGACGCTAGGGTTCAGTATTTAGTTATTTATGGTTCACTATTTCTTGCCTTTGTTAATTTTCCTATTTCTGAATTTGAAAAATGGTTGAAAGTTATAGCAATATAAATACCAATACATTTTCATGTTGTCACAAAATATTATATCTCTGTGATTAAACAGTTAAGACTAAATCTGTTGCAGTGGGTGTAAAATGTTAGTAAGTGAAATTACGGAAACAAACAAAAAAAAACAAAGAAACAAAGAAAAGAAAGAAAGACAGAAAAAGAAAAGAAAAAGAAAAAAGTTGAAGAAAAAAGTTGAAGTAAAATACAAGCGAGGTATAGGGCTCGAACCGCCTACCTGATGCGTGGAAATCCTACACCTTGTTAACTGAGCTAAACAAACAAGTAACTTCCATATGATTAGCTTACATTGTCAAAAATGCTTTATGCTGTTATCAATGAGGTGCATACCTTTACCAGAATTGTTAGCAAAACAGCGATGTTGAAAGTTAATAACCACTATGACACAAAGATTTCTCTACTAAGGGTAAATAAACAACATTTTACAGGATACTTTTGAGGTATGCGCCGTTTTAATTTTGAGCTCACGAACCGTAAGTTCACCATCCCAATTTTTTGTCAATGAGACCTCTGCAATCCTTCAAATTGGTGCTGTCGAATTCTGAAACACGCTGTATAAGACAATTTCTGAGAAATACCACATCGTGGTGCTGGTGTGACCGCATGACCATAATGTGCAAAGATGAAACAAATTATTTGGATATGCTGGAAAATTACGCTGTGCCTCAAATTCCTCTTGGAACCATTTTACAGCAAGACAGAGCCCCATCCCACTTCGTGGTCAAATTGTGAGACTTTTTGGATACTAATCAGGACGATTGGTTGGAAGAGGGGCAGAAACATTTGCTTGGTCTCCATGCTCCTCTGATCTTACCCCACTGGACATTTTCCTGTGGGGCTTTGTGAAGAGCCAACCAGTGGAAAACTTGCATTATTTGCGACGGTACATTTACTAAGCTGCTGCCAATGTCACAACGAAATGCTGCTGAATACCGGGTTGGAGATGAATTATCTGCCGGGCCACTCAGGATTTACATATCAAATTGTTTTAGTGTATCATAAACTGCAAGAGTTCCTGTATGACTCAATATAAATTTTTTCATTAAATTTACTTCACTTTTAAATATATACTCTCTTATAATGTTAAACCTACACGTTGTTTTAGGGACAGCCAAATGAACCAGAGTGGTTCAAATGAAGTGAATATAAGTATCATTATTGTCTGACATACACACTTACAATATAAGTCACTTCACTGTTTAGGCGGATGGCTTAAACGCCTCAAAGCTCAAAGGAGTTTGCTGGTTGTTGCCTGTTAGTCTTTTTGTAAAAACCATCAGAAAATGTTAATGAAAAGTTTGTTTCGCAGAATTCACTTGCTGCATGATAAAGCAAAACGTGTGTAGCGCGTACAAGGATGAACATTTTGCAAATTTCCACTTTTCGTGCAGTTCAAATCTCTCACTCTGAAATTATCACATTTCTGAGCCACTAAAAATTCTTAAGTTAGGTCGTTTCACCTCCGATCAAAAAAATAACTCGTCATAAGGCGGAAGAAAGATGTGACAGTAACTACGACAGAGCAGAGAGAAATTTGATAACAGCAAAGGTGGCTACATTTGGGCGCAGAGCTATATAGAACACGAAATTATCCTGAAAGTTTATCAGATATATTTTGTCCATACGATTCAGCCTGTTTCCTTTGAACGACCAATATAGGAATAATATCTATATGTTGAATTGCAAGTTAAGTTTTAAACTATATAGGAAATCATATGGAAGGTATGGCATTCGCCGTGTTTACTAAAAACCAGATAATTGTATTTGTTGTTATGATTACAGTTAGCACTTTACACCTCGTGAATTTTTCTTTGTTGATTTCAGTCTCTTTATAGCTAAATCAGCATAAGTCCAGAGAAGTCTTAATACTGCACACCCCAACTATTACATTCTATCTAAATTCTTCGTTTTATTTCCAATGTGTCTACAAAGCTATATTATATCACTGTTTTTCTCGGTTAATATTATATGTTTTTCCGGCATTGGTTAAATTGTAGTGATACTTTGAAATAGCATAGCTCGAAAAATTCTGGTTTTGTATGCATTTTGATCAAACAGTGTACAGAGGATGCCAAAAAAAATGTATAAACACTCCAAGCAAAGAAAAATCTGTGTTAGCATAACAAAACTGAATTCACACAAATAGAAAATGATGAGCATTGATCATCATAAACTTTTACAGTTAAAACAGTTGCTCAAAATGCCGACCATCGGTGTCGATACACTTATGAGTACGTTGAACTACTGATTGAACAATGTTTGCGAAAGTGTCCTTAGCGGTTGCAGCACAAGCCGTTTCAAATTCCTCCCCAAAGTACTGTCAGTGTAGCTGGTTTTATACGGTATACAATAACCTTAAGAGTTCCCCATACGTAGAAGTCCAACGGCGTTAGATCCGGAAACGCGGTGGAAACTCAATCGGACCTCTGCGTCCTATCCAGTACCTTGGAAGATTGTCATCAAAGTACGCACGTAAATCTCCGTGGTAATGTGGTGGTGTACCATCCTGTTGGAAATAAAATTCCTCATTTCCATAGAGTGTATGAATCGATGTGCTTATCATGTTCAGGTACACTGGACCAGTTACTGTTCCTTCAAAAAAGTATGGTTCAATTATAACCCAAGATGACAACCCACACCAAACATTAATTCCAGATAAATTACCAGCCTCTTCAAAAATAACATGTTGATTGTTTGCACACCAGTAGACACAGTTATGCCGCTTAATAGTTATTAAATTGTGCCCGTCGGACCAACCAACTTTCCCTATGAAGATCTCATCCTCTTGCACCATGTACCGAAACCACTTACAGTACTGCATTCTCTGATCAGGGTAATCTTCATTTAATGCACGCAAAAGTCTTGGGATGAAATCTTTCAACTTTGCTGTTTTAATAATACGACGTACGCTGGTTTTGCTAATCCCAGTCTCAGGTACACATTGCTTTGTAGATTTCTGCGGTGAGTGCTCAAAACGTTCCAAAACCATAGCCGAGGACGCGAAGCTTGTTGCTGTGCGAGGTCTCCCAGATCTGCCCTTGTGAACATCGCATACGGTAGCATGAGTCTCAAATTTGTCTCGAATGCGTGCAATTGTTACTCGCGTTGACGGTTCTGTTCTGTACACACGTCTCCATTGCCTTTAAACTTCAACAATATTCTCGGTTTTCCAATAGCACTTCAAAATTACTTTCCGCTGTTCAAACGATAATCCTGGCTCCATTTTACTGTAGCAACGCTAGCATAACATAATGTGAGTCACATCTGTTTGCAGAACGTCATATGATAATTTTGGCTTCCTTTGTTCATTGTTGATTTATGATAATCTTAATATAATTTGTTCATTGTTGATTTATCTGCCACGTAGCAACGCTATCACAATGTATGATAGTCACATCTTTTTACAGAATATCATACTACACGTTACTTTTGTTTTTCGGTCCAACTTTGAAATATATTAAATATATATTTACTGTGAAAGTGTGTATACACTTTTGGCTCCCTCGGTATAAACAGATGGGAGAGTACTTAAAGGAAGCTGATAGTAAAGCTTGATAAGTAACAAAAAATTTCCTATGTCCAGAACGTTTCAAGAAAATAAACGTTTCAGCTCAAAACATGTGGCAAAACTACTTAATTCCTGCAGTGCCTGTCTTCTTTTTCCCATTATCGCGACTCATCGCAACGGCAGGGCCGCAACTTGAGTTATTTGCCTTGGTGAAGGGAGAGTTTAACATGCATGTGTTGTATCAAACGTTCGTGTCAGCATAAAACACAACGTAAGAGAAAGTCATTCTTTTCAGAGTTTTCTCTCTCTACGTATCATCAGTTATTAATATCGGTTCTTTCATGGTTTTGTAGCACGTTTCACGGCAACTGGCAAGTCGGCAGTTAGAGCGGTAACTTTCGGCGAAACAGACATAATACCCGCACAATGAATTCAAGCTCTCACAATTACAACTACAATTACATAGCCAATTATCATTTATTTTATGAAAGAAGTTGGAAATGTTGTCACGCTACACCACACATTCCTAGCATCTTTTTTTTAGAAAATTTTAATCATAAGCATTGTTCATATTCCATAATTGAGTCAATTTGAACTTGAAATCATACACGGTCACTGTTATACATGCCGGTGATCCTGATATACGGGAAAATTTGTATAACTGGATGATATGGAAGGATAATGACATAGTAATTGATCCACGCTTAATATTCTATATTGATGAAGTATGGTTCCATTTACGTGGTCATGTTTCGACGCAAAATAACAGGTAATTTAATGCTTAAAAATTATAAACTCCGATTTTATACATGAAACATATACATTACATGACGAGAAAATCGCTGTATGATGCGCAGTGAATGAATACAGAGTAATAGGGCCTCTCATTTTTTGAGATAATTGCAGATATATATAGGAATGCACCAATTTTCAGCTTCTGGTTGAATACTGAATGCCGATCATGGTATTTTCAACAAAATTTCCATGGGTAAACTGCTAATGAATCATTCAGGAAACATTTTAAGATCCGGTAATTAGTAAAGGATTATTGACACACACGGCTTTTTGATCTGAGAGTATGTGATTTTCATTTAGGAGTAACTTGAAAAATAAAGTGGATGAAAATACTCTTTACTTATTAGAACTGGGAGGGGGGGCAGGAGAAAATTTTACTCAACTGATGCGTGTGAATGACAAGTTTCTATAAAGATTCCAGAAATGTGTCAATGTAGCAGAACAACATTGCCAACATCTACGACATGAGACCCACGAGTTTACTTCCCTTCCGGAAGGAAGCCATATTTAGGATTTTTACCCCCTAAAAGTACATCGGGTTTGGTCGGGATTGAACCCGCAACTTTGTATCTAAACTGGACCACCAAGACCAACATTTTATTCCTACTGCTAATATAGCATGTTGATTAACTTGGCAATTTTACTACGTCAAGATGATTCAACAAAATATGGTGAATAAATGAGTGCTACGAACGAATACACATAAAAAATAGAGAAGAAAGAACATAAGTGAAATTAAATATTCAAAATATTTTCTATTTACACGCACCCTTGGTATCCGTTGATCTACTTATGCCGAATATGGAACAGAGCACTCATTTTGTAGCACCACTTAAAACGCTACCTGTAGATATTTTAAACTGTATACTATTATCCGGTTACTCTATTCTTCATATCATCACACAGAAAGAAACGTGCGGGATTTAGATAGACACATCTTGCTGGCATGACTTCCATGTCCTATCCAACAGTGATGGAGTGGCGTCAGACACATGCAGGTGCACCAACATGTAAAAACACAAGTTTTACGCTTTCTTAAGAGGAACATGCACTAGCACTGCAGGCAAAGTATCTCCAATAAAACTGAGAAAATTTAATCCAGTTAGATGGAACAAAATAGACCCAATTAAATTGTCTCCCACAATTCCTGTCGAGATATTGACAGAAAATCGCAACTGAAAATTAGCTTGAAGAATAGTATGTGGGTTTCAAATAGCTTGTGTACACCCTATGACAAAAAAAAAAAAATGTCATCGTCAGATTCGACGTAGCGAGTGCACACTGCAGTGGGAGCTTTGCCTGCAAACGTAATGGTCAAAATCATAATCATGTGGAAATAGAACGTTAGGGTAGCGCAGCGGTCCCTGAGCGCTTAGAAGGCTCTTATGTGCAAGTTCCTGGATTCAAATCCCACAAACTATTTTTTGTTTTTTATTATTGATTTTATAAGTATATAAGTAGAACATTATATTGCTTTAATATAATGTTATATTTTAATGCATCATTTCAGTTTTATGACATTACCCATGCACACATAAACACTTATTTACAAACTAACGTATTCTTTACAACAACTAATTAAATACATGCACAAAAAGTTATCTTTTAAAGTGAAAACACACAGAAATAAACATAAATTTATAACGAGTGTATGAACCTTCAGCATGTATAACCGCCCTCATCTTAGAGGCTAGATGATATTAGATTTCTACAGTAGTGTAGACGAGAGGCTACAACATCCCAGGTTACTTGAATTTGTGCCCATAAGCCATCTTTTGTCCTTCGTGCATATGCAGGGAATGCGTGTGCAGCAATTTATATTTAGATAGAACAAATACTGATAGATATATAATATTAATTATAATATATACCGAGGGTACCAAAATGTATACACACTTTCACAGTAGATATCTATTTAATATATTTCAAAGTTGTACCGAAAAACAACAGTAATGTGTAGTATGAAGTTCTGTAAACAGATGTGACACACATTACGTTATGCTAGCGTTGCTACGTGACAGGTAAATCAACAATGAACAATGATAAGCCAAGATTATCGTATGATGTTCTGTATACACATGTGACTCACATTACGTTATGCTAGCATTGCTACAACAAAATTGACCCAAGATTATCGTTTGGACAACGGAAATTTTGAAGTGGTATTGGAAAACCGAGAATGTTGTTGATGTTCCAATGCAATTGAGATGTGTGCACAGAACAGAAACGCAAAAGCTAGTAATAGTTGCACACATTCGAGACAAATTTGAGATTCGTGGTACCGTAAGCGATGTTCACAAGGGCATATCTGGGAGACCTCGCACAGCAACAAGTCCCGCGCACTCGATCCAAGGCACTGAATAGGACGAAGAGGTCCGATTGAGTTTCCACCGCGTTTTCCAGATCTAACTCCATTGCACTTCTACCTATGGGGAACTCTTAAGGATGTTGTATACCGTAGAAAACCAGCAACACCGGCAGAATTCGGGAAGAAATTGAAACGGCATGTGCTGCAATCGCTGAGGACACTTTCGCAAACGTTGCTCAATCAGTAGTTCAACGTACTCAGAAGTATATCGACGCCGATCGTGGGAATTTTGAGCAACTGTTGTAACCGCAAAAGTCTTAGATGATTAGTGCTCATCATTTTCTGTTTTGTGTGAATTCAGTTTTGTTATGTTAACACGGTTTTTTCTTTGCTTGAAGCGGTGTACATTTTTTGGCACCCTCTGTGTTTTTTTGTTGATTTGGTTTATTTAAGGACGCTCTTTAAGATCTCAGGTCATCAGCGTCCCATTCAATTCCGGGCGTGAAACGGCCGACAAATGTACGACACCCGCGATCTTGGATTTAGAAGGCAAGTATGCTTACCAGGATCGATCCACTCTGTATATAAAAAAACAATAACTAGATAAGAGGAAAAAGGATAAAACAAAAGCCACATATTTACTTAAGCAAAATATTTCGAACAGCGTGTGTTCTTCTTAGGCAAGAAGATGAGAACTGCAGTTATTAAGTTTAAAAGTACTTCTCCATAAATTAGTAACATGTCTAAATTTCGCGGCTGGTGAACTATTCCACGATTAACTTATAGATTTAAAATGCATTAATTGCAAATACTCAGTGTTCACATGTGTTTGTTTACATATAGTTACTGCGAGACGAAAACAAGATCATAACTAGCGTTGATCATTTGTTTTAATCTTTGTCAACATCGGCACTATAACAACAACATTAAGCTCGGTGATTCTAAATATAGTTTTACGAACCAAAATGATTTATATTAAAAGATTTCAGGTTAGTTTATATCAAAGTGTTTCGAGCTATTGTAGAATAGGTTATTTAAGTTACGGGCCGTGGAAGCTGAACTTCCATCTGGACAAATTTTCTTTGTTCTTGATTTCGTTAATTTACGGACGCTGTTCAACATTTCAGGTCATCAGCGTACCATTCAAATCAGGGCGCGAAACGGCCGACTAATTTTGCTCAGAGGTCTCCCTCTCTCTTTCAGGCTTGAGGTTCTTAATCGTGCCGTAAATGTACGACATGGGACCCACGGCTTTACTTACCTTCCCAAGGAAGCCACACTTAGGATTCTTACGCCCCGAAAAAATCCATCGATCCTGGTGGGGATCGAGCTCGCGATCTTGGGTTTAGGAGGCAAGTATGGTTACCACTACACCACTGGACAAATAAAGCGGCCATTCCTACACAGGTAGTATGTTTATTTTAGTATTTATATTTTTACTAAAAGCCTAAAATGATAATGTATTTAAAATAATGATAATGATGAACACTAACCTGTGTTATAAGAGATGTTAAAATGATGCCCCTCAGGGCAATAGATTGCCGGCATCTGCATAGGAAATTTCTATATAACCTTACTGTTTTCGTAGAAACGCGACGCGGTATTGTCATTAAGAGATTCTGTCTCTAGTAGCTTTTTAACAAGTTGGCGTACAGTTTTTCTACCTGGAACTGATTACCACGGCATTTTCTTTGCAAGAATCAGTTTTCACACATGTGTCGTACATAAAAGTCATTTTTCAAGATTGTATTTACATATTGCATAATTAGGGAAGAACAATTGGCACACAATTTACACATAATGAAAGTTTCAAGTAACACACGTACTCACAACCAGTAGCTGACAAAGCCTCTCTGAAACTAACAGCTATCTGTACAGGCATTATACGACCTGGACCATTCGTTTCTTGCAATAAGCAGTTCTTTACCGGGTCGTAACAAATAATAGTACTCTAGTATACTAAGGGCATGTTTCCAAATTTCATTTTTTAATTTTAAGAAAGAGGTCCCCTCGGTTAACATATTATATTTTTGAGAGTTTTAAAGCAATGAATTTTTAAATAAAATAGTCCTTTCTAGAAGGTAAACGGAAAAACATTTCTCTATTAGCACTCTTGTTGTGATGGGATAATTTTGTGGGATAGATGAAAATTTAGCAAGACTGGCATTATATGAGACATTATTAATTGTAGTGTTTGTTATGTTTGCACAATGACGGAAACATTTATTACGGATATCTAGTTCAATGACGTAATTGAGGGAGCAAACATAAAAACAATATAATTGTGTACTAGTAGGGAAGCTTTTGGGCTATTAATACATAACGTACTCTCTCGTATTGTCAACAGATTTAATACGATAATGCATTATTTCCGGTTGGTCCTTGATAGAATTTTCTAAAGGGAGACACATTAAAAAGGAAATCATACGCCAGATGGCTCATTCTGGTTAACAGGAGTTAACCGGTTGCAATACACATCACTGACTAATGCATGTTACAATTTCTCCTCCATGTCATAAGAAATAGATATGTGTAGTTATGACATGATTGCGTTTCTGCGATACCATAACAAAGCCTATGCTGCAGATTTCCATTATACCAATGCCCAATATCACGCCATCCTCATAAGAGAATATGAGACGTTCACGATCATACGACGTGGTCACAAGCTAACTCTCGTGTGATTTTAGCCCCTCCCTCTTAAATGACCGTAACTACAAACAAAGACCAATAAAATTAGATTTAACCATTAAGTACAAACCAGTTTCCAAAAAGAGCTAGACTATTCTAAATAAGTCGAAGTACTTCTCTAAATAAACATACGCATTACAAAATCGCAAACATGTCTTGGCAAACAACAAACATATGGCATGTTGTGACCAGTCTGCTCTAAATGAGTATAAACACTTTAAAGGCAGCGTTACACTAAAATTATGGTACAATTATTTTATTTGATTTTTGATGAAGTTAAGGATTAATCAGAATATAATATATTACAAATTTTATGACGCTTTTCTTGGGAGTTTAAATCTAAGTGCACGTAGCCTTTGACTTAAGGGCCATTATTAAAAGAAACCATTTTTTTTTTCAAATTTATAAGCATAAAAGTGTTCAACAATATGTGGTTTTTCATCACATCTATTTAAATGTTTACAAAAATACACAAAGATATATCAAAGCTCTAAGCTATGTTTATATTATACAAATAATAATTAAAGAAGTATTTTTGTTTTAACTCCAAAATAACGTTGCCACAATAAACGTACATAGCGAGACGTAAAACAAATTTAAAAATTTAATGGAACTAAAGAACATTTGTTTTGTTTGCGATATTGGATAACTTATACAGTAAGGCTATTTGGTCGGCAGGGTGTGGCTGCGTACTGAAAGAAGTCATTCGTCGAGGCCGTATAATGCAAGTGCAGGTAGTAGATTGTACTTAAAGTGAAGCTTTTTCAGCGTGTGGTTCTGCGTTCCTGTGTTACCCGCTGTTTTCCTTTTGTGTAAACTGTGTGCCGTTTTTCGTTAGCTGTGCTACTACGTAAATACAGTCTTGGGAACAGGTATACATGTACAATAAATATGCGAAAACGGATTCTTGCAAAAAAATACGTAATATGAAAGCAAAAATAAGTGCAAAGACTACAAGTTTTGCGTATTTTTCAACCTAAGAACAAAGTCTCTAGAAACATTTTTCCTATCAAGACACCAATTTGAATACGCCTCGTTCATAGAATTAGGCTCCCTGCGCACGAACGTTTTCACTTCTTTATCTGAACGGAAGCGTTGCGTTCCTAGGAATTATTTTAGTGGACCCAATAGGTGAAACTTGAGCGGTGCAAGATTGCATTGTGGCTCATATTTCAATATTAAAAGTATATTTTAGCATTAAAATTATGTATTATATAAATAGGGACTATAACAAAGAAATTATACACTACATAACAAAATATAGTCTTAGTAAAATTCTTTCTAAAACTGAGCTCGTCCACCTTCTAACCTAACCTAACCTAACCTAACCTAAGAGGAACTCGATTTGAATGTAAAAGAAAAAAATACCAGAAAAATCACTCAAATGCTATATCCTCGTGTTCAAATGGTCCATGCAATACGAACAACAATCAGTCATAATCACCCGAACTACTCTCTCTCTCAAGATTTATGTATAACCATTGTCGTTAACATGCAACAGGAACCAGAAAAATCTTGTTCTCTAGCATACCGTACCCAAAACTCAGTTTTAAATAATAATAATAATCATGATAATAATAATAATAATAATAATAATAATAATAATAATAAACAACTGTTCATAATGTAAATAAACTGTAAATAAACTTTGCATTAATAAAATAAACTTTGATATTATGAATTAATAATATTTCGTCTTGTTATAAACTATACAACTTCATACAAGTCATCCACTTTAATAGTCCGTAACGTCTTACTCATTGGCGGGTTAGTCGGTGCTGGTTGTGTAGTGGAAACATACTTGCCTCCTAAATCCAAGGACGCGGGTTCGATCGCGGTCAGGACCGATGGATTTTTTCGGGCGTAAAAATCCTAAGTTAAGCTTTCTTTGGAAGGGAAGTAAACCCGTGGGTCCCATTTCGTACATTTACGGCACGATAAAGAACCTCAAGACTGAAAAAAAGAGACCTATGAGCAAAGTTTGTCGGCCGTTTCACGCCCTGAATGGAATGGGGCGCTGATAACCTGAGCTGTTAAAGAGTGTCCGTATATAAAAAAACAAAAAGGTGGCGGATTAAAGTAAGACAAATTGAAAAAAAATAAATAAATAAACTGAAAATAAGAGAAGAAATCACTACCGATCACCTAATTTTAAAAAATATTTATTGCAATAATAAGAAACGTAGTCGATTCAATTAACAACCATATACTCACTTCCGTAATGCGTTTTCACACTAACGCTAACCGCCACGGGTGGCCGAGGTCGTTAGGGCGCACACTCGTGAGTGGGAGGTCTGGGGTTCGAATCCCGCCAGGACCGTCCTCCCTGGTTAAGGTTTTTCCATGTTTTCCTCAGTCCTCATAACTGGCAAATGCCGGGGATGTACCCTAAACTTAGGCCTGGAATTACTTTCGTTAAAAAAAATTCTTTATCAACATTTCATTTCATGTACCATCAGATCGCCAAGGGTGGCCGGGGTCCTTAAGGCGCGGACTCGTGAGAGGGAGGTCTTGGGTTCGAATCCCGCCAGGACCGTCCTTCCTGACTGAAGATTTTTCCAGGTTTTCCTCAGTTCTCCTAACTGGCAAATGCCCGGGAGGTACCCTAAACTTAGGTCTGGAACGTTTCCTTCCTTTAAAAAAAAATTCTTTCCCAATTTATCATATCATTTCATTTCATGTATCACCAGTGTTCACCGCCTGTGTTGCCTCAGTAGTAAAAATGGGCGTTAAACACCATTGAAAAAACAAACTCTATCACTAAAGGAGAAAAAGTGTATACATCGAAATTATATATGTTTGCAAAAAATAACGCCTTTTTTAAATAAACTGACTGATAAACACACACAATTATTGAGTGAAAAAGTTTTGAATGCAATACCCCAATTTATTTTTCATCAAATTTTATTGTAAGAACTTTACAGGGGCAGAATAATGAATGCATACTTAAAAAAAAAAAAACACTAAATGATTTTATAATTATTTAAAATGAACAACAATAACAAACTGCAGCGTTATTTCAAAGTATTGCCCACTAAACTGTTTTGCACTGCTATTTTCTTCTGAATTTTACCTTAACTATTCATACAAAATATACAAAATTTTGCAATGAAAATCAATCACATAGAAGCATTAATACTAAAGTGAAGTCCTAATTTTGACGGTAGAAACTTAATAGTATCTTATGCGTTACTTGCTCAATATAAGCAAGCACTAACATTGGATAGGTACACGTATCGTCAACATGGATGTGATGACTAGAATTGCAATTATGTCTTATATACAAGTGTATTATATTACTAAGATTAGCTTACCAAAAGATTTCCTGTTGCATAATAAAATTAGAATAGAAATGCAATCCCAAAGCACTGCTCGACAATTCGATTCTCTCGTTCCCATTGTGCACAAGAACATCTTTAACAGACGACTCGCTACTAACCCACCACACAGGACTCACACTCCAGTACTGCAAAGTCTTACCGCGACCTTCGTTTTGTGACCATGGTGCACGCAAAGGTATATGACGGCAAGAAAAAACAGTCTTGATTCTCTTTCGTGTTAAGTCTATTGTATTTTGTCGAAACAAATGCTTTATTTCTGGAGTAAAGCCTCTATTACGCTGTAATATGTCGGCTGCTTATCCAAATAAAGTATTGTGTAAATTATTTGCATTACAGGCCACCTGAGCGCTTTTTCCAGTATGCAACCGCGCTCTGCCGGGTAGTAACTCAAATAACCTCACTGAAGTACTTTTTAAAAGAAATGTAAGGACAACGCAGACAAATGTTTTATGTATACGAAGAAGATAATGCAAGTTGAAATTAATCAATGCGCTGAATACAACAGAGCGGAATCTGTCTGAGCTAATGTCCAAAGACGAACATTATTCCCGTAGCAACACCGCTCGTTAATAATGGTATAATAAATAAGTTGTACTCCACACTCTAGAATGCGCACGCTAGGCGGTTGACTGATTAGTATAGCGTCATTAATTTTAGTTTCGTCACGTCATCTCTATCTTTGACAATATATTCGCTTCACTACTTGATGCGACCGCCACGAGTGGCCGAGGTCGTTAAGGCACGGACTCGTGAGCGGGAGATCTGCGGTTCGAATCCCGCCAGGACCATCCTCCCTGACTGGGGTTTTTTCCAGGTTTTCCTCAGTCTTCATAACTGGCAAATGCCGGGGAGGTACCTAAACTTAGGCCTGGAACGCTTCCTTCCTTAAAAAAAAAAATATCCTTTCCCAATTTATCATTTCATTTCATGTATCATCAGTGTCCACCGCCTGTGGTGCCTCAGTAGTAAAAACGGGCGTTAAACACTACTCAAAAAAAAAAAAAAACTACTTGATGCACACAATTTACATACCCACATCCTATTATTGTTTCAACGGTTATAATTTACACAAACTTTCGACTGTTTCGTTTAATTCTATAGACATAAATTAGAAATGTACTATAATACCCAATGTACTGTGGAGTATTATAATATATATATATACATATGTATACAAATTTACGGACACTTTTTAACATCTCAGGTCATCAGCGCCCCATTCAATTCAGGGCGTAAAACGGCCGGTAAATTTTGCTCAGAGGCCTCTTCTTTCAGGCTTGTGGTTCTTCTTCGTGCCGTCAATCTACGGCACGGGAGCCACGACTTTACTTTCCTTCCGAAGAAACCATACTTAGTATTTTTACGCCCCAAAAAATATCCATCAACCCTTGCCGGGATTGAAACCACGATTTTCAGTTTACGAGGCAAGTATGGTTTTAACACTAGATCACCAGGACCGATATTATAGTTGCGTAACTACTGTGGGGGGAGGGATCCGTTAGTCCCCTTCCAATTTTAATCTTTATAATAATTGTTTCTTTTAGATCATTTACTTTTCTATTATTATTGGGGATCTACAATAGCCAATGAGATTTATTTTATGAAAATATTAAATTACACAATGTATTTATTCAATGAGAGCGTGAACAATAACAAACATTGCACCATTTCTACACTTTTTGTTTATAGTATATAATTATTAAGTTCGTTTCTCATATATCCTGAAAGATCATTGAAATAATTGTTCACAGTATACAGTCTTAGTTTGCAGATACACTTCAAAATAGTACTAGCAATTGCTGTATTAAATTGTTAACAAAGGTAAAGAAAATTAATTAGACTTCCGGAATATTGCAGCTTGTTGTACATTGGAAAGTAATTCAGAAGTGAAATAAAATAAACATTTTAGTTCCCAGAAGAAACATAACCAATTTCCTCAAAGCACAAATATTTTGGAATTAGTTTCTATGTTTTTTGTAAGCACTTCTTGCACAGTTTTTTTTTTTTTTTTTTTTTTTTTTGACCACCCAAAGCAAATTGGAAGACCACATCACTGACAAGGATATCTTGTTTTCCTCTTCAGACGCGGAGGGCAGTAAGTGCAAGTTTTTCTTTTTTAAAAATATTCTTCTTGTTGGATTTGAAACTCATCTTTTGTTTGCAGGATCCGTTTGATGAAAGACTCAGCTCTCGCGGTGTAAAGCTATGGATCCCAGCAAGATTGCTTGCCAGAGTTTTCATAAAATGCAACCTCATTATAACTGGAGTTCCTTATTTCTTATTTCTGCTGTAGAAATATTCCACTGTCTGATCATCCACCGTGTTATGTTCATTTTCATCTACTTCCTTTTCCGAGCATGTGTTATGGTCACTTACTATTTCGAAGTCAGAAATATCAGTGTCGATAAATCTTTCAGCAATTAGTTCTAGTTTTTCTTCAAAATTGCTATCTGTGAAACGTGAATACCTTGTCTGGTAGGTTCGGCCTTTTCTGACATGTTTACATGTAAACTGTAAATCACAGTGAAAGCGAATACTTCCGTGGAGTGCAGAGTAGGCGAACAAAAAGACAAACACAACTACTATGGTACGTCTGCGTGACCCCTCGCCACCAACAATAATGAATAAGCTTTAGGGAAACAAAGTTAACAATGTGCGATCCTGAAAATGGGCAGCTAGCAATTAGTGTGGAAAATATGTGGAAGGGTCCACATTTTGCTTGAGGGGTAAGAGATATACGAAATAAGGAAAAACTCGAGCGGTCTTAGAGACGGTCTATAGTTTTTAAGGGTTAATTTAGAATTTATCATTTTGAAAAGAATTCAATTCCCTGTACGATAAATAATAATGCTGAAATGATATTTTAGAATATAGATTATTTGAGCTATTTAATAACTAATTTTATGCAAAATTCCGTGTACGAAAACCGGCATTATTAATATTAAAGTATTATTATTTTCCAGTACTTTTTGGTGAATGAACTGTGAAATATGACTGTAAAAATATATAGGTATACACATAAATGTTATTTTTAAAAATCTTCAAAAATCCACGACGTGTTACCACTATCGCCATCGTCACTCCCAACACGGGTACCAGTACTGTAGGGCGTTAGTTATATACCTTGTCCGCTGACGCGGTGTTTATTGGGACGGCGCCCGTATTTCAACTCAACTGCGCTCTGCCTCGTCATGCTCTGGAATGACGTTTTCTGGATCTGTTGCCTGTTTCTTTCACAATACAGTGCTGGACATTAAAAGTCAACACCCACAGTAGATGCGATAAACCGACCTCACATTTTCTCAGAAGGAACGAGTATAACTCGTCGAAAATGTGACAGCAATACCAGCAGGTGTTTGAATTTGATCGAGGGAGAATTGTGGCATACCGAGAGTGCGGGATGTCATTCCGAGATTTTCTTGCTTCTGTTGGATGAAATTCGCCCACAGCGAAACGAATATAACATCAGTAGATCGAAAGTAGGAGGTACACACAGACGGAAAAAATTCAAACAGCCGAACGAAAAGACAAACGCCATTATTACGTTAATGACTATTATGAACGCACAATGTGTTGCAATTTTAATGGTCAACAGTGTACTTAGTCAGTGAAACGTTTGTGTGTAAACACTATTTTAAATACCAATCAACTCCTCGTGTCGTGCGAAATGCATTCAAAATTTCCTGGTCTATTGTTTCCTTCCAGAACTGTAATTCATCATTGAGAACAAATTTAAATGCACTCGTTTACTGAAAAAAAAAGTGAAAATAGAGGACAAACTAGAAGAAATCTTTAACGATTCACCGACAAAATAGCCTAAGTCGGGAATATTGTTTTTAAAAAAACTTGCAAAAATCCATTACGTATTTTCATTATCGCATGCGTTCCTGCCAACGTCACCAACACTATACGTTTATTTTGAAAGTGGCAGTTTATAAGCAAGTAGTAAAATTTCATATGAGTAACATAAATGGAGCAGCATTAGAAACGAAATCCATACTTCATCATTTCCCCTTTGTTGTTACGAATGTAAATATATAGGAGTATCGGCAAATTTTCTTGCAAAGGTTTTATTTTGTAATTTATCATATCTTTTTGCATTATTCCATTAAAAATCAAGAGAAAGGAGGTGCGAGCTGTTAAAAATTCTATTTTTGAAAGAAATACCACTCAGATCAAATCTAAAGTTGATACTGCTCTTGGCGTGTCTTCCGCTTCATTTATAATGGGTTCACACACAGATTATTGAATACAAACGGGGACCAAAAACCAACCGAAGAAATTATTAGAAATTCCATAAAATCGTTTCGAATAATCGAAGGTTACGTAATACAGAGAATCAGACATGGTGGGGATCTGAATTGAACGTGTTTACAGCATCTGGTGTGAATATCTCGGTATGAGAAAACTTTGTGTTCAGTGGGTGCCCCTTTTCTTATAGAGGGCTAGAAATTTCTACCAATGGATGCTTCGGCTTAATGGAGCGTTTCAGATGTAATCCAAGGGAATTTTTGAGTTGGTTTGTAAGTGATGATCGATGATCGAACTAGATCCCTCACTATACTGTTGAAATGTAGTGAAATACACGTCGCAACCTTTCCGGAAGAAATCAAGTCATGGCTACGGTGTTCTGGAGTTAACAAGTGCTTGAACATGGAAAACTGTCACTGATAAATATTGTGTTAATCAATAGCGCAAATTCAACAATGAAATAAAGGAAAAACAATCTCCTCTTTATTAGAAGAAAGTTGTAGTTCACCAGGATAAGGTAATGGCACACAAATCTGCAGTTGCAATAGTGAAAATTCACAAAACAAGTTTCAAATTTTGCAACATCCACCCTACTCGCCATATTCAACTCCCTCAGACTTTTAACTGTTCCCAAATCTCAAAAATCAGTTCAGAGGAAAAGGATTCTCTGCGAACATTAAAGTGACAGTGCTTGAATGACTATTTGCAAATAGAACATAACGTTTTTCCTAATTTATCCATTGAAACCATTGGACATCAATGACACTGAAGTTATGAATATCCTGAATTTTTTAATATTTGACGAAGAAGGCGTTATGTCTTTGGAATACTACTACAGGATGATCGTAAGATTCACGCAAGATTTCAACTCACACTGAAGCCTCACGCAGCGAAGGGGAAATATATTCCCCACCTCCGCCGACATAAAGCTGCCGGTCGGTCCCGCGGTTGCGTCATGCATTGCTCTATTAGGCATAGTGTATGGAGATGACCGGAGATTACATCTAGAAATAAATTTATTTGCGAAAATGATTGTTTTCTTCTTAATTTGCCATACTTATCAAACATCTCTCGTATTAGGGGACTCTTCTGTAAATTCAAAGTCTAACATAACGTTCAGTAAGGGGAAAATAAATGTATATTAATAATATTCATTTGTTATGTATAAACGTTTAGAAGATTTGCATTTTAGTAATAAGAATCCCGAAAACCGATTCCTGTTCTTATCTTAACTACAGATTATTCTAAATAAAGTACAGAAGCATTCAGCTGTCAAACACTGACGCAATTCATTAGGAACCTTAATATTGTGTGCACACATGATTAACATTTCAAACTACGCATTTGAATTTGAAACAAGCGGTTTAACGCTTTAACAACCAGCTCACAAAGAGGTGCTGCAGTAGAGCTTGCCAACACAGGTCAAATGAAATAAATTTTACATCTAGAAAAGTTTCCAGGTGAGTCTTAAAGTGTTTATCTAATATTTTCACTTAGGAAAAATATCAACGTGATAATGAAAATAAAGTTATGGTTTTACTTAATAGGCCACAGAATGCAATTATCTTACTCTTTTAAATCAAATTCAGCGTTTTATTCCTTCCTTGAGTAAATAAAGTGCTGGGCCTTTTCAAAGTTTTTTGAAAACTGTAATAAGCCAATATAAGTATTAAAAATTATAACCACCAGAACCAGTGTCATTAAGATAGGTAATAATTTTGGAGCTGGAATAATTTAGGGCGAGTGTTTACAACATTAATCGGCACCAGGTTTATTTAATGAACATAGTATATTTCAAATAGTGTTCGTTCACTTATGAGAAAAACTCACAGGCTATAGACAGACGCTTTCGAGTGACTTGCCAGAATATGAGCTTTATTACTCCATGAAATGCTCCATGGTATAGATATTACTAGCACTAATAATATCAGAAAAAAGTCAGAGCGTATAACCGTATGTTATACAGGATGTAACAAGAAAGGCATGTCAAAACTTTGGGGATACATTTCTCGCATATTGAGGCTGCAAGTACGTTATATGATCATGGGTCCGGAAATGCTTAATTTCCTTGTTAGAGTTCTTTGTCTACAACTCTACTTACACGGTGTGAAATGCAGGCTTAATATCAGCATAGCTGTCCTGTGGTAATATCTCCACAACACAATAGTGAAATGAGGTATTCAAACGCGCAGTTGGCAGACCTCATATGATATATGGAGTAGCCGAAAGTTATATAATCTTCGTGCTCGTAGTCTGCAATGCTGCCAGACAATACGAGATACTCCAGGGATACATCAGGGCATCAGGAAGTCCATGCGACGGCTAATTGGTGGATGCATAAGTGCTAACTGAGGACATTTTGAACCTTTCATGATTTTCTTTTTCCCACAGTTCTGCTTTTGAATATTCTGCTATGTGGTGCAGGTGTAGAAAAGGGGCTCTAACAAGGAAATAAAGTAATTCCGGACTCATGTTCATATTATATTTTTTATTCTGTATATGTGAGGAATGTTTTTTCAAAGTTTTGGCATGCCTTTTTCTTACATCCTGCATAATAAAGCATTTTTATGCTTTTAGTATTTTCTGCAAACGTATATTTTATTAATAGATAAAATGCGTATATTTAAAATAAAACTCAAATGAATAACAATTTGCGGTTCCTCCCCCCCCCCCATTTCGGCTGATAAAATTTGTTTTCTGGCCAATTCAAAAGACAGCAAACACTCAAGATCTTATGCTACTGTTTAATTGTACTTAAAAAAAAACAATTTTGGATAAATAATGTGTTAATATAGATTGAGTAGCACATAATATCAAAAAACGTATTTTGTAAATATAATTTCTCACATAAATTGAAATACCGTAGGAATTAATAGTCCCCTATTCACATGCACAACGACACACACACAATGCAATGACGTAATAACCTGTTACCTGTTAAACAGTTTGGATAGTGGTTTCTTTATATTTACAAACACACAATATTTCCAAGGAATGTAAATGCAATGTAAATATAAAGTGAAATGAAAATGAAAAAAGAGAAAAAAGAAAGACTTGCTGTAAATGTATTGCTGTAAAGTTATTTTTCATTCACATCACATACACATTTATTTTCAAGCTCCATCGTGTATATTTTTCTTTGCTTTCCTCAAGGATTTTCTCTATCCATGCATAACTTTAAGAGTCCATTTATTTGAAAAGATTTCTTACATTTTTCTCTTTTTGTGGCTTTATTTGCCATTTGATAACATCCTTTCATGTCAATGTTGGACCTCCAAATTCGAAAAGGAGTATAAATTTCTGTAAATGCAGGCAGGCGAGCAAAGAAGTGCACCATTCATCTGAACTTCTTGCAGCAGGTACCAGCGAGCACTAAAGATTTTACCTTAACCACATCTTCTTTCGTTGACGCAACGCTGATTATTATATCTTCATGTTTCAAATTAAACTTTCTCTATTATCTCCTTTTATTTGTGTTACTTTAGACGCAATTTGCTCCATTATTAAACACAAGACTTAGAGGTGGGTTTTTTTTTCCTCCACAACAATTACTTGTGACTGAAGTACATAGCGGTTTTCTACGTCCTTGATTCACCAAACTTCGGAACAAACAAATGCAGGCAATGGACCGCTCTACAATAAGTGGGCTCTTTTTTCTCAATTGCAGTGAAATGTCAATTGATAGTAGGTCAAAAGATGAGAAATTTAGAAAAATATAGATGAGTACTAGTCGTTTTCATTAAATTGGTTGGATTGTTAGGGGCGGAGGAGGACATTTCGATGTTTCAGCCTTGCTCAAGGGCTGGCCGTTTGTGCTAAACCCCCCGATGGAGACAACTACGGGAGGGAGGCACCGGCCGAACAGGAATCGCAGGCAGTAAGGCACGGATGAGGACAGGGTCCTTCGGTGGAGCCTTCCTCAGAAGGGGCGCTTCCAAACCAAACACTGGGATAGAATCCTTTTCAAAGCGCAAGTCATTTTCGCGCTGCGCCAGTCCATCTCGCCTGGCACTTTCGACCCTGTAACAGAACCAACGAAATGAAATGTATGAAGTGGGAGAGCGGAAAATTCATGGAAAGATTCATATCATCTTTCGCCTTAGCGACTAAGGAAAGCGACGAAAACCCCAAGGTCAGGATGGCCTTCCCAATGTATTTGAACCCGGGAGCTCTCCAGAGTTATTATGTTGGTGTTGTACAGGAACTGGCTATAATTATGTTTAGCCTTACATTAATATTACCTGAATATCAATAACCAACGGGCTATTTAAGCGGTTTTCACTAACATCCATTAGCTGCAACACACATTAAAACTCAATAACTAAGAGCGCCTAATTATCAATGTCGCTTTATACAATTCAAGTGGTTTACGAATAACTTCCAATATTGCAGCCTACCTGTCTTACGTAAAAAGCTTCTCTGTGTACATATAAACTATTTATATGCCCATTTTTTTATTCTCACAAACTTCGCAGATTCTTATTTCAGAAATGCAAGTTATTTTAATTCCTAGTCTACACCGTGCATTTCGCGACCTCTCGTTTCTCTCTGAAGGAAGAGTGTCTAATTTATTACTTACCCAAGTGCAGAATAATTTCATCTTGATTATACAGAAAACTTTTCTGATTGCATTCCATTTCAATTTCTCGTCGTCTAATATAGTTTCTGAATTTCTCTCCATACATTTTCATTACTGATGCTCTCATTGGTAAATGGAAGGCGTAACAAAGCTCCCCAATTTGCATGCCGTCTTTAGTAAATTCGTTGGTTTTCTATTTGTAAGTGAAACAAATTGCCAATTGCAGTCCTGCCTTGAGTATTTCTTCTGAGCGTTTCTCATTCTTCGCACTGTGTTACATTCTGCTATCCAGGGAGGGGAAAAAATCGGTAACGTATGAAAAAAGAAAATTATAGCAATAAACATTTTACTCATATTGCAACGACATTCTGAAAAAGTATAAAAATTACTTTTATTTATCAAATTTGTTTATTTGTGATGAATTACAACACAGAATATATACAGTAAATAGGGACAACCCGAAGTTCTTCTAAAAGAAAAATGAACAACTTGTGTGCTTGTTTCTAAGCCAAACGGCTCAGCTTTACGAAAGGATCCAGCAGGGAATACTTCTTTTCTGTTGTTATTTATTTTAGTATTTTAGTAACTTTTCTACGACAGCTCAAATATATAGTAAATGTTCCTATGTGAACGATTATAATTATCGTAACAGAAACAATGAATAAAAGTTTTATAAGCTATACAGCGTGACCGAAAAGTCTGGGATTAATGCTATTTACAAAACATGTTAACAGTCGCATGAAAACTTTTAGATAAATTGAACTAATTACTGATGAAAATTTGTTATACTCTTATGTCTTTTTTTAAATAACCTCCGCACTTTCTATTAACTTTTAAATCATTTTGAACCTTTATTGAAAACACTGCCAAAGCACCTTAATGCATTTCCGGAACGCATTCTTGAAAGGCAATAACTGCCTCTTCAGGAGTACTAAAAGGCGTTTCTTCCAGTTTATCCTTAATTTTGGGGAATAAAAAGAAATCACACGAAGCAAAGTCAGGGCTATAAGGAGGATGCGTCGGGTTTTTTTTTTTTTTTTTTTTTTTTTAAGTATTCGAGGTCTTTAAAAATTCCAATTTTCGTGCTACTGTGTGACTAGATGCATTGCTGTGGTGGATGACAATTACACTCCATGTTTTTTGTTTTTATCGTGCATCTTCTGCAAGACTAAGTGTAAACAAATTATAGCATACTATTCTGCAGTGACTGTACGGCGGCTTTCTAATGCCGATGTTAGAATATACCCTTTCGACTGAAGAAACTGGCAATTATTTTCTTCTCCATACTTCGTTTCCTGCTGATTTTTGTTGGGGATGCTTACCTAAAAATACCCTGTTATTTTTGCTCCTTTATGAGTTCGTGAGGTATCCACCTGCAATAGAGCTTCCTGAGGTGATCATGCAAGATAACTGACTGTTTTGTACTTGACTCTTACCAATGTCTGAGTAGGTAGGCCGGTTGTCCTCTTCAATCGTACGCCATACATCGTTGAAGTTTCGTGGCATTACTGACGCAGGAGGTCGATCTTCACGTTGTTCGTCAATAAAATGTTGGCACATTTTAACTCGCCCAGCACCACATGACTTCATCTCCAAATGCATTTCTAAGTAGCAAAAATCACAAAACTTATTGCTGGAAATTCTCTCGTGTCTATTCCAAGTTTCTGTTATGAGCCCTACCAACTAATTCTCGCAAGTAATTACGTAAGTGTCCGTGTGTTATGAGCTGCTAAACTCAACAGATTTGGCTGCGCCACATGATCAAGATGGAGATCTAAATCATGTAGGGTTGCCTTATCTGAAAACTTAGTGGAACCCATGTATGTCTTCACTTTGATATTTCTAATTGAGTATGCCACTTTCTTTTTTTGGCCTCTGCTGAGTACAATGGGTTCAATAACATTACAGGTATTATTCGTTTCAACTTAGTAGCGAATTGCCTACGTCATACTCTGTACAGTCACTGCAGAAATCTCTTCATTGTAGGAAACACTTGATTACATTCATCTCTTTCGGAGTGCGTTAAGTAGCCGACAATAATATATAACGCAATAAGAAGTTTATATAATATATTGTTTTATGCTAATGACTCACATATGTACATAATATTCCCTTGATACCATTCGAGCAACAACTACATCAGTGGTACGCTCAACACCAACTTCAGTTAAAACGATAATCCTAGGACGATGAAGATGTCGAATTTTAACAGCATACTACTGGAATTCTAGGGGCAAGGAGACTAAGACCAGGTAGTTATGCTGTCCATTTCATTGGTCCTCAGGTTTATCTACTACCATAAGAATAGCAAATAGCCACTGAGGCACTACCCTAGAGTAGGAAGATACTACCCTAGAGTAGGAAGATTTCAAGATAGTTATTAAACTTGCCCGCCACTTCCACCATTCTTTCCGTCTATAAACAAAAATTTATTTTTCCTCTTTTATATAGTACAAATAATTGTTTATGTGCTTCCTCATTTATACATATTTCGTGTAAGAAATACCAGATAAAATATTGAAAAGGCTATAGAATATTGTGGCATATAGGGGAATGACAATGGGGGAAATGCATTGTAAGATTAAGTTCGTTAAGATGCAAAAATAACGGCTGGGAATGATTACATGTACTAAGTAAAATTAGAGTCTGCGCATGCGCAACATGAAAAAAAAACGTGTTGTTTAACGGTTTTAAGAGAGAGACTTGCTTGGAAGTTCGAGGTGAGAGGTTATGCACCATCCCTCCCGGGAATCCATTTTAGTTAACGTCCATCTTGAATGTATTAACTATTCATTATAAAGACGACCTTATTAAAATCTAAATAATGTTTGTGATTTCAGCGAATACCTAAGCCTGAAATTTCCTCAGTATGATTCGATTTACAGTCAGGATGGGAGGGATTTATTTAGATTAGTGTTGTGTGGTTACGACCCCAGTTCGTTAAATTAGATATGGAATGGTATTTTAGGTGAATGGAAGCAAGGGAGTGGTCACAATATTACAGATCGTTGGCTCAACCACTTTCTTCACGAAGCATCAGCTATGAGTATAGAGCTTGAAAAACATAAAACCCTAAAACTCCAAGTAGCTGCAACGCGTTTTGCTAGAATCCTCAGAGAAAAGAATAACGTTAATACGGGGCAGCTGAAGTAATTTATCAAACAAATGTTTTGCATATGGAGTTTAAACAGGGTAGCCAAATCGTTGAGTATAGCACGGATTGATACAACTAAGCGCCCGAGTTTGAATCCCGGTACTGCGGATGTCATTAATTGTGAAAAAAGCTGGGATTTCTCTCAAAAATACCATTTTCCACCAATTCAATTCCATACTAATTCTCCGCTTTCCTTTCTCTGTTCGCCTTAAGCTTAAGTTAATATTACTCATTCATCTACCAAACAATTTTGCGCCTGCAGTTCTGACTTCCCTTTACAACTGAAAACTGGAGCAAATTCCCTTGAAAAATAGTTTCCGCTTACACAAAACTATTTGTGCGAATTTCATTAGAGGCAGTTTATTTTTCCCCATTTACTTGTGTATATATTGTAGAATAAGTATAAATGTCAATCGTTGTTTCTTTTTTAAAGACGTATTTACAAATACTGAAACTAAACTCAAATTCAGAACTAAAATATAAAACGTCAAACAACTTGGGCAAATTCGTAACATCAACGTAGTGAAAAGCAATTTGTTATTCGCAATGTGATGGCTTGTAACTCAATTCAGGCAAATTTCAACCAACCAAAGAAGAACACATACTTTATTCTCGCTCACATCCTATTTGATAGAATTTTGTTCCAGGACGTACCCAATCTCTAAAACACAAAGCCGAGATTCAAGTCCAGTGGGACACGGAAAGCAGGTACTCCACCATGGTTTCCTAATCTTCTGGCCTCTTTCGGGAACCAGCAAAGACAGATTCATCCTTCTACCAAATATGTCACCATACTGCTGCTCTCAGTTTAGAATCAAAGGTAACAGTCCGCCTAATGACGCTACATATTTATAAAAGTGTAGTATGTAGTGGCCGTTTTATTAACCTGCTATATGAATAAATAGCTGGTCCCTGAAACTGTAAAGCGCTATTTACGCTTTGGTGCGAAACAGACGACTGTCCTCTACCATACAAAACCCTTTGCTGACATTTTGCCCCACCCTTTTATCTCTACTCTTTCCACCGCCTACAAGCTCGGAATGACGTCGGGAAAGTTCATGAAAACGATATCGTCTACCCTCTGAAACATGCTGTTTGCTCTAAAAATAACTTCTGGATTAAAAGTTTTACCCCATATGGGTATGTCATGAACAACATTTGTGAAACATTCTGAGAGAGCTTTCACGAAAGAACAGTTTCAGCTTCGTAGATTGAATACGTTTAAAAATAATTTCGCTATAACTGAGTACTCTAGAAATTTCTAGGAATCATCGACATTGCTTGTCAGACATACATATGAATTATTAGAATTTCTTATACACAGAAAACGTTTCTTCTTTGTGTAAATTGTCGGGAACACGTACCATGTCTGGTATTGCGTATAATCTCCTTTTACTGTCATAATCTCCGTGGCATAGTGTCGGGCCTGGTAAATACTGAAGCAATATTTTATGGCTACCTCCTTCTTAATACAGTGCAATTATATTCTTTTTTAATTTTCATTTATTTGGTAGTATTTCATTCAATCTAAATTATTTGGCTACTCTAAGGTATGAATTATGTGTGAATAATATATGCCTACTACTCATGGGCATATTCAAGAACGCAATAACTTCCATTAAAATACAACTCCATCGACAAACGATGTAAAAGTAAATTTGAGGTAGTTAATAAACTAGAAACAGTAATTAAGCAAGCGCTAACAGCAAAAAAATAAGTATAACCTCAAGTGTGTTTACAGATATTTACAAATGTTCAACATGGCTTCCTCATCAAGCCATCTTATTACAAATTATATGAACCATATTACTATTTAAGAATGAAACTGCTCCGTGATTGTACGATAGCTTCTGGATTTCTCTATGTGGGGCTATATTATTACACCCCTTTCTGCTAATCTAAAGAGCTGCTTGTTCGAATAGCAGAAACAGTTGAGGGATATCTGATATTTTAATAAGCGTTCAATGCTCAGTCAAGTGTCAAGGTCTTTAGAAACGAATGTAATGGATGAAATGATGATGCAAATTAGGCTGCAGTTTTAAGAGTCTAATGTCGCCTGGTATTCACCTTTTCGGGTTATGGGAAATCTCCAGAAAAAATCATAATTAGGTAACATCGAATGGTTACATCTTAGTCACGGCGGGGGAAGAATATTTGATCCGAGACAGAAGGAAAACATATTGAATATTCCGAGTTAACGTTTGCCAACAGCCAAAGAAGGAATTTACGTTGCTCTGAGCCGAGTGTTGCTGAAAACATAAAAGCGTGAGGTGTTTAATGCCTTCAGTTAGCATTCTTACACAGCTGCACGAGGGCCATGTCGGAAGAGGATGTAAGCAGTTCGTAGCGCTCCTATCAAATTCGGTAAACTTAAAATAAACGCGTAATACGTGTGTAAACATCTTGAAGCTGCGCTGAACTCATTTATTTATTTTTTGTATTACTTCCATCACAAGGAATGATATTTCCTTCATAATAAAATGCCAGTTATCATAACTGATTTTTGGGAAACCTCCATATTTCAAAGTACGCTAAACACTAGACACATTGCTTTAAACCACACAACGAGAAATGTTCAGGATAGTTTCTCGGATAACAGGTCATTTTTACAATAATGAATGCGGGAAATGGAGCTCCAAAACAATGAAAGAAAAACCCTTGTTAGCACTAAAAGCATCGCTATCATTAAAATCATGAGCTACCAGGTACACGTTTCCTATTAGAAAGTCTTGCCATATATAAATTTCTCTTACATATTAGCATCATTACATCTTTGAAAAACGATCAATACGGGTTGCTGAGGTCTCCAAGTATGGATTCGTAAATGGGAGGTAGACGGTTCGAATCCCGCATGGTTTATTCCTTAGCCCTTATCAATCGCAACGGAGGTACCTAAATTTAGGCCGGAATCGCTTTCTATCCCAAACATTCCTTTTTCAACTTATCGTTTCATCTCATCGTTTCATCTCATGTGTGATCAGTGCTCACCGCACGTGATGCCTCAGTAGTAAACACAATTCCAAACATGCTAAAATTTGCCAAAATCTTGTGAAGTAAATGGAACAAAAGATTAAAGTTATGATTCAGCAAAGAAAGTTCAACAAAACTTTGAAAATTACAATTATGCCACAAAATGCGAAATGATATATTTAATTTGTTACAGTAGAGATAAGATTGTTGCACGAAAATCCCTGCGAGTTGTTATAACAATATTCATTAATTTATCAGTATGCTAATAGTTCTTATTTTACTTTCTTCTACTAAATTGACTGTGAGAAAAAATAAATAAAGCTCTTTTTTCTAGCTTAATAGCTGTTTTATTTATAAAATTCATCTGTACAATTCGAACTGTTAAAGAGAACACGTTTGTGCTTGTATGAATTTTTACGATAGAATTACAGTGATGTCAATCATAGAAAGGTATTACAACACCACTACATTTCTTTACATGCAGTATATTAATATATATGGCAGCAGTGGCATTGTGTGTGGTTCCCGGGCATCAGCCTACAGCGTGGAAAGCACAAATGGATTATGAACCTTGACTTAGAGCGTGTGTTGAAAGTATTTTCTTCCCGCTTGTATATAAGCTCCATATCGCGAGAATATGTTACCACTCACACTCACTCGTCTAAGCCCATAAAATGAAATTCTGCTTATTTCATGTTCAATATTAGTGTGGAGTCCCCTCAAATTTATGAGTATTCACAACGCTTTGCCATGCAAACTAACCCGTAAATAAAAAACTCAACTGGTTAAATCGGAAGACCGCGGGAACTACCAACGGTAATTAATCCTGCTACCAAAAATTTTACTTGTTGTAATGAATGATATTTGAGCAGTGTGTGCGGTTGTAGAGTTTCGTTGGAGCCAACCGTAAAATTGTTCATTTCTGGCATTGCTGAAGAAACGGCGTTAAAATCAGTGTTTGATACCCATTACTGTCTCATTAAAAATACTGGGGCATATTGTTCTTCTTCCACTTATCTCACGCAAGATACATTTTCGGATAATAAGGGTGGTTTAATGCAAAATTGTTGGTTTATCCGATCACCATTAGCGACAATTTTGTGTATTCACAAATTCATTCAAATAAAACCACGATTCTCGGTGAAGAGAAAGAGCTGCGGGTCGAATTTCACCACTTTGAACTGCATTCAGAATTCAATTGCAATAATTTCGTATTTGAACCGGATCGCCTCCTAGTAATCATGAGCATGTGAATACCTGAGAGGTTACGGATGACATCAATGTTAAGAGGAGTAGGAGAAAATGCATAAAGGAAGCAACGGCCAACGTAGTGGCGTTCCTCCAGGATGCATATCCCGTATATGCGGCAGACATATATTTTAATTACCCTATTCGCAACTGTCCCTCATTTACCAAATCCACGAGTGTACAAATTTTCTACGTAATAAAAGCTCAAAGTACGTAGGTCTGCGTTTTCTTTATTTTTAACAGCTTCCCACGCATACTTTAATTGTGATATATAAAGATGTTTTCTCTTAATCCACTTTCGCAGTAAAATAAGTAATTTTAGTCTACTTTTTTGTTCGCACCAGTTCTATAGTTTAAAACGGATGCTACAAGATACTACTATTAAAACACGTTGGAAATTGGCTTGCAGGTTTTATACTACTGGATGTTATTAACAACTTGCTGTTTGCAAAATGTTAAAACACATATACGCATGAAAAGAGAGAGAGAAAACATTAAAAAACACAATTGTAAACATGTAAGACAAGACAATTACTTTCTCTTCAAGGTTGTTTTGATTATACATAACAACGTGCATTACCGATGGGCCTTATAATATAAACAGAACTTCATTCTTGGAAACTTAGCTGCAAAACGGGCACTGTTGATAACGCCTCGATTGATTGCTGTAGAACTGCAATATGTACACTTTTTAGTAAGGTATACGCGCTCCCATCAATATCAATAGAATATTTTTAACTAAAATGGTTTGAGATCATTTGGTTGTGGCATTATTTTAGGGAACATTATTGGATCCATTTGCCAATAATTTACTACGAAAATTAAATGTCAATAAAAATAACAGCTAAAACCAGTGTGGATAGGCTATACATCAATGTATATCAACGCAATGACGCTAAACTATAGCACTTAATGATAACATGGAAAGATACGGGAAACTTCAGTTCACGGTGATCTACGGACAGATTGCGTTTCCCTCAGGTGCCTTCCTATCTCAGCTCTCATGAATAAACCCGACGTGATTTCTTGCCTCTATCTCTTGTTCATATCGTTAGCCCTAGGCTAGCGCACACATGGCATCTCACATTCTCAAGATTTTCACATGCAAGGAAATGCAATGTTTTATGCTTAGAGCTTCGTAAAAGTTTTCTCTTTAATATTGAAGAAAGCAAATGCGTTGAAATGCAAAATACTGAATTTCACTACAAAAAATGAAGTATCTTGGAATATTTGACAGGACAGGAAAATATGAATTACTCATGAATGAAGTTAAGCTTATAAACAATAGTTTCATATTAAAAACACTTCCAGTCACATTCTCATTTTTATATTTTAAAATGACACACTCTGAACGTTAATATCGACAAGCTATATACTCTGAGTTCAACTGCGGGACCTGTTCAACTTACGCAGAAACAGTCCGGTTCTTTTAGGCTTGCAGCACTACACAAAAAATTCTCGTGAACATTCCATGTGAAATGTATACAACGCTGCGATATCTCAGGACTGAAAAACAACTCTGAATAATGTTAATGTTAATATCAAACCAATGATTCAATTTTTGCCATTAAAAGGAAAAAAAAAAGTCTTTCAAATATGAAAACTCGATAATTCATTTTATTTTATAACAGATTTAATTTTAAAAATACGGGCTCTTAATGATCTACACTGCAATAACTTCAGAGATATTTAATGGGGTTTTAGATAAGAAATTTCAGACGGTAATCCATAGCCATATAGAAAGAAAAAAAAATAAGAGTAAAACGATGAAAAATATTAAAACGAAAAGAGATTGAAATTTGTCTTCGAAGAAAGGCATAATTTTAAGAGCTCATCATTGGTTTCTAAAAATTCTAAAATGGACAAATCACATTACAGCACGGCACTGAACAACACAGATTAACTGATATATCGTTTGTAGCTTAAGAAGGAGCTATCCACCTCATTGCATGGCTTAATAAATTTGAAATTTATTGAAAAGCTAAGAAAAAATACAAACTACAAAGGGGTCTACATCTATCTGTTCCAAGCCATTTTAGATGTAACCCGTCACAATTACATAACAACAACAACATTAACAATAATAATAATAATAATAATAATAATAATTTACACTAACATTTTATCTAAATTCTAAATAATTAAATAAAATACACAATTTCCATCTTGAGTTCATCGGACCCCAGTCCCCGGTTCATCACCTGTAGCCTACTGGAATTCCAGGGGACCAGACTCTCTCTGACCCATTAAATAAAATATTTTAATTACTCTACCTATACCTTTATTTTATCAGCTAGCTACAGTCTCTACTATTAATCTCTATATTTCTCAAATATATGCTATAGTTAACACCATGAAATAGTACATCCACAATACAATATTATACACCTGCTTATTATCCGATTCAGACAACCTCATGCCATAAATCTAGATCGCTAAAACCAAAGATCTTTCATTTACTTATCAATCATCCATGCCTATTTATTTTTTACTCTATACAAATATTTTCCTAAATTCTTTAAATGAGATTTGTCTCTAAATGTTTTCCGTACTGCTATCTCAGATCTTGTTTCTGGACATTCAAATAGGATGTAAATGTCATTTTCATTACTCCGACACATTGGACATAAACTCTGTTCCAGATTTCTTCTAATTCCCTTTAGTCTCCTTTTTATTACATGCATCAATATAACCCTCATTCATACACTTCTCTTTTAATGCCCGAAACAGCAGCAAGGAACTTTTCCCTCTTTATGTCCGCATACAAAATTAGTCTGTCTCTATCCTAGAAGCTGATTCTACTTATCTTCCAAAATCCACCTGGGAAACTATTCCTTCCTAACCAATACTCTGTCATCACATTCCGTATCAGTTCATATCCTACTATCCCTAGCCTGTCTTCTCATAAAGACCTAATAAATAAGACAAACTGTGATTTCCAATATCGCAGATTCAGTTCTGCTACAAAGTTTACATTAAATACAGTCATACTAAGATGTAAAATTCAAAAAATAATCAACGAGACTCAGACTCTAAAACAAGACACACTTTTATTTCACGACAATACCATACCGACTGCGCCACAACTCCCGTCCGTCTTGTGATATCATTTTCAATGGAAGCTTCATCAGTCAGTCGCATACCGGTTCATCAAAACTTTTATGCCAAAATTTTAAATTTTGAACAGGAAAACTATACATTTTCTAGCTCTAATTGCTTATCTACAATCGTTGAAATTATGGCGGTGTTGTTAATTAACACTCTCTATGTGTTTCAATAGCGGCTGAAGTAAAAATCGGCATATGCGCAAAGAAATGCTTAAATTGCAACTTAAATTTGAACATAAATATAAGGAGCAGTTTGTTTTGAAGAAATTGGAAGACAAACTATCTTAAATTTTTTATTTCTTCAATGGTGCTAACGTGGTACTTAGACCTTAAAATTTAATAATTTACCTTATGATAACTAGTCTATCTCTTTGAAATATTACTTACATAATAAAACGGTCTTGGTTTCTAATATTTGAATACGTATGCTTTTCTTCCTGTTTTTTGTCTTTTCTGAAATAATGTCACTCTTAGAGGATTACTCGGACTAAATATATGTTTGTGAAAATATTTTACAAATTTCAGAGAACCACAGAGCTTGAATGTAAAAGTACTTGAAAATACTAAAAGTAATTGTTAAAATATGGTATTAAAACTGCTAGTTTTGAGGAAATTAACATACCAAAATATCAATACCATTCAATTCACTTGCTATTTAAGTTGAAAACTAAGCCCAAAATCTCAAAATATTACTGCAAACCACGAGAGAGTCACAGTCGCGGTAAAGATGCAAGAACAAGACGAAAAAGGAAGTTGAACCTGACTAGGCTGCATGCATATACGAGAAACCAGAATGGAATTATGAGAGATCATTAAACATTTAACTTAATCAAAATTTTCACAAAAAATACAATTTTAAGAAAAAAAAACAGACATCTTCAAAAGTAACATTTTGTAACGTAATTACAAAGTGAATGACAATTATAAATATACATTTAATTGATTCTAAATTAAAGGCGATTTTCCTTTACAAAAATCCTCATAAAAGTGATATAAATTAAAAAAGGAACATTGTGCCAGCTAAACAAACACTACAATTTTGAATCGGTAAACAGACATGTACGAAATACGCTATATTAATTTCACAGCTGTATCATCAGTAGTTGTATCGGTAGGTACATAAACTAAACTAATTTAACAATGGCAAGATGGCTGTCCATACTTGCCTCGTACACCCAAATCGTGGGTTCAATCCCAGCCAGGGTCGGTGGATTTTTTTCGGGTATAAATATCCTAAGTATGGCTTCCTTCGGAAGGGAAGTAAAGCCGTGGGTCCCGTATTGTAGATTTACTGCACTTAAAGAACCTCAAGCCTGAAAGAAGATGCTTATCGGTCGTTTTATGGAATGGGACGCTATTGAACTGAGATATTAAAGAGCGTGCGTAAATAAACAAAAAGAATTAAATATCAATTTTTAAAAAATGTCAAGGTAGGCCTTTCAAGCTCAATTAAGTACTGTAGAAAGAAAACGTTTTCCATATTCAGGTATTTCGCTCGGGTCCTTTGTTACGTTTTTTATTATTTTTCGGTTGTGTTTTACTTTCGCTGAAATCATAAAAAAAAAAATGGATTTACTAGCAGTTTCTTTCAGAACAAATAATTTACGTCCCATAAATTTTAACCCAGCTTTTGAGAAAGATACAGAGCTGTAATTAAAGTAATGCATGTCTGCCATTTTCTCCATAATTCACTTATGACGCATCTACACCACAAGACAAGGTCATTCTTACTGCGTAACTACGTAATGTCCGTAATGCAACCATGGATAATAAGCTTAAAGGGAGAGCATATATCGAGCTCCGCAAATGTAAATGGTGAGGCAGCAAGAGATGCCAGGAATGTGTAAAGAAGGATAAACACATTTAAACAAGGGGGAAAGCAGTCTTGAAGACAAATCACATAATGGAATGCCTCAGCTTCCAAGATAGGGTGGATAAAATTATTCGGGCAGACCGGCATGTCACTTTTGAGGGATTTGCTTGTGGGCACAGTGTTCTTGAGAAAATTATTCACAACCAAGAATGCAGAACGGTGTGTGAAAATTGATTCCTCATTTATTAAAATCTGATATAAATAAAGCAAGACCGCATATGTGTTTGGAACTGGGGAGTACAAGGTTACTTTATGGGGATATTTGCACTGGTAAGGATATAAGAGCACGTCTGCAAGAACCAGAACCAAAGAACCAGTCCATAGAGCTTACCCTAAAACAAATAAATTAAAAAAAAAAAAAAGCGCCAAGTGCACAAAGTGAGGATAAGGGGGTAATTTTATTCGGCAGCCTCTAGTGAGTGACAACAACTAACAGAGAACGTCACGTTATTATGTTACTCTGGAGATTTCAAATAGTCACCTGTAAAAGAAATAAAGACCACACAAAAGTTTTATTGCAATCCACTAATACCATGATTATGGACGGTCATATAAAGGTGGAAGCTTCCATTAGAAGTCTGTCTACGTATATCCCAAAATATTTATAAAGTGCATACGAAAAATAGGTTTAAACATGGCGCAAATGCACTGCAGCTGGTGAGCAGGGTTTTGAATAGTACCCTATTATAATCAAACAGTTATTCTACATATGTAAAGTATAGGCATCGGAATTCTTAAGCAGTAAATACCAAGTTAGGTAAACCCAAACTACCTAAAAAGCAAGAACAGCCATCGCCCTGCAGGTAAATGAGAGCTGGTGATTAACAGCTTAAGGCGAGTGGTTGCTTTGTAGCTCGTGACTTACCGTACCCCTCCCATCTGTTGACTACAGCCCAGTACCAACATAACTTCATTCCACTTAATGTTAGTTTTAGTACTTAAAATGTCGAATGACTAGCGGTATACCTACTGATGTTTCGCTTTGTTAATAAAGGATTTATGACCAGAAGTTGTTGCTTTCTATGTAGCGTAGCTTGTTGTTTAAAACGTATTATCCATAAGTAAAATGCTATGAAAATACACAATCAATATCTTCATTAATGTTTATAGTTTTCCCAGCAATTATCTAGTACAATTTGGTACATTCCATAATATAGTAGTAGACTTTGATTGTTTTTATTTACAAGTATGTGTACTTTAACTTTTTATTGTTAAAAATAACATATTTAAAACCATTTTTATACATCTGATATGCTTAATTTTGCAGCGTTTTTAAACTTCAAATTACATTCCTGTATAAAAGTAAAAAGTGGACTTTGATTGCTTTTTCCTTATATCCTTCATGTATTCACGGAAGAAAGTATTTCTACATTAACTATTATTATTGCACAACTTATAATGCCATATGTTCTATCATTTTGTGGAATTTACCCCACGTGCATTTATGTTTCGCGATGTTACACCTGTCAAATATTGGCGTGGGATTTTTTTTCAGAAAAGAAAGATGCTGTATACATACATCAAAGTCTTGTAAACAACACATAAGACAGGCACTTAGTGGTGGCTTTGTTACATTTCTGATATAAGAGTAAAATCTGTTGAACTCGCATCTTAGCGATTACATCATGAAATACAATCCATGAATTTCTCACAATGATTCATCATGGTGTGTAAATGTTTTGTACACATATTATCGAAAACAAAGACACAAATGTATAAATTACAAGTTCTTTTAGTTGTAAATTGTATCTACTGTACCGCATTTGTGGAATACTATACCGGTCACTTGCGAATTTATGCTATCGGTAAGCAGGGTTGCCATCGGTAACAAAAAATAGGAATGGAAGAAGAACAGTTGGCTTGGATTCTTGACGCATGTCAGCCTTTGCTCTCCAAAGTGTTAGGATCAATTAACCCTATGGTGTTATAAGCCCCATCCGCCAGCCTTCCGCACACACACCACCAGACATTTCTAGTGAATTCATATTGCTTCGCAAAACCAAGCCAGCCAGCACTGTAGCACCAAATGATGCTCTTGGATATGGAGTTTAAAGGGATCATTTATCACTAGGTTACAAATGAAAATTTTTTTTGCGGTACGATTAAAATAGGTGACTTACTAATTTCGGTGCAGAGAACTCAAAAAAGCATTCCATTTTTCCGTAGCACATCTCGTTTTGGCAATATGACAATGTTCAATGAAAAAATTGCAAAATTTGCAAAAATATTACACACTCATATACAATATTTAAAGAAATTAAGAAGAATAATAACATGAAAGCGTTCCTTTATTTGAGAATGTATGTTAGTTGTCTTGTGTACTGTCTTGTCTTGGTCCTGGTGGTGTAGTGGTTACCATACTTGCCTCCTACACCCGAAACGCGGGTTCGAACCCGGCCAGGATCGATGGATTTTTTCGGGCGTAAAAATCCTAAGAATGGCTTCCTTCGGAAGGGAAGTAAAGCCGTGGGTCCCATGTCGTACATTTACGGCACGGAAAAGAACCTCAAGCCTGAAAGAGAGGTCTCTGAGCAAAATTTGCCGGCCGTTTCACGCCCTGAGTTGAATGGGACGCTGATGATCCCCATGGAACTACAGTGTACGTGATTTTCTCGAGTGTTCTCTAGTAGGTTCGTCGAGTGCAAGACACCAGCAGTAATCGACCATCATATGTACGTCCCAACGTCCCTGATAACGTCGTTCAACATCTTTCCAGTCCTGGTGAAACCTTTCACTTTATTCTTCACTCACAACTCCTAAATTCGACAGGAAGTAGTCAAGATGTGACTTAAGAAATGAAGCTTCAAACTCAGTTACAGCCGAGCAGTCTGAAAGCTTCAAACTCATATTACAGCGGAGCAGTCTGAAAATTTTCATCATATTTCTGACAATTTCTTTGTATTGAGGGTCTTTCACATTGCCCAGAAATTTCTTAACACTCTGAATTCATTCCACGCATCTTTTTCAATTTCAGTCATAGAGCTGGTAAAATTAACATATTTCATCAATTTCCTTATCCATAGTCCACCAAATACTCCCTCTCTGATTTTACCCTGTAACAATGATGGAAACTTTGTGCATAAGTACTGGAAGCAAGGGCAACTTTTGTCAAGTGCTGTTATGAATTGTTTCATTATGCCAAGTTTTATATGTAATGGAGAGAGTAGAGTTTTTTGACTATCAACAAGAGGAGCATTATTCCCATTTTTTATCCAGGTTCCAGTTTCTGCCTCTCAGGCTATTGTTCAGTTTCCCAATGTTTGTCCTTCGCCCTGCTATCCCATTCGCAAAGAAATCAAGGGAATTTTGTTTATCCTCCCTATTGTTCTAGTAACAGACCAATGACCTTCAAGTCACCACATATTTGCCACTCATTTTCGCGGTGCTTAATTTTCTCAAGGATGCGTTTCAGAGTTTCATAAGACTCTCTTGGGTTCGCAGAATGTGCAAGTGGCATTGAAGCTAACTTGTTGTCATTATGAAGTAACACTGCCTTAAGATTTCATTTGGAAGAATCAATAAAAAGACGCATTTACTTGGCTCATGTACTTCCCTGCCCAACTGTTGAATAAGATTACACACATCCACACAAAACACAACTTGATGTTCTTCTGCGCCGTGCTTGTGGAACTGTATTTCGTGATTCCTATACCACGAAAATGTAACGCCAGGTGATAACAAATTCTTCTCCTGTAGTCTTGAGCCTAGTAATTCACTTTTTTGTTTTGTGAGGCCTAAATCCCTCACTAAAGCATTTAACTCAAATTAATTAAACTTTGTGGTGAATTCTTCTGGATCAGAAGATTCATTGTCAGAAGTCACGAAGCTGCTTTCAGATTCAATAAAATTGAGGTCTGCTGGTGGTGTAGGTATGAGTAGTTCGGGTCCATGAAGAATAGACTGTACAGCTGAGTTCAGATTTGGATATCTAATTCCTGCCTTTATTTCAACTGCACATGCAAAAGTAACAATCGTCATGATGATTCTGCTACTCTCTTCATATCACTGGTTTGGCAAACTGCTTTGCCTTCCGTTTTCCTTCATACCAATAACGTAATCTCTCAACACAACTGTTACATGCAATACGAGGCGGGAACGATTTATCCTGATCACGTAACAAAACTTCTGAGGACTTTATAGACACTGTCTCCTGCGTAATCCTGATGTAGAAGTCATACTCGAACTTTTATTTTAGCACTACACATTATAGAATACGAACGTGCGTATTAACACAGGTTTTCAGCTCAACTGAAGTTCAGATCTATGATAGCTGTAAATGTAAACATAAATACCTCACAATATGACCGACGTGATCCACGGAACAAAACTGATAAGTGCTGGGAATATAATATAATCACGTAAACATCTGGGTGATAAGGGAGGACGGAAGTGAGCCGATTAGGAAGAAAATCAAGAACAGATTTAGAATAATATTATGAAACCTAGCCGTAAGTTTTTAAGCTAAATGTATTTAGCATCATAGAAATATATGCACATATCATAAAAACTAGATGTGATAGCCAAAAATGGACTTCGTTTTTTTAAATCAGGGCACTGATTTCCACTAAAATCACATATTTTCCTTTATACCGCGGAATCAATGTTCACCAGTGTTACACATGTGTCCGATTAAAGGGGATGTGGCACAGTGCGGTGTGTACGTACTTTTATTTATTTATTTATTTATTTATTTATTTATGTGTTTATTCTGGCAGAGCTAAGGCCATTAGGCCTTCTCTTCCGCTCTTTCTCTCAAATTTATTTATTTCTCTAAGAAAAGGCGTTATGGTGTGCTGCAAGTGTTAATTTTCGTCAACATATGATTCAATTGAATCAATTTATATTTTATTTTAATAGTAATATCAGCTTCCTTGAAAACGTGGTGCGATTACTTGTGAATTGTAAAACCTGATTTAATATTGTGTGTAAGTGTATTAAGAGGACAATGGGTTCTAAAAGAAAACGTAGTTTCTATGGCAATCAATAGGAGAAACGCACAAAACTTACATACTATCAACGAAAAGAGCATAACATTTGAATGCTGCCTTACATCACATGCAATGTTTTCAAAGAGCAATGATTTCCGTACTTGATAAATGAGAAAGTAATTTATAGGCATTAACATAAAACAGTTTGAGCTAGATACGTATTAAATATGCCAAATAAAAGAGTATAAAAGGGAAAATGCTCTGAATGAAATGTATTAAAATTAGCACTCAACTTCAGAAACTGAAGCATATATTTTTTTTAAAACAATCCAAATGCGTATACACCTTTGGTTTTAGACGAATACCAAAGTTTGCCGGTAAGACATAAATAGATATATTTTCTCCCCTTGACGAAGAGAGAAGCACAGCTGTAAAACGGAGGTAGAAAGTGGGGGAAAATAATTTTGTTTACTTCTTAGCGTCGTTTATGTGCTTCAGAATTTATTTTAACTAGTATACGGGCTGCCTTCTGTCAAACCCGCTTGTTGCGGGAGGTATGAAAACTAAATCGGTATTGGAAATCATTGACCAATAAACCGCCACGTTTTGCCGAGGTCGTTAAGGCGCGGACTCGTGAGTGGGAGGTCTGGGGTTCGAATCCCACCAGGACCGTCCTCCCTGACTGGGTTTTTCCCAGGTTTTTCCCAGTCCTCATAACTGGCAAATACCGGGGAGGTACCATATACTTAGACTTGGAACGCTTCCTTCCTTAAAAACTATCCTTTCCTAATATATCATTTCATTTCATGTATCATCAGTGTCCACCGCCTGTGGTGCCTCAGTAGAAAAAACGGACGTTAAACACCATTCAAAAAATAAAAAATAAATAAAGACCAATAGTAATCCATTTTCTTTGATCTGGTGGATTTACTGAACTTCATTTCAATCATTTTAAATTATTTAAATGAGTTCTACGTTTTCCTAAAATAACAAAATACACGTTAAATTTTATATTAAGAATTATTATGAATATTATGGAAGAAAAAATTTTTGAATACAAAACGATCAGGAATGCTTCAATCTTAATATCAAAATTCAACATGAAAATAAAATTAGCTCATTTCCTCGAAATAAATATTCCAGATGTGAGGCTGTATTGGTGAATGCAGTGACATGCAAGCAACTTAGAAATACGTTGAAATTAGCTTGTAGGTTGTAGAGCAATATGTGGCTATCTTTTCTTTCGTTGTATTTTCTTATTGATAATGGGAATATCTTGCATTTTTTGTATTTGGGTTTATGTGAAATAACATTTAGACGTAGCTGAAATCAAATCTCCTGGGTATTCCAAAGGGAAACTCCTGATGAGCCAAGGAACAGGGTTTAGCAGTTCGTTAGGTAATGTTTAAAAAAATGTAAATTGGTTTGTGTAAAGATGTAGGGCGACATAATGAACCGTGAACCAACTTGCACGGTTTTGCATATAAGCGAGACCTGCACTGGCTGCCGTCTGCTCTGATACATCATGCATTTCCCTTATCTATTTTAAAAGATTTCACTTGCCAGTTTTATGAAAAAAGGCGCTCAAACTGGCTGCCGTCATTGTTCATATATTTTTGATACCTCTTTAAAAACTATCCATCATTTCATAGAGCAATTTTGGCTATTTTCTAGTTATTTACTAATTAAATATTTTTAATTCCTTGCGACTTTTATCTCAAGGTAAATTAAAATATATCACATATAAAACAAACTCACATACCTTGGAAGAATTGAAACAATATATATTCGCCACGAAATTTTACTTAACGTGAACTACGCTAACATATAGACAATGACGGTGGCCTTTCATTAAGTTGGTAAATAAAACCTTTAAAAATAATTATGCAAAATATATGGTTGAGTCAGCGCTACTCTAAGATACCGCAGACGGAACGAGCGCGCTCTCGCCTGCAGGTAAAACACAGCAAATTAGTTCATAGTTAAATGGGTCGCCCTCTATTAGTGATCAATAAATGCATTCATATATAAAATATGAATAGATTTTGGAGTAAAATTCTATACGGAACAAAATATTCCAATCTAGATTTAAAAAAAAAACAATTCTAAAGGAAAGGGACGGAATCCAAAATATATGGAGAACCACAATAAGAATATAAGACTGAAAGCATGTTATGTGTGAAATAGTGTTCTATACCTCTTTTTCTGTTTCTTAGCTATGTTGATGCACTCATAAATAGGGCAACACTCATATTCTAAAACGGCACCATTGGCAAATCATAAACATTGGCATAAAATACTGTAAAATGTTCGTTTGGCTGCCGTAACGCAATTCCAAACGGCGTGTGTGATGTGGCTACTTGCATCTTTTATTGACTGCAGTTCCCAAAACGCTGCCTCTTACAACCTCGACAGTTATTTCAATGCCTCGTGTGAAAGCATATATTATAATTATATTTATTGTGTTTAGTTGAAAGCACTAAATTTTTCATACCCTATTTTCATCAAATAAAGCAGGTTTATCACCTTTGTTACAAACCGAAATATTGAAAACACCTATACACCTCAGTTTCACTGCTGTTATGTATTTCGTTGCTATGAACGTGTCTTCACTCCTGCATTTACAACTTCCATATAGCACTTCAGTATCTTGAATTGTGGCGATGTTTCAAAATGCGTTGAATAGAGGTTCATAAGTGTTGTACTATGGCAGAAAAAAGAATTTAATGAACACAGCACTCGTTAAAAAGCTGAAAATATTGAAGAAGCCGCATAACATAATGGCGCGTTAACGAGTTCCACCAGATAGGGTGGGTTTGCGAGGGATAAGAAAAAGTCGTAAAGGATTTTGATTCTCAGTTTAAACGGATTCTAAAGAAGTGTGAATATAGATGACGGGTTTATCCCTACAGGACTGAATTCATTGGGGCCATGATCTCGGCAGCAAAGTAAGTAACAGGGTTGCCAAACTTCTAAAACAGTCTCTATAAAACAGCTCACGGGTTTTAAAACATTAAGAGTGCAAGATGTGCAATATTGTGTACATTGCACATCTTGCACAATGGAATGTTTTTTTTTTATTTAGGTGAGGTAAGGTTAGGTTGCACTCCCTTGCGTCAACCTAACAGATTAATTATTGTCAAAATTATACAGTATTGCTCTCTCTTAAGAGTGCTGAAACATTTATTTCAATGTTTTTTTTTTTTTTTATTTCCGTGAGTAGTCTGATATTCAGCATATAGACATTCCCATTTAATGTACTTTAACTATATGTGAGGATGGTAATATGCTTAAAGAGCAGCTTTGTAAGCACCCGGTGTACAGAAACATATTATCTAAAACTCTGCAGCCCTTCCTACGCTGTTTTAGCTAATATCAAAACTAAAAATAATACAGATCTGGCACCTTAAAGGTAATTTATGTGAATACAAGAATAATAGACTCTTATTATTCAAGACATACTCAAACTTCTTCACATGAAGGCACTTGCTTCTCACTTATCTCAGTATTTTGCTGCTTATTGTATAAAGAACTATCTGAAACGAGCGAAAATATTTAAATTTAAATGTCTGCGTTCTCATAGTCATAGTCGTTAAAAATAATTTACTATTTTTCTATTAATACTTGAAAAATGGAATAGGTATAAAGAATAAAATTACTATTTTTATTTTATTTGCATAAATACCAAGACTTAAATAATAATCATTTGTTCTATTAATTTTTAACAATACCCTTATATTTCATTATGTCCCAAAATGTAAGGCAATATTTAACGCCAGAGAAGGTAAAAAATTTAAAAAAAGTTTACTGAAATCTGTTTGTAATTGAATTATTGTCGAGAGACTTTTATGTGTGTGTTTGAGATGCATCACAAAAATCTGGAAGCTGTTACCTACACTCCCATTTATTAAAAACAAGCCAGTTCTCCTCGGTAGCACCAAAGCAAGCGTGTCTCTACCAGTGCATATGTAGGGATGTTATGTATCTATAGTTCACAATATTTTGTGTGTGTAATAACCGCACTTCTGTTATAAATACTGACGAGAAACAGGTTACGGCAACACCTTCTTACCCTTCTTGTCCAATCCACTAAGAGACATCTGGTGCCTTACCTTCCTTTTCGCTCTTATAAATTTCATTTACACTGGTCTGGACATAGAATTCTGAAAGTTTGGACGCGGTTCTTCTCTCCATTAGAGAAATGGAAGTTGGAACAAGCACGCCTTCACAAAATAAAGCTAATGTTACGAGAAAAAGAAAAACGTGGAAACATTTACTGGTTTGCTCGGCAGATCAAATAAAGAGTTGGCTAAAATCTTACATATTTTGAAATAGGATTTAATTCATTTTACACTAAATTTGTGACATTAAGGACGTTAATATGTTCCTGTCTTAATAAATGTTTGGTAAGTTAGTATTACAATTAATTTTAGATAGTGATATTAATTTATTTCTAACACTGAGCATATTTTCTATACGATGAAAAATTAGCTAGTAAAGCCCTGATTCAGAAGGGAAATAGTTTTAAACTGAATAAATATTATGTACACATTACTTTATTTAATGCAGAATTCCCAGTGAAATTGGAAAAGAAGGCTTTAGCGGCACTTTTTGTAATGGTGCTGAAACAAGCATATATTGACAAATGATTTCTGCTTCTGCTTCTTCTTCTTCTTCTTCTTCTTCTTCTTCTTCTTCTTCTTCTTCTTCTTCTACCACAAGGATAGACCGTCGGCCCTGTTCCGATTTCAATGAAGTTCAATTGGTCTTGGCATCTAAAAAAAGGTCTATCTCTGTTTCTATAACCTCGGGGTACATAATTAAATATAATTTTCGGAAATCTGCATTCTGGCATTCTCCTTATATGCTGGTATCAGTCCATTCTTTATTTCTGTATTTGTTCACTCAGATTGTCGATCTTCTATTAATTCTAAGTTTCTCTTTTTATCTTTATAATATCAAAATATTATTATAAACCTACAATATATCATTAAAATGAAGTAAATTAAAAGACTTTGCCCTGAAATGAATATAAATCCTTTATACTGTTACAAAAAATTTGTTAACACTTTTATGAAATATATGGTGACAAATATCAATAAAACAAATCACAAAAAGAGAAATTTTTTAAATGTTTATAGATATTTTATTTTAATGTCGAATATGTGTTCTATAAGTAATAATTCTATGTAAAAAAAGAAGGATTTTTAAAATATTTGACAAAAAAGATATTAAATAAATACCTACAAGAACATAAACCATTATCATCTTCATTTAAATCAAAAGTTTTTTAATTAAGAAAATTATTTTAAAAAACGCAATTTCGGCACCATTTAATGGTTATTTATGTAACTAGTGTATAATCTTGGTAATTGCGATATGAGTGAAAGTTTGGCACGTTCACTGGACTAGTGTTCAGAATGAAGATTGTACACGTGTTGCATACAACGTTTTGTGCAATTTTAGTATTGAAATCTTTTGAAACGTATTACAAATTTGCAACGTGTGATTTGATGACGTAGTAAATATGACGCATTATATTGCATAGTTTCTTAGTACTCGTTTCTATGATAATACCATTTTGTTTTTGTTTTGAAGAAATAAAATGGAATTGGTTACTAATTCCACAATGTTTGATACTGAAAATGTGGATATCATTCCAAAAGAAATTACAAAGGAAGCTGAGATAGCTGAGGGTTTGGACTTTGGTTTGAGGAATATGACAAGTTCTGTACATGGAGAAAAGAGAAACATGTTAGTTTAAATAATGGGGGAAAAAAAAAAAAAAAAAAAAATGTTGGCTTATTTTTCAGAGCCGGTAAATACATAACATAACATTTAATGATGATTATAATGGTAATTAATTTAACATTTAGATTCTAAATTCATTTTTTTCCAATGAAAGGTTTGTATGTCTTCGACACTCTGGTGCGTGTATTCGAAAGTAAAATCAATGTCGTAAGGTTAAGGGTGTTCTGTTAGTATAATAGAGATAACTGATGGTTCACGATTAACCATTTTAATGTGATTAATTAATTGCATTTTCACTGTTTCAAAGATAAGGAAGTTGACTTATGATGATTAACAACTTACGTTGTGGTTGTGGTTTCAAAAACAAATTGTTCAATAAAACGATATTTGTGTTTGAATGTTGGTATGCTTTTTAGGGCGAGGATTTTAGTTTTTTCTTGTTTGAAATTGTGTTGTGAAGGTGGTGATGACTTCATGAAATTCTAGTTCCTAAGTAACCTCAGCAGCTGTATGAGGTTATTTCTGCATGCTTTATAGCATCATAAGAAGCGTGTTTTAATGCTAGGATTACATAAAAGATGGCATTTTCCTTAAAATACGCAGCGATATAATTCTGTGTCTCGCGTGTGAGGTTAAACAACATTGTACCTATAAATCTTTGTGCTTCGTATTTAATCGTGCTGAGATTGTTTAAAGTGTTTAAAACTTCTAAAATGTACCAAAAAGCTCAATAGCAGATGACTTTATAAATAATGCATTTCACTACATGTAACAAATCGTTGACGCCATCTTTATATTATAGTGAAATTGGTTACATTTTCAGCGCTTTTGATTACGGTAGTGGTTTTGTTTTATTGTAATTAATCACAGTGAACATTTTATGGGTAATTTCGGCCTTTAAATTAACCTTGATGCACAATGAGAACAAAGTGACAAGCCGTGATTACTTAATTAACAGGTAATTAAAACAAATGATAGCCACGCATGGTTAGCGTGAACGCGTATGATTGACGAACGTATTACATAGCTTGAAACGCTAAACTAAAAACAAAAGGAAGTTGTGCACATACACAGAATGCTTTTACTTTTATTCTCTTCTAATCATTACTGCACTGTGTAATTTCTCGCTGTATTTACTGCATTTCCTCCAAGTTTCTCAATGTTTGCACCTACAATATCTTCTTAAAACGTTACTCTTGCAATTGTCAGCATAACTGCGGATCTGTAGATATTATTTGACTGCTCTGTATTTAATTCTTCCTGTTAATCGGTTTATCAATGTTCTTCATTCGTTCATGCTACGTTCTTCACGTCTTGATTCGGCGATACTTTATGTTGCGTTTTATTTATTCATCTCTTCAAATGATAAGTTATTATTCGACCCTCTTGTCCCTATACTTTGTATATCTTAAGCATTCTGTAACTTTCCTTTAATTTCCATTCGTCAGTATCAAATAAACAAATCATATAATTTCCCCAATATTTTCTTGACCTTTATTTATTTTAAACAACTTGCCGAAACTGAAAAAAAAAGAAAAAAAAACATATGGCAATGAGGGATTGCTCACAGCGATTATCCACTCCGAAAAGTCTTTAAAGCAGCAGCGCAAAGACTCTCTTGCCAAGGACATGAAAGAAGTGAGCTAGAGTTGAACATTTGTGTATAGTGCATCGTTGCATTTAAAATATTTTTCTACGTAAAGAAATTGTTTCCTATCTGATCTTTTTCAGAATCTTGCTAGTAGAAATAATTAATATTTCATACGTATGCAGTTAATTTAATTTTCAGAATATTTGTATTTCGTATTATAGTGAAATTATGTGAGTTACATGAGAAGCCAGCCGTCAAGGCCGTGTAATGCATGATCAGGTAGCAACTTGTAGTTAGTTTGGGTGAGAGAAAGAGCCATCGTGCGTTCACGTGTTACTCAGTGCTTTCATTGTGTGTAAATTGTGTGCCAATTGTTCTTCGTTAGTCATGCCACGTTAGTTATATCTTGAATGAATAGTGTTTAACGCCCGTTTTTGCTACAGAGGCACCACAGGCGATGGACACTGGTGATACGTGAAATGAAATGTTATATTGGGAAAGGATTTATTTTTAAGGAAGAAAACGTTCCAGGCCTAAGCTCAGGGATTTGCCATTTATGAGGACTGAGGAAAACCTGGAAAAATTCTCAGTCAGGGAGGATGGTCCTCGTGGGATTCGAACCCCAGACCTCCCGCTCACGAGTCCGCGATTTAACGACCTCAGCCACCCGTGGCGGTTATGTCTTGAAAAATGGTTATTTATATATTATACATATGTGAAAACGGCTTATAGCAGAAAAATGGTAAAATGATCTACAAGAAAATACCCTGACAATCATGTTTCAGGTAGAAAACTATTCGCTTGCCAACTTGTTAAAATGTTACGAGAGACACGATCTCTCAATAACAAGAAACTTGTTCTGAACTGCCGTATTCTTACAGAAGAAAGTTACATGAAATACAGGAATTTTCTACGCAGATGCCGGCAATGTATCGCCGCTGAGAGGAATCATTTTCAACATCTCTTTTAACAAAAATTAGCAGTTTTAAATATAGTGTCATTTTATTTTTTCAGAAAAAACATAAATTCTAAAATAAAAATACTAACATTACCTGCGGCAAATCATCTCTTTTTCCCCAGTTGCAGCGGCTGTAGTGAGCAATAAGCGGTATCATTCAGGCGGCACATAACTCAAATAATTTCACTGTTCATGTAATACCTATAGCATGCAGTATTAATATTATTATTCTGAAGTAAGGAAGTTAAGCCGGGATAAAATATTTTGAGAATAAATTGCTGAATTTGTGTTAAATAAACATAAAGAATTCCCTGAACTGCAGGATTTAACAACTATAGTTTCTTGGGAGATTCTCAATGAAAATACTGATCTCCGAGAAGCTATAATTGTATATTAGCGTGAAAGCTTCAAGCTTGGAAGCATGATATAAGCTGGCCAAACGAAGAGGATGACTAAAAGACAGGGAAAAATAAATCCTTTTAATGAATGATATTTATAAAAAAATATATTGATAAATTTAAATGTTAATATTCCCATAATTAATTTTGAATGTGTTTATATTACGTATTACAATGAATATTATTTAATTTATATTTCTTATTAATATTTTAAATAATAAGACAAAAGTACAAAAACTTTCAGTAATTAAATAATGAAGTAATTCTTGGACAGTTCCGTGAATGTTATTCTTTCGTCAAAAGCGATTTTTGAACATATTTATCTGCGTGAAGATATCACAGTTTTCTTTTAAATTATTTTCCGCACATCATGTACTTCTTGCATACTGAACACTGAGCACCTCTCCAATTTGCAACCCTAGAAAAAATGTAAGAGCCCATTAAGGAATAAACACAGTTTAATCATTAATGCTAATCTTCTGCCATGATTTCCCCTGCTTTGATATCAGCATAACATGCACGTGGAAGTAAGGCTCTTGCGCCCAGGAGTGTTCTGTCCTTAATGAAATACCGACATATAAGGAGATGACCAAGCGATCATGTCATAAGAATGGGATGGCATTAAATACAAGATGGAAAAAATTGTTATAAATGTTTCTATCACGCGCTCAAAGAGTAAAATGGGTATAACTTTATTTGTATAATTATAAATGAGGACAAAATGCAATTTTACAAAGATAGCGTTTTTGGTTTTTGGCCATATACTTAGATCTACAAGAGGCCTCTGAGCTGAATGGCTTATTCCAAGGAGCTGAAACTACTTCCTCCACATTAATGGCTGTTTTACTATTTTAATATATTCCCTTAATACGAATAATATTGAGGGATAGCGTCCTATTCAATTCAAGGGGTGAAAAGCGCTCAATGTCCTGTCTTCTTCACCATATGTAAGTGTTCTCTCCATTATCTACTTTAATATCATCATTTTAGTTTTCTGTGTAATGTCGTGACTTTGTAATTTAATGAAGAGTATGTTGTAGATAAATGCACAAAGGAAGTTAAAGTATCTGAGATTGAGATAATAAATTAAATCTACAGATCAAGAAATCATCTGTATTGTCTCTTCTTTCAGGGTTGGGGTTCTTTAACATGCCGTAAATCTACGACATGGAACAATTGGTTTTACTTTACTTCCCTACTGATTGAAGGCATACTTACGGTTTTTACGCCCGAATAATCAATCGTCCCTGGCTGAGATTGAATTCGCGATCTTGGGTCTACGAGGCAAATATGGTTACCACGGGACCATCAGGAAGAAAATAGTATATCCTCTTATATTGCACAGGAACACGCAGTTTTATCTGCAGGCAAGTCCTGCTTATAAAATACATTTACACTACGACAAATAATGTAAAAGACAAACGTAAAAGGCCAAGAAACACACTTTGTATTTATAAACTTGGAAAAGGTGTATGATTCAATTCTCGTAACACAAAGAAATTCGTTAGTACCTTAATAGCAATGCGATCCTTTGACACGCCATTTCCAACAACTTTTTCACAAGTACCAACCAGATTGATGTTATGGATGACCTGAGATAATAAAGAACGTCCGTAAATAAACCAAATCAACAATCATAGTACCAGATAACAATGATCGACTTGTGGCGCTATGGTAGTCTTGGCCTTATTCAGTGACGTTATTTGAATCCATATTGCTTTTTATTTGATTTGGTTTATTTACAGACGCTCTTTAACATCTCAGGTCATCAGCGTCCCATTTAATTCAAACAGTGAAACAGCCAAACAGTTTTGCTCAGAGGCCTCTTCTTTCAGACTTGAGATTCTTTTACGTGCCGTAAATGTACGACACGGAACCCATGACTTCCGTTCCGAAGGAAACCATATTTATGATTTTTACCTCGGAAAAAAACTGTACTAGCATTCGCATTGATCCTGAAGATAGAGGTACTATAATATTTGGAGTTTATATATTGCTATAAATTCCTACATTTTTGTCCCAAGTTTCCGGAGCCACAATTGTTTTTGTTTGCTATAGAAATTAAATTGGATTTTTTCTTTTTTTTAATTTTATAAGACTCGAGTAATGTTAGGAGGTCTATATAATTCAGAGCATTTCAAGGGAGGAAGTTTAAGGGGCACTCAGTAGTTTTTAGTTTAAATAGCCTTCACAGCGAACTACAAGAAGTGAAAACCATTCCTTCAACAACTTAACAGTAGATTGTTCGTTTTCGGCTTTGAAACACATAAAAACTTCAAAGAAATTCATAAGGACAAGAAAGTCTATCTGCATTAGTAATGATTTCAGTAGGAAAAATCTACTTAAGGATATGACAGCAAACAACTAATTCTTTGATAGGGTAACAGAAGAGTTCTGCAAAAAGACAAGGAGAGAGGAATTTTGCTTCGAGCAATAGGCGAGAGTTCTAATTTGAACAAAAAGACTTGCAATGGTACAACAGTGTCGTTTTATTGACGTATTGCTCTTATTTCATTTTATTGGAAATAATTATAATTTGTGTATGGTGAACTATAACACGTTTATTTTGGAATCACTAATTAATACAATGGATGATTATCTCCTTTGCGGGAACCCTCCAAGAGTAATGGCCGGTCGGTCGATTCAAGCATCGCGGTGAATGGGAGTTAGAAATTCCATAGCTATGATTGCTGACTAACACTGAAAAGGTACTCCATCAAGGAAGAAAATGGTGAACCGCCTCCTCTCATTTTCCATACATTTCTGCATCGACTTGTGAAATTAATCATAGCCCTCTGCAGTTCCTTTTAGAAATAGGAAAATAAAATTCTTCCGGAGTGGTATTTTTCAATTCATCTAATGTGTGTAGATTTGCCTTGTAAATTGTTTCCTTTAATTCCCTCCTCCATCCAGGGAAAGATATCGCAGGGCGTTAAATCGGGGAAACGAAGGTGTCATATGTTGATAGAAATGGCCCTATCGTCATTTCTGCAGTTCTGTTGAAAGTTGCGAACCTTAGAACCCTTGCAGATAATTCACGTAAAAGGGGTTGCTAAACATTCTGCACATACTTAGCACTGTTAATTGTTTGTTTAAAAAATAGGACATATTCTCTGCCCTGTCCTTCTGGACATGCTGTTTTTAATTATGTAACACGTGTCTGTGAACAGTTCCTTTCTGTCTGCTATGAATAAAAGCAAGAGAACAGAAAGAAATCAAATTGGTAATGTGAGTTTGAAATCTGCTCTTAGAATTAGTAGTGCTCAGTCAGTCAGTTCACCCATAAACTGCGTTTATTTTAAACGGTAAGAGGTGCCAGAAGTTCAATAGCATCACTGTTCAATAATTGCGGGTTCGATAGTGTATATATAATAATATTATAAATGCATTTGTGTCAGTGGAAGGGCTGTTTAACAGTTTTGTAAATTTTTCGCAATATATATTAGGCTGCATTTCTTTGAGTTTCTCCACAATATGGATGTCAACCTGCAAGCATTTGTTCTGTTTTAATGGCAATATTTCAGTACAACAAACTATAGTAAACTTTATTTCACAACACAAATAATATTAAACAATAGTGGCGCATCAACGTACTGTCATGACACAAAGAGAGAAATAATGCTTACTCTCATGGTGGCAAACTGCGACTGCCTGTCCACGTGCAACCATCGGAGCGGGAACTGAATATTATGAGAGGCGATTGGCGTGGCATTGACGCTGTGCCCTGTGCTCATCTATAGACGCAGGTTAAATATTACTCTTGGTAGTTAGATCTGATTACCTAACCGAAGCTTAACAATTACTTATCCTACAGCCGAGTTTGCTAGTTGAATATTTTACTTAAGCTTCATGTGGGATCATACGCTATGACCGTCATTAATTGTTTATTATCTACAATATTTCTAATAGCTGCATTTGCACGATGCCCTGGAAAAGAGAGAGTTCACAGCAATGCTTAGAATGTTGTAACTATAATGGAGTGATGACACTTGTAGACTTGGTCATTGGTGTAGAAGGCATGTTCATGGTATTAATGCCACTCTAAGGTGTGCACAGCGTTCAGAGGCAAAATTTAATTCGAAACGGAGCAAAACCTAACAGTGTTCCCTTCACACAAACAAGAACTAGAGATGTAATTGTGCACTTCCTTTGTTGACGCTAGAGGTTAGGGAAAGGGGAGGGGTATTGGCGTTCTGCGCCACATCTGTGCAGCCCGTGGTCACACTACCCTTCACCAAATGTTTAATCAATATCTCCCATTGAAAATGAAATGAACTAACGGTATGCAGCTAATATTTTGCATGCATTTGCTGAGCGATTGTCGTTCTACGACACTCTTATTCGTTGTGTTTTGAAGCTTATGCGTTTTTCTGCTTCTTCTTTTTTGCAATAATATTAATTTTCCTTTTCAATATCCTGAAAAAAAACATTATGCTGTTTAAGCCACATTATTGTACCCACATTACCCGTTCAAAGTGAAAGAGAGCTTGTTCCTAAATTTTATTCATCTCTTCGACCTGAAGGCTGGTTATGTAAGATTATTTTTGCAGTTTTGCTTCCCCTTTTTTCTTTGTAATAAAATTACGATTTATCTTTAATATTATACATCCCTTTTAAGTTGCGTTTTGGAAAAAAAAAATGAAGCTACGACACCACTACACCCTTTCGTAAAAGTTATCTACACTTAGAGCATTGAGAGAACGGTGCATGCGCTCAAACGTATAGTGAAAAGATAGGGAGAATTAAAAGTGCAGTTCACTGATCAGATAAAGATGCAGTGTAGTCGTATGGGAGACAAGGAAGCAGATTGCTGTATACACAATAGTGGAGTCAAAAAGGAACCGAACTTTGCCTGGCTCCTTCGTCCTATGTAGGAAACTTCTTTACCTTGCCTTTGTGGAGTATAGTATATATGTTCCCAGACGTATTATAGACTGCGGCTGCGCAGGAGTAGTCGTTAATCGATTGTGATTAACATAGCACACGGCTAAGTACATTTTGAGTTCATTTCTGTTAATAAGGAGACGTATTTTGTCATTCCTAGGCGTCTTCGTGATGCCCTGTGACGAAAACTGCTTCATTTGTGGTGAGAAAAAATTGGATTATCTATCAAGACAACGCCCTAGCACATTAGCACATCGGTCGCTACAGATGAGCAAAATCTTTGCAAACCATAACATAACTGTTATTTCTCATTTTCACTTCGGCGGAAGAGATGAAAAAACCTAAGCGACGTGCTCTCTGCGGCGAGTGACCAAAAATGAGCTGATAGATGGTGGTGGAAATATTTCAGGGAAGGACCGGGAAGAAGACCGGCTCCTTCAATGCAGCCAGCGCAACCGCGACAGCACCGCAAGAGAAAATTTCCGCGCATTGCCTCCACTACAGCACCAGTCAGTGGCGACGCTCTCAACTACTCCACCACTCGTAGTGGTGTCTCAGCAGCCAATAAGCAGCAAGCCATTCCCTCCACCTGCCGCAGCACCTTAAGAAAAACCCACCGTCAGCCCACCAGCCCACTAGTGTAGCGCGGTGGTTTGCAGCATGCTGCGAACCATAGCAGGCTCGTAGGTACTGCGAGTCGCGCAGCGCTATTGGCCGTCTGCTCACCGCGCATCCACAATACTCTCGCGTCGTGGACCGACATACCTGGTGCGACTCTCGTTTCTGGATCCCCAGGGATGTGACCGCGACTGCACCAACGGACTCCAGCTAGTGAGAAGCTGGCTCAGCATTGAACACAGGCTGCACAACCACACCCCGCCCTGCCGACGCTTCTGTGGCTACGGCCACACAGCGCTCGATTGCACAAGGACACCGAAATGCCACTTCTGCTGAGCTCCGAGCCTCACCTTCCCTTGCTCCCGGCAGATCTGGCTCTGCGGTAGTCATAGTCACTACACAGGCCAAGCCTCCCGCCCGCACAGACCCTGCCTCAACCAGACACAACTCACGGATGGGGACCAACCAGCTCCACTACTCACTGCTCACTAGAACACCTCAGCATTGCCCACACTGCAGCAGCCAGCTCAGCCACCACGCCTACAACAACCCCAGCTGCTAAATCGCACACTAATACAGAATCTCCGGCTCTCCGCCATGGAAAGCAACCTCACCACCGCCCTTGCCACCCTGCACACCTCAGCAGACAACCTTCGGCAAGAAATGTTAGCGCTGCACTAGCACACCTCATCTCAAGACATCATCACCGAGAACTACAAAGAACAGGTCGCCCTTACCCGCAGGAGTCGAGATGCCATCGTCTCGTACCTTGACACTCAAGATGCCTTCCTCAGAGAAACCATCGCATCAGTCACAGCAAACCTACCACTCAAACTCATACAACAGCATGATGGCATCCAGCTTCAGTTCCGGATATCCTTGGAAACTGTATCCGCACGCCTTGGCCTTCTGGAAGAGACGTGTCGCTCCTGGTGGTGTAGGGTTACCATACTTGCCTCCTACACCCAAGAACGCGGGTTCGAACCCGGCCAGGACCGATGGATTTTTTCGGGCGTAAAAATCCTAAGTATGGCTTCCTTCGGAAGGGAAGTAAAGCCGTGGGTCCCGTGTCGTACATTTACGGCACGAAAAAGAACCTCAAGCCTGAAAGAGAGGCCTCTGAGCAAAATTTGTCGGCCGTTTCACGCCCTGAGTTGAATGGGACGCTGATGACCTGAGATGTTAAAGAGTCCATAAATAAATCAATCAAGCAAGGAAGAGGCGTTCACAGAATTCCGAACTTCCAAACCCAAGCACTCTGACAGCATCAAAAACCAGCTCCAGAACATAATGACATCCACTGAAACCCTCCAGAGCCTATCCACCACCAACCCACCTCCAGCAGACCAAGATCACGCCTCTTGGACCATAGAGTAGCACCATGCACGCGCTGTGGAACTGACTCAGCGCATCAGACGGAATCAACATCTATACCATTGTGCCACCCAACGTTCGCATGAACGACGAGCTGAAATTGATGATTAAAAATATCTTAACACCTACCACTCTCTTTTCTATCCCCTCATCTCTCCCTTGAGTCACTGGCAAGTCTTCAAGGCTTCGGTCATGTTGGCTGCCAGTCTTCCAGTCTTCGCTTCAATGCGGCTCCCAGCCATTGGCTGGCAGCAAAGTAGAACGCGACTAACGGGGGTGCTAATGCGGAATCCCAAAACCCTTCTTCCCGTCACTTTCCCCTCCTAACTCTATCCGCCAACCCCCCCCCCCCCCAAGTATATTAGTGCCCAAGGAGCTCACTTTTAAGGTGTTGTTGTGCGAAAAGTTCCATTTCCACAGCAATAAAGTTTATACACATGTTCTGTTTCCAATATACTCTAGTAGTATATTGAAAACGAACTAACACAGTAAAATTTTCAAATGTATTTTAGAATATTAAAGCCACAGACAACTAAAGTGAGTAAAATTGCAAAGATAACTCAGTTAATATATTCATTGTAATACAACTCAAGGAGAAAGTCGGGTTTTCAAAAATTTTAGAAGGGGTGCATTCACACAGGACTATTAACGTCGCATTGAAGGAAGAGACTCTTTTAGGCTTTGTTTCTTGCCATTTGCCCAGGTAGTATGTAGTAACAGGAAAATAAAACAGGCAGGCTAACATCTGTGTCAGAGCGCTGAAAAAGAACAATGATGATTTCATGCGGCAACAAGATGGGGATACATTCTATTACCATTGGGAAGTCAGAGAATTTGCAGACGAGCACTTGTCATGGCCATCTATAATGGAACCATTGTGAGAGCATATGAAACATCACCATATAAATGGATAGATGTTTATAGTGTGACAAAATGCATAAAATATATACAGAAGTGCAAGAATGTAGAGGTAGCTATTTCCTAGTTATTAGTATCTAGCCTGCAATTGCAAAGATGTGAATATACTCGTATACTGGTAGCAACAAGATTTTGATAAATCTTTCACAATGATAATTTGCTCCTTGTTGAATAGTTTCACTGATAAATAACAAAATCGGCAGTTATTGTATGATTACCGAAGGAGCACAACATTTTAGCTTTATTCTGTGCTTTTCTGGTTTATATGCGCTTCGAGTTCTCAGCGACAACGATTTCTCTGGAAGCTAAACCTCAGCGAAGAAGCGTGGAACTAACATTATTAAAGAACAAATCCTTGGGGCAAGCAGGGTCAGAGGAGCGGCTTCAAATATCAAAGCTGAAGCATAAGCATGAAGCAAAGCGAGATTAAAATTAAGCACATGGTTGTTTCCGCCGAGAAGCACTTTCACACACATACGAGCACCCTTTGACAAAAAAGTCGTCTTTTGAACGCAAATTCCTCAAAGTCCTGCTCGATACAGCGCGCGGTTCACAAGGTTGTGTAGCTACTGCAGCAGTCGTGTTATATGGTGTGCACTAAAGGCACTGGCCAGTGTTAGCTCTATGGCAGAGTGTGCAGTGATGTGGTTAAAAGCGAAAGTTCACCTCCCGGCATGAAGCATTGTTTGTTTTTTTAATAAATCCTTGTAACATATTATGGCAAATTAGTTTCGTAATATTACTGCCCATACATTGCATGTTTTAACTTTAATATACTTTATAGTGAATATTATAATATTTCCTTCAGTATTTCTTCTATCTAAATACACACACGCATTCCCTACACATGCACGAAGGACAAAAGATGACTTATGAGCACAAATTCAAGGAGCCTGGTATGCTGCAGCCTCTCGTCCACACTACTGTAGCAATCTGGCATTTATTCTCTGAAGATTGAGGGCAGTTATACATGCTGAGGGTTCATACACCCGATATCGATATTAATTTGTGTCTACTTCTATGTATTTTCACTTTATAAGAGTAAATGTTTCTGTTCATGTATTTATTTAGTTATTTATGAATAATGCGTTGGAATGTGACTACGTTATCGTGTAAGCATAGGTAATACCATACAACTCAAATTATACGTTAAAATATAATATTAAGACAACAAGGTGTTCTATATACACTTATAAACCAAAATAATAATAATAATAATAATAATAATAATAATAATAATGTGAGATTTGAACCCAAGAGCTTATGCATGCCTTCTAAAGTGCTCGGCGATCGCTACTCTACCTAATGTTCTCTTCCCAGATGATTATGATTTTGACCATTACGTTTGAAAGCAAAGCCCCCACTGCAGTGTGCACTGGCTTCATGCGCTTTGTGAATATACGGCTTACGAGTGACCCCGAAGTTCTCCGATAGACACGTGCAATCTGACGATGACTCCCCCCTCCCAAAAGGGTGTACGTCTTAAGACATACCCTGTCCATTCTCTTCATCACTTCTCAGTAAGCTAGAGGGACAAACCAAAACGAATGTGTAGCAAAGCAAAATTTTATAAAACCTTTGCCCTGCATTTTGCAGTTATTTTGTTTCCTTCTTTTACTAGTCGCTCCGAACTTGTTACGTTATGTTCAACTTTAGCTAAGCACATTGACAAGAACAAAAACAGAGGTTGAGGGTTTTCTCTTTGCTTGCTTGCTGATGACACAAGCGCTCCCTCACTTGCGAACTGCGAACTATCCCATTAAACGTTATTTTGATTAGCTTCGTGACCTCCCCTTCTTCCACTTCCGAACCATTAAATGGAGGCCTCTAGCTACCGGCCAGCTCTTCATTACGGCCTGCTTTCATTACCTTTAGCAGCACCTAAACACCCCTAGTCCCATCCTTCGACCGATTAACGCCATTAGTCGCCTTCCATGTGAGGAATGCAAATCCGGCACCGAAGCAGCTTTCACTTCATTCAAATGGCGATATTCATTTTCAATGAAATGATAAAGATTTTAAAGTTCCGTGTTTACTTACTTTTTACACTTAAAGGGATTTCCACTTTATAACAGTTGCCTTGGATTTCCCTTTTCTTCTTAAATGGTCGTTCCTGGATCCATTTTCCGATCCTCTAGCTCTCATTGCCTCCACGACTTCTCCCCTCCTCATGAGCCGAGGTCATCCCCTTTTCTTCCTTCCTGGAGCGGATCAATTCAATACTTCCTATCGGTCCTGGTGGTGTAGTGGTTACCATACTTGCCTCCTACATCCAAGATCGCGGGTTCGAACCTGGCCAGGAGCGATGGACTTTTTTCGGGCGTAAAAATCCTAAGTATGGCTTCCTTCGGAAGGAAGTAAAGCCGTGGGTCCGTGTCGTACATTTAAGGCACGAAAAAGAACCTCAAGTCTGAAAGAAGAGGCCTCTGAGCAAAATTTGTCGGCCGTTTCACGCCCGGAATTGAATCAGTCGCTGATGACCTGAGATGTTAAAGAGCGTCCGTAAATAAACCAAATCAACAACAACTTCATTACTAATGGTCAGGGTGTGAAAGTATCCAAAGATTAATGCCTGTGAGATGATCAAAGCTCATCTTGCAGATATATTCATGCCGGACCTTACGTCGCATTTTCAGCTAAACAAATCTCAATGCATTAACTAATAGTCGAAGCATTTTGGGTCTCACCACAACACAGCATGCGATACCTGCACAATTTCGACTAGCGTTGCAGAAGATAAGCGAAGGGTGACAAAATAGAGCCCTCTAGTGAGCAACTGCGGCGTTTTACAGGAAAAAAAATATCGTTGAATTCAGAAGTATTTAAATAGCCTATAACTGAATTTTAGTGCGAATCTAAAGATGTTCCTTTAAGTATAAAAATGAAAAGTAGCAAGCAGTGTGTGCAGCGTAGCATACAAAGACAATGTTTAAAAATTAACATTACAAAAGTAATACTTTTAACTAATGATGTAGATTGTGTTTGAAAATGTATTCGCATTTCCATGTCCCTTTACTATTAAACAGTTTCCAACAAAGTTCCATAAATTTAAGAATTATATGACATCAATCTCTAAATGTCTGAATATCCGGAGTTTTTTTTTTTTTTTTTTTTTGAATGGTTTATTTATGGACGCTCTTTAACATCTCAGGTCATCAGCGTCCCATTCAACTCAGGGCGTGAAACGGCCGACAAATTTTGCTCAGAGGCCTCTCTTTCAGGCTTGAGGTTCTTTTTCGTGCCGTAAATGTACGACACGGGACCCACGGCTTTACTTCCCTTCCGAAGGAAGCCATACTTAGGATTTTTACGCCCGAAAAAATCCATCGGTCCTGGCCGGGTTTGAACCCGTGATTTGGGTATAGGAGGCAAGTATGGTAACCACTACACCACCAGGACCGACGTATCCGGAGTGGATTCTCGTTAACTTACAGGAAACTTTCGAAGCACAAGCTGAGTATTGTACAAGTGCGTACGGTATGATCATTTTATGCTTCTTTGCTGCTTCTCATTGTGGTTTCAGTGATGTCATTGAGCACTAGAAAGCCTACCGAATATGGTCCAGTTACCCCCTTCACTAACAGGAAACGAATTTTCAAGTTTCAAAGAATGGAAATTCTTTAAAAGCAAAAACAGTCGCGCTGCGTATCAAAGTATTTATTCTGTTACATTTACTTGCTAATGAGCTTCATTTTGCGTGTTTACATATTATTATTATTATTATTATTATTATTATTATTATTATTATTATTATTAACATAGTCTTTCACACATTACAATGTTGATAGAGCTTTTCAGTACAATAAATTACGGCATGTACATTTTGAGAAGTAGTGCTCTGTTTAACAATTCTGCCAAACTATAGCTTGAGAAGAAAAACTGCAGTTTCACTATTTCGTTATATATGAATAGTTCAAATAGAAAACAAGAGAAATTACTTATCACACCACATCTATATCATTTGGAAATATTAGATTATATTCCCGCCGCAAGCTGATAGTAACTCCTCTTTTATCGACCAAGGCCATGTGTATCTCGCGCTCGTAACAGGCTCAGATATGTCTTTGCAGCGTTGGTGTTTTTGTACAGATTAGAAATACAGTACTGAACAGCAAGTGTTGACTGCACAGTAAATACTCATTTTAATCTGTCCGTGAAACTTAAGGCAGTATTAAAAGCATTGTTATTTCAATTCTGATTGGGACATTCTGAAATTCTGCATACTAATTTTTTTAAAGATAAAAATTTTACTGTTATTGCAAATTTGTTGATATTGGGAACATTTCAGTTGTTCCGTACGATAAATTATTAGCTGTTTTATAATAATTTTTTGCTCTGAATAACAAATGCTAATATAAATTTCCCAAAAAATAACCACTAGTGGTACCAGAATTATGTTTACTCTTTTATTATTTACATCGTTGTTTCATACTTTCATGGTTGTTATTGAAACAAAACAAAAAATCTTTAAATATTTATTTATTTGAAAAAGGAACTTGTGGTGAAAAACTGGATCACGTGCATCTCTTTATGTACTGAAAAATGTGACGAAACATTTCTAAACAATGTTAAATATAAAGGCAACCCCTTATTTAGACATTAATATAAATTCACACACTACGCCTAAGGAAATGTTAACCAACAACTTTTGTTATGCTGCACGTTTATATATGCATGAAATTTCAAAAACGAAATTAAAAGTTTGCGAATCTTAAAATTGTTGCACAATTTCATAAAGGGCCTTTTTATGACGATTGAAAGACGCCTTCAGAATAATGGGTCGCACATTTTCTTTTAAAAAAGTATATGACTAAAGATGTGTGAACATAATTTTACGTTCCTCATTGGCGAGTTAGCAGACACATACCATGAACAAAGTTCTCACAAAAGACGATGTTATTCGTAATATCGTGAAACCTCCTCCAAAATAATTCACCTTCCTTGAAAAAAACAGAAAAACAAAATTTAGGAAAGCACTGGTTCCATTCCTCAAGGGGAACTGCAATTAGTGATGTGTAATTTCTTAAGCTATGCCTAAAATATTTGGATCAAGGAAACAAGAACTTTCAATGTCATTTTTCTAATATCGGTGAGTGAATGACAACATACAACACTATTTTACATTAATGGTGCGTGGTTCATTCTGCAGCTTCTGTTACTGGCGTAACTGGGGCAAGGAATTTACCGCTTCTGCGACGGGAATATAATTTGATCTTCCGTTACAGCTATGAACAACATAAGCGCGCACTTGGTCGACTATTAAGATCTTGTTTCAATCGTTAAATGCGAAATAGCAGCCATATTTTTGTTATACTTCTCTCTGAGTGTTGACCTACTTTGATATTATATAAAAAGTTATTTTTACGTTGGTTCGCAGCTGAACGCAAGCTGCTTGGGGCCGAGGCCGAACCAGTTGCCTGATGTTATATAAAACGCTATTTTTACTTTGGTTCGCAGCTGAACGCAAGCTGCTTGGGACCGAGGCCGAACCAGTTGGCAGCTCGGTCAATGGACATTTCTACTCACACAACTTTGATCAATAATAGCATGCACGCAATATTAGTTTCATTTCACAATGAACATTATTACGAGTTATATGGGTTGTTCAAAGTGGTGTCCGAAATCAGTCTCATGCGTTTACACCTTTTATGAAATTTGTATTCACTCACAACAGTTCTGCTTCCATATTTCTTTTCATTTCTGGCCTGTTCTTCCTCCGCATTTTGGCAGTAATTTCTGTAAAGTTTTTTATTTTATTTTGTTCTAGTGTTAACTTTTAAATAGACTACACTACAATGAAAATAACTTTACTAGTATGCTATAATTAATAGCAATGGAGCACTAATAGCCTATAATAACAAAAAGAGTTAGACTAAACTGATATTTAAGCACAAACTGGGTTATAAGAACAAAAGTACAGAAACAGCAAACTGCAACTGATTGTCCAAGTGCAGTCAACAACGCGAACACTGTTGTATTGTGACAGACCACTGGCATGATCTTGACCCATCACGCGCTATGCTCAGTTGCAGCAGCATACCAAAAATAACTCTGGTACACATATTTAGACTATTATTTCAATAAGTAGAACAGCGAATTTACAATGAGTGTATTTATATGTAATAAAGTATTACTAACCTAAAAATCTGCTCTTAACTGATCATTGCGTATAAAAAAAGTTCATTCCGTTTACGTGTGCATAGTTCGTTTAGTTTTCGCGAAATTGTTTGCCCTAGCTTTATATCTGCGAACGATCAAGTTCTAATTTGTCTGGAATTCAAAATGGGGAGAATATTAAAAATCGGAAGGGTCATCTATAAAGGATCGTATTTAGTTCGGCGCTTAAATTAAACGTTTTTAGTCAAATAGGGGTTTTGAATGACATACCATATACTTGCGTGGTAGCTGTTAATGAAATAAAGAGGCTTAGTGAATTTGCTCATGTGGAAATGCCGCATTCACAGCATTTATTGATTCACTAATTGGCTTATTTATTTCTGCATAAAACCACAGTAGTTTCATATACTACACGATGGTTAAGTGATTACATGATTACCAAAACCTGCAGGAAACTTATATTACTAACAAACGAGCAAGAAATATTTAATGTCCAGAAACCTAATTAAAATATTAATTTCAGCTTATGAAATTAAATAGTATGTCCTGGTTGTTTTACACAGGAATATATTGTGATGTTATATAGCTCTGATCAGCGTTTTTTTTAGTAATGTTTAACGCCCATTTTTTATGGTGAGGGATCACGGGCAGTGGGCACTGATAATAATACATGAAATAAAATTATAAATTGGACTTGGACAGTTTTTAAAGGATGGAAGAGTTCCTGGCTTAAGTTGGATATCACCCCGACATTTGCCATTTATGAGGACTAAAGAAAAGCTGGAAAAAAACTCCGTTAGGAAGGATGGTCTTGGTGGCAATCAAATCGCAGACCACCCGTTCAAGAGTTTGGCCTTAACGACCTCCGCCAGCCGACATGTTAGGTCTGCGTTTCATTTTATTTTATATTCCTTGCACGCTTAATTCAAACATAAAATTCATGTTGCTCAATCAAGTCAGGGTTTTTGCTACCTTCGTTTTTAGATAATATACATTTTGTTACCGATAAGAAACTAGTATGTTTACTGTCACGAAATAAGACTTAAACTCACAACAAATGTACATTAAATATACCATAAGAGTAAACAAATGTAATGAATGTCCAAGAAAGGACTTTTTCAACAACTTTAATTTGTGTTTCAGTCCTTGAGGTTCACGCTTGAGGTACGAGCTAACCCCCTTCCCCCCAACTGTATTAAAGGGTTAAAGCAAACTTAGCGGAGCGACATGCCCATAGTCTGAATAAAACTTCCAATCAACCAGATCCTCGGATTTTAACGCTCCAAAATGTACGAATATATTATAAGTACGGATGGAAGTTCGGACACCGTACGTACTTCGCGTGTTATTAGAGTACATATCGTATTGTCTACATTGAGTCAGAGCTTCCTTTACGCGAAGCCTTTAATTTCCAGTATGAACATGAAGATAAACAACTTAGGAATGCTTTAGTCAGCGTTTCTTAAACCTGCAGCTGCATCTAGGCAATGTTTTATGTCCTGGCTTAGTTCCCTAGCTATCAGACTGCTACAGGTTTAATTTCATAATGCATAGTATTTAAACTTTATTATAAACCACCTAAGAATCTTTGTACTTCAACATTTCATTTTTATTATTGAAGTCTTTCTCTAATCATACATTCGGTGATGTGTAACTTTCACGTAAAAGTACAGCCGAATACAGAACTTGCTTTTGGGAACAGTTAAATGACAAGCAACATAATTTTGCATTGCAAAAAAGTTGTGATGGCTCAAGCATTTGAAAACAGCTCTTGGTGATGCAGTTGGTGTTTCAGAAGGATTGCGTACCACCTCATTAACGTTTAGTGATGAGGAACTTCTTAAACAAGCAATTCTATGAATGAATTGGCTGTACTGGAACAACAGAATGGCCACTCAGGTGAATTACTTGCAAATGTTAACCAAACAAATTTTGCTGAACTTGGATATGAATGATCAGTTCTGAGCTTGCAAATCGTAAGTTAACGATGTGAATTGTTTATTGAGAATCGTGGTCTAAATCTCGAACAAATATTGCAACATAATTCTTTAAATTTTATAAATTTAGGAAGAAATCGACTTTTACGACACTCAAACTCTGCCAAAAAATGCTCAATTGCTTATGCAGGGTTCTAAGTCAGCTACGAGGCGTTTACCGCCATAGGTGGCCAACTAAGATCATTAATGTGCGAACTTGTGAGCGGGAGATAGAGGGTTCGAGCCCCACCAGGACCGTCCTCCCTGACAGGTTTTTTCTCTGTTTTCCTTAGTCCTCAAAAATGGCAAATGCCGCAGGGGTACCTAAAACTTAGGCCTGGAACGCTGCCTAATAATTTTCCTGTTTGTCATTTTTATCATTTCATCTCATCTTAAATTGCTGCGTGGATTTAAGAGGCAGGGGCAGGGACAATCTTTTACGGCTCTGGAATAGCGAAACTAGTACCCAGACTAATAAGTGTTTGTAAAATGGCGGGAACTTTTTTAAAATTAAAGTGTGTACGACATTGTAGTGGCGCGTGTTAAAATAACATTATGTGAATGCATATTGTTCTCGGTGTCTTTACTTTTCGAACATCCCTAATACAAGAATAGACACTTCTCAGTTCTGATTTCGTTCATGGCAGAGGAAACTAACACAACAATACCGCAACTCACAAGAACCCTAGGTCACTGTACGGTGAATACTAGATGTCGTTATTACATAATAAAAAGATCAATCATTTTGTTTCCTTATTTGACTTGTGCGCGTGAGAATAACCACAGTGAAAATGTCTTCCGGTTTGACAGTTAATAACAGCTAACAGGAGCTCTATATTTGATGGTGAAATTAATGACTATATACTATATCATTACCGAAAGGTTAATTCGAGTTCTCTAAATAAGGGCAAAATGCTGGGCTGTGCATAAGGTAAGTCGTAATATTTGGATGCATCACACAGATTTGCATAATAATTCATCCCAAATGTTATGCTAATTAACTCTATTATTGTTTCTCATATTCCCTATACGATTTATGTTTACCGAAACACGTAAATGTAAACAGAAACCCTATACTGTGTTGCTCAATCGAACAATAAGCAATTACCAAAAATATACACATGATGTGCTCACAATGAAATTAATTCGTATACAGCTTCTATAACGTTTTAGCGTAAGTATCGCTAGTTGTTTTCATTTGATGCCATGCATACTTTCCTAGTCTCACATCAACACTCCCCTGCGAAAACATTTATATCTAGATATTATTTCCCTCACATTAAATGACGAACCCTTGGACAGGTTCAAAACTATCTGAAAAGCAGAGTTATCAGTCGGAAACTGCAGCATCAAAACACAAAGAAGTACTCGAGCAAGCTGAAAGTGATAAAATAGGTTGCATCAACTTCGACACTCACTGCCATATAACGCGCTATGCGTTCGCCTAGGTTACGCATTAAACTCTAGTCATACTTTGAGAGTGGGAACGATTGATCTCAGACACTTAAGTAAGTGTCATCGGGCCTCGATATCGATCAACTCCTTAACTACGTTGAGATGTGAGGTCTGCTCTACTCTGTCAAATGTAAACCAAAATCACTGGCGGAGTAGTCATAAGCAAGCTGGACCTCAATCTAAAAATAAGTCGTACAGTGTACTCGGTGTTCACGTTTTCGTGGAAGAGGTACGTTTTGAGCACTACGTACAGTTTTAGGAAAGATTACTGCATGTAATTAATGAATCTAAAGTAATGCTCTGCATTTGATAGAATAAATTATTAGTTTCAGGTGTTTTCAGTCCTCTTGGCCTTAGTAGCTTTGGAGTTAATGCTGAACCACCATAACGACGCGCCTGGGACCATTTGATCCTCTTCTTCAAGTGCCCATTTTTCGACCTCCTTTCCACTCATAAATTCTTTTTGCATATGTTCTTCCGCATTCTGTAGATTTATATGAGAAGTAACTAGGATGTACATATTACACTTTAAAACATAAAATACATCCATGTATGTCTGTTCCATTTTTCTTATTTTGGATTACAACGTGGACTATTTATGTGCTGAGTGTGGTAGATATAAATTGAAAAGTGTGCTTTTCCAGCCAATTGAACGAGTTACCAGCAGATCTGGGATATCTGAATGTGTCAAACAATGATAAAAAGTATAAATCAGAAGTAGGGAGGACAATGTTGGCAGGCAGGCAGAACGGCAGCTAAATAGATCATTAACAACCTCAGCTGGAACCTTGCATCACCTGTATCTCGATATCTATTAAAAAGAAATTCGTCGAACCTGCAGTTACTTCCCACAAAATTCATATACTCTCAGTTTTGAAAAGGAAAACTGCATAAATGTTAGATAAATTGTTAGATGACATTGTAGTAAGTGATATCTTAAAGTGTAAATTGTCTTCACATAGCATCAAAAGTAGATGTTTTAAGTTAAGTATAAAATGTTGTTATTGGCTTGAATTAAGTTTCACATCAATAAGTAAATTTTTAAGGTGAAAATATATTTTACATGTGGTTACCTACAGGTTAGTAAACTATTCCTGTGACTCAGGTAAATTTTTGAAATTGAAGGTTGCAGTACTTCAAAAAAAAATCAAGTTTACATTAGAACAATTTAACCGTAAATGTTTAAAGGTTAATGCACTGTTTTTATGTTTCTAGCAGGTTTGGCAATCAATAGGCTACAATATATTTAAGGAGTAAGCAAGATTAACATGAGAAAAGTTTATACAGTGCTCATTATACTATATCTGTGTTTCTGACAGGTCCATGATCGACCAAGTTAATTTTCTCGCCAAAAGGATGGGACACATCTATTATCAGAAACGTATTGTAGACACTTTTAATGTCCTGCATTTTCTTTGTTCCCATCATTGTAAACCTTTTCATTTGGCAATTGTGGTTCCTTTCTATGATCAAATTTCAAATAGAAGCTGTTTTCATTAAAGTTAATTGGTGAATTTCGGAGTTTTCATAATAACTCGTGGTCTCCTCGTCGTCCTAGTTTTTTTTTTTTTCTTCTCTTCCCGTTATACATGGCCTCCCTCGGACGGGAAGCAAAGTCGTAGATCCGGTAGCATAGATTTACGGCACGTACAAAAAAAAAAAAAAAAAAAAAAAAAAAAAAAACTCAAGCTTGAAATAATAGGCCTCCAAACAAATTTTATTGGCTATTTCACGCCAAGGGTGGAGCGATGACCTGAGATGTTACAGAGAGTCCGTAAGTAAACCAAATAAATAAATGCTCCTCGTCTTAATGCGTTGTAAAAATGGTGAAACGTTTGAAATATTCATAAGCATCTTCTTTGCTCTTGGAATGTCTCTTATTGAAGTCTAAAAGAATTGCAAGTCTTCTTATAAATTGCTGACTACCATTTTTTGAAGTTATGGATTTTGGGTGTTTTCACGCTGAACTTGAAATTCCAACCTTCGGTTTTTAAGTAGAAAACCGTGACTTCCGCTCTTTTTATGCTCAAGCTGAAGCATTTATATGAGGCGTTTATTTCTGTATCTAAGGGATTTTTGTAATCAGCGAATCAAATATTAACTGGGTGGAATTCGTAGCAAAAAACAAACTTTACTTTTAGAGTACCCAAGCTTCTTCTTCTTCTTCTTCTTCTTCTTCTTCTTCTTCTTTTTTAAGCTGCCGTGATCTGACCTTATAATGCCGTATTATGCAATGAATGATTCAGTTCTTGAAATTAATGCTCGACATATAACCTATGCAACAATAATTTATATGAGCACACATATCAGGTTCAAGATTAAGAAATAGGAAAAATTAACACTCTGACAGTCGTCATAACCATTGGTATTTTATTTCATCTAGCGATGAATTAAATTCTTATATAGTTGAAGCAGCCATCTTTATGCCTCAGATAACCAAGTATAAAAAGAGATGGAAAGAGGGGATTTATAACTCAAAGTTGAATTCGAACTTTTGTCAAGTTGATGTTTTCTTCACATGAATGAACTATTCCCCTTTGAGGTACAGATTTCTGCAGGAACTTAAAATCGCGATCAAAGCCACGGAGGAAAGCGAGACGTTGTGAGCATTAGCACTATTCTACATACTTTGTCTTAAATGGAGAACATACCTGAGTCCTGAAGAGTTTTTCTATTCTACCTAAAAGGAGCTCTTTTGCCCAAGTTTCTCCGCACCGAATTGTTGAGATTCTATCCTGATCCGTCAGCGCGGGATAACTTTTAGCTACAAATGCATACCAGAGATTTCTGGGAGGTATAGCTGAGCCTTCCACTTTCCACAAGTTCCTATAGCCTAATCTTACAAACAGCGTGTAATTTATACCCACTTACCTTTTATCACACTGGTCCTTTTTATTCTCTGCCTTGAATAGAATTCTGTTTGACAATGGTTAGCACGTTAGCGACAAAACCAAATTAGTACACGCTGTTACCTTCGGTGCTCGGACATTGGTGTGTTTGAAACGACGCCAGAGGGGAAAAAAGCGGCAATTAGAGAGAACATGTTACGTGCTATGACAAAGAAACCTCGATCCATGTGATACACATCAAGAGATTCATAGTGGGAACATCATTCCCGATTATCTCAACATTTCTCTACCCATTTTTTCTTTCCTAAAAATAATCATTTATAAATTAGACGTCTATGACGTAAAGAAAATGTGATGTATTACATTTATGAGCCGACTCGGGTGGCCGAGGTGTCTAAGGCACTGACTCGTGAGCGGGAGGTATGCGGTTAGAATCCCTGTGCGAGTATTTTTCTAAATTTACCTTAGTCTTCATCAATGGGAAACACCAGTGAGATATATTAAACCTAGGCATGAAATGTTTCCAAGTCCTTTCTCAAATTATAATCGCCTGTGACACTACTGTACAAAAACATGGGCTAAACACTGTCAAATAAATCTAGGCTATTGACTAATTAGGTTTTCCTAGATCCAGACTAAGGTTATTATTTGCTTGTTTGTCAGATCTGCCAGCATCAACGATGTGGCATAAAGGCTGGTCACTATTGAAAATTAAATTGTTATTTCAAATTAACTGTTAACAAGCCAACGCAGACATCAGGCTTGTTTAAGGCGAACAGCTTTAAGCAAAGAGTCGGGGATCTAGTTCTACTGCGGTCAAAGGTGCATTTTAATGTGTTTCTCCGTTGTTTTTACTGGCCTTAGTAATGGTTGTTGATTTGATTTATTTATGGACGTTCTTTAACATCTCAGGTCATCACATTCCTATTCAATTCAGGGCGTAAAACGACCGATAAATTTTGATCAGAGGCCTCTTTAAGGCTTGAGGTTCTTTATGGTGCCGTAAATGTACGACACGGGACCCACGGCTTTACTTCCCTACGGAAGGAAGCCATACTTAGGATTTTACGCCCGAAAAAATCCATCGATCCTGGCAGGGATTGAAACTGCACCACCAGGACCGACGACCTTAGTAGTGCAAACTATTTTATTATTACCATTATTTAGTAATAAAGTGACCATTTAGTTATTTATTTAACTGTCTCCTGAGTGAAGTATCTACAAATTACATTTCAGGATATATGCGATTTTAATGCATGTTAATGAATAATTTTATTATATATGTAACAATAAACCTACCAACTCTCCTGATATTTATAAATTATTTCACACTAGCCGCATGTAAGATATAAGTTGCAAAATAATAAGACTAGGAAAAGGGGCACAATCTGCATTCGAATCACGAATCTTCACCCTTGTGGGTTGACGCTGTAATACGTACAAATTTTGTCATGCTGCAGATTGGTAACTACGCAAACGTGCATTTTGCAGCCGAAGCGACCGTCCGATTAAGACTACGATTTTGCTCTCTGTTAACATGCTAAATCGTCACGATGAAGGCCCGGGGTTCAAGTCACTGCACGGATATATACGTTTTTGCTCTTTTCTACGTATGTTTCGAGAAAGTTCTATGCCTAGAACATTCTAGACAATGAATTTGTCTATAAATATGAGGTTTCTGCAAGATGGCCCCTTTCTGTATTACTCATTTCTTTTATTTATCGATGCTCCTTAATGTCGGTCCTGGTGGTGTAGTGGTAATCATACTTACCTCCTAAGCCCAAGATCGCCTGTTCGATCCCGAACAGGACCGATAGATATTTTCTGGCGTTAAAATCCAAAGTAATAGCTTTCTTCGGAAGGGAAGTAAAGCCGTGGGCCCCGTGTCGTACATTTACGGTACGAAAAAAAACCTCAAGCCTGAAAAAAGAAACCCCTGAGCAAAAGTTATCGACCGTTTCACGTCCTGATTTGAATGGGACGCTAATGACCTGAGATGTTAAACAACGTCCGTAAATAAACCAATCACCATGCCCTTTAACTACTAGGTCATCAGCGTCCCATTCAATTCAGGGCGTGAAACGGCCGATTAATTTTGCTTAAAGACCTCTTTGATTTCAGGCCTGAGGTTCCTTTATGTGCCGTAAATCTACGTCATGGGACCCACGACTTTACTTCCCTTCCGATGCAAGCCATACTTAGGATTTTTACTCGAACCTGGCCAAAATTGAACCCGCGATCTTGGGTCTAGGGGAAATATGGTTACCACTAGATCACCAGGACCGACATGGCCCGTTCGAACACAATATCACAACCATATGGAGCAAACAGGTAAATTGAAGTAAAAGTTTATCTGTGTGATGTCATAGTCATTGTTGTTAAGTGTACTACTTTGGGAACAAGAGAGGTTCACAACGATCAGTATATGGATTTCTTGCAACCTTTATATAGTGTGTACATACATACCATAACAAACGTATCTGTAGACTGCTCGATGATTAATAAGAATGTGGGGATGATTAATTAAACCCCACGTTGAAGTGCCAATTTGCGGCGGTAATAAAAAGATTTGTTTATTAATTGGGTTGGGATATTAATTTTGATTTAAATTGGAGTGAATCTGATGTTTACTGGTGGTACAGGATGTCACTGCCACGGCTTGAAAGTCTGCGTCGAACACTCCTGCAGCTATCGGAGAGATGTTCTCTCAGGGTAGCTGAAATTACTTCAAGACTTTTTCTGGAAAGTCTCCAGGGGAGGAAGAAAATGCGGATTAAGGCTTCACAAATGACAATGGAGTTCGCAATTCACTGTTAATTTTATTAGTCACCTTCCTTTAGCAACACTTCCATACCATTTGCAAGGAGCTGTGAAATTCTGAGAAATTTCCTGATACTGTAACTCACAAATTCTCCAGTCGTTCGCATATACAAATAATCTAGCTAGGTTTGAAGTGATTGTTGTCCGCTACTTGCACTAAAATGTATTATTTATGATACGTCTTTAAGCTACAGTTTCTTGTGATCCCTTTGTTTACACAAAATTACGCGCGTTCCATGTTCCACCAAACAAATTACATCATTGGTATCTTCTAAGCAAATTCAGCTTCACTGTTCCAGTTCACAACGTATATTTCTCTCAATTTAAATTGAACTGCCCTATCTCGCCTCCCGAAATGAATTGTTTCTTAGCTTTCCGAAACGATTCGTCCTGTATCTTTTCCCCAAGCGCACTGTGTCGAAAATGCTTTTAATAGATTTTCTACGCGTCTTCCACGAGAATTCAAATTTTCGAACAGTCCAGACGCATTACCACATTTCCTTCTTGATTGATTTAATCTCTTGCTGCTGGAAGTTTCTCCAAGAAACATTTTAAAATTCGAGAATGGATTGACTACACTCATTTCATTGTTAGCTTGAGACGTTGTACAGGAGCGAAAATTTCTCTTTTTAAGGGACGGTTGCCCAAGGTGAAAGTTATCCACCACATTTTTTCCAAGGAGATGAAAAGGAAGGTTCCCTTGCTATTGAATGGCTGGCCTTGCAGATGGCACCAGGAAGGCGCTTCTTTGTATTATATGAAAGTTTTTATCTTTACAGCACAGATTTCTGTTTCTTGACCAATCTACATGATTCTATATAAATATATTATGAAATATATTAATCTATGGAAATACACTATGATAAAATTTAATGAAACATACGGAATTACACCTGGATGCACCGTTACAAGACACTCATAACTATTTACTGTCTTTCTTTTGCCTGTAAGAATATCCTTAAAGAGTAAAGTATAATTTTATCACTTATGTTGCAATTGCTTATTAATGCAATGTTATACATATTAATTTATTGTGTTCAATAATGCAGATTCAATTAAAATTTGTGATTGCATTTAAAGTCGCATAATTAAACTCGTTAAGCATAACGATATGACATAAAAAAGCTTTTATTTTTCTCTTCCGTGCCAAACTATCAGCTGCCGTTAAATTACCCTTAAAATAAAGTACCTTTGTCTGCCAGTATTTGAACTTCGAACATTCATAGCTAAAGGCCAGCGCGCACACAGCTATAATAGGGGAACACAAGTCATATCATGTAGAGCGGTACAAAGAGTCAATTCGGGCAAAATTGACACGGCGGGAAGCACTGGACCGTGTTTATGGCACAGCCTGTAAAAGGCCGCTACTGCATAACTTCTCAATCCGCGGGATGAAAAGATTCACCAGGTATATGAATTCACCGCTATATAGTTAGGTGGTTAAACTAGAAGTTTAGGTTATTAGTACTCGGGGGATTACGAGTTACCCCTTAAGGAATAAATCTCTCACAGTAGAGAAACCTTAGGGAGGTACTAATGAGAGAGATTCGTGGTTCCATGTTTGGAGGAGAACACGGTAGTTGAATTGGTTAGTGCGTCAGCACGGAAGAATGAAAATCCGTGTTTCGAATCCCCATTGTGACCCGTATTTTTCAGACCTGATTCTTCAATTACATCTCCTGATATTATCATTCATGAGCAAGACTATCAGCAAAATTAGTAAGTGCCATGAAAGAATAGGTCAGATAATTTTGTATCTAACAAAGTCAAAGCTGTATTACAAACAAAACCGTTATAAAAAAAAAGTCAACATACGTAGTTTTGAGAAACGGCTGAGTCACTTATAATAATAAACTGCTCTTCTTCTGTAACAAATACGTCTTATTAATTCATAATGTCACCATATGGCTGGGGACTTCTTTACTTCCTTTTTTATTTCAACAGAATATACATTGAGTAATATTTAGCGTTTAAATACATGAGCATGTGAAAACTTAATGAACCAATAAGCCTGCTGGACACACTAAATTTAATTGATCTATTGTTCTGTACTACCAATTAAAAAGTTACTACCAATTAAAAAGTTACTACCAATTTAAAAGTTACTACCAATTAAAAGTTAATGATCCAGAATTAAAAAGTACTGGGAAAGTATGTTACTAAATTATGTATAAAATAAAGTTTTAAGTGATCCATATTAGTGTTACTCCGTTCGTTAATCCAAAGAAGTGTTAAGCAAAACACTTTTGGCGAAGTGGGAATAGAAAATAAAAATCAGCAAGGTTTGGTTTGTAGCAATATTGTATAACTCCAATAAAGTTTTATTTCAAATTCCTTAAGTATTTTATCACCCACAACATGGCGTATTTTTTAAAATATTTTCTCATTGAGCTAGCAACCGGTCTAAATCAAGATTAACTATTCGAAGAAAAAAAATAGTTGTTTCACCATACATTTTAAACATTAGTGAACGAGTGTTCAAAAGTATGTAAAAGTATTATTTTAGGTTATAAAGATTGGGGTAAATCAGTAAAGATTGAGCAGAAAGCTAAACAAGTTAACAATGACTTTGAAAATCCTCATGACTCTTATAGAAGTAGATGTGTCCTTAAAATAAAAAATCAGAAATGACTGGACAATGTATTTCGTTTTATTTTTATTGCCAGAGTTTGTTTTTCTGAGAAACGTAATAATAGAATTTATGTAATTATTTGCTGTGAAAACGTACAAAGTTGTAAATAGGCAAAGCAATCTATGTGACTTCTTGGGACTAGTATTCGGTAGATCGCGACTTATATCCATTGGAGCCGGCCATCTCGAACCTGGATAGTAGTATTTGGTTTATTTACGGACGCTGTTTAACATCTCAGGTCATCAGCGTCCCATTCAATTCAGGACGTGAAAAGACCAACAAATTTCGCTCAGAAGCCTCTTTTTTAAGTCTTGAGGCTTTTTTACGCGCCGTAAATGCACGACACGAGACTCATGGCTTTACTTCCTTCCGAAGGAGGCCATACTTACGATTTTTACGCGTGAAAAAATCCATCGGTCCTGGCGAAGAATGGACCAGAACGAGGCAAGTGTGGCTACCACAAGACCTTTAGGACCGACTTGAATCTAGATATTTTCGTGTTATCATTTACGTGAATACTGGAATGGATATTTCTTTCCACTCTTCCGTTTCTCTTTTCATTCAGTTGCTTCAGAATGCAGCGTCGAAAGTGACAGTTAATTAGCGCTTTGGAAAGGTTTCTGCTCTGTAATCTGGTGTAGAAGCAGCTAGGGATACTCCACTGGCGTCGGGGTGCTTAATCTAGGAACGACTACATTCGTGCCTTCACTGCGCCCTTGTTCATGGCCTCCCGGTGCCTCCTTCACCCCATCTCTTCCTCCCGGATGTGCTCCCAGGTACAAACGGCCCTTGGTATGGCTGCAATACCGAGTTTTATCCTTCGTTCCGTCAACAATCCAGTTCAATATTCTTCTGCTACATTGCTGATTTAGTGCGTGCTTTACTCATCTCGAGAACATGTTACTTTCTCATCCCAAAAATCGCATTAAGCTGAAACACATGAACTGTAAAACAACACGCTACTGTAAAGGTTGGCATTTCACATGAAAGTAAATATTACTTGTATCCAGCACCTTTTTCAAACAAAGGATTAAGTTACAGTTCGATTCAAAGTTTTGGCCCATGGAGAACGTAAATGTAAAGGCTGAGAACGAGTTACTTTCCAAGTCATGCGACGACTAGCAGAAACCAAGCGAAGTGATGTGTCAGCTTCATACGCAACACAACTCAGATAACATTTCTGTTAGTACTGCAGTACAGTCCATGCTAAAAAAGTCTACTCAACGTAGCTTAACTAGTTGTGCAAATGTGTCCGGACGTATCACTAATGTTTCCGTAGCATCACTGAAGACACCGCCACAGTGGCCGAGGACGTTAAGGCGCGGATTCGTGAACGGGAAATTTGGGGTTCCAATCCCACCTGGACAGTTCTCCCTGACTAGGGCTTTTCCAGATTTTCCTCAGTCCCCATAAATTGCAAATGCTGGGAAGGTACCCAAACTAGGTCTGGAACGCTTCCTTCCGTTAAAAAGTGAATCCTTTCCCAGTTTAGCGTTTCGTTTCATGTATCATCAGTGTCCACCGCCTGTGATGCTTCGGCCGTTAAATACATTGTTTTAATAGTGTTTAACGCCCGTTTTTACAACTGAGGTGCCACAGGTGGTTTAAGTACTAATAAAAAGATTACTGAAGATATTGTAAATTAGCAGTTACTCAAATTGTTCAACAACGGATAGAAAGTCTTCTGCACTGAAAAGTTCCTCACTGCTATCTGCAACGGCCGCAATGAATTTGTTTTCCAATTGAATTCTCTACTATAATCTCTTTATTGTGGTAATGATTTTCTATTTTGTTTAGATGTTGGCAAACATTTGCAACTTTCCCGTGTCTATTTCTCTAAACCGTGTGTAGCACATACGCTCTACATCTTTGAGTTTAAATGCGGTGTTATGGCTACAAACCCACTGTTTAACATCTTCCCAGACCAATTCTACTGGCTTTAGATCTGGGTTATACGGTGGCAATATTAATACGGCATGGCCATTTTCTTCCAGAATTCTGTGTACTAAAAACTATATTTATTTAGGTTTATGAGCTTTTCTTTTGTCGTAAAGCTTCGTTTTAGTCATGTATTCAACGTATGGTACATTTTTATTTGACAGCTATTTTTTCATGGTTTCCTTCAAGGAATTTGAAGTTGGAGGCTTATCTTTTAGAGTATTGTGGAATGGAGCATTATCAAATACAAAACGGTGTTTGGGGGCAAATCTGGAATGAGTTTGATTTTCAACAATTTAATGTATCCATTTCTTGTGATAATGCCAGTTTCTAGTTTGATTTACATACGAGTTGCTTTGGGAACAAAACCATATTCCTCTCTTGCGTTGATTTGTTTGTTGATGTGTTTTATTTACGGACGCTCTTCAACATCTCAAGGTCATCAGTATCCCATTCTATTCAAGACGTGAAATGTTGCTCAGAGGCCTCTTCTTTCAGGCTTAAGGTTCTTTTTCGTGCAGTAAATCTACAACACGGGACCAAGACCAATGCCATTACTTCCGTACCGAAGGAAGCCATACTTAAGAGTTTCTGGCCGAAAAAATTTATCGATCCTGGCCGAGATTGAATCTCCTGCATGAATTACAAGCCTCTCGCATTTGGACACTGGAGCTATGAAACCTGTAGTGCTGTCATCAGTCCATCCTTTCGGGTTGGCGTGACTACTATGAATATAGTAGGCCTTCCCTTAGCCTTATACTTTCGCATAACTTTCAAATAGCATTTCTCATTTAGAGCAAATATCGTGATTTTTTATCACCAATTTTCTGTTTACTTTGGTCTTTTTCTACTCAAAACCCAGTTCTTTCAACATTCTGTTTATAGATGACTTGCTGCCCTGAAAGTGTGTGCTGTCTCTTAAAATAGTAAGTAGTTTATTTATTGTAGGAGAAATTATTTCCTGAACATAAAAATTATAAAGTTCTAACGACGCATATTGATGTCGTCTATCTCTGCTATTCGTTTCAAAATTTTGCGTTTTTTCCCTGGTGCTGCAAACGGCTTGTTCTGATTTTCAATTTGCTTGCGCTCTTGAACAACAGTTTTAAAAATATTCTTTGCTGTTAGAGCCTTTCTTCATGTATGCATATTATATTTGAAACACTTTCTCAATTCTAATTGGAAAGCACTGGTGGCATAATTGATTTATGCAGCAATGATCAACGCCTAACAAATTCACAATACTCACTATGCACTCCCCATCTCGAAACTTTGTTTTCAATTTCACAACGATTGTGAATTAGCCAGGCCTGTCCCTCAGTTGCCTCCCTCAGCTTGCTTACTTTCATTCAACATAAATAAGAGCTGATAAATGAAGCCTTGGGTGTGCAGTGAAGGTTAGAATGATGTGCTGATAAATTTGCTGCAATGACAGCTTTGCACATGATATTGAAGGTCATTCGTTCCACTGTTAGTTACGGTACTTACTCGCCCTATTAAGAAGAAAACCGGCAGAAAGCCAAGCACCAGAATATGACAACGTTCGTCATGACAGTAAATGCTGTGACCAATTATGAAACTGTCGCTGTAGGAAAGAAGTCCCAGAAAGTAATAAATTGAATCCGTAAAATAAATAGGTGAGCAGATCAAGCGTAGAATAATGTCTAGCATTAAACGATACGGTTTTGGTCTCACACGGCAAGTTTATATACCCTGGACGCTATCTGAAAATGTGCGCAATCTGGTGAGGGTGAGCCAGAATTTCTGGATTGCCTCTTCTCAAGCACTAGTGTACTGCATAAAATTGAAACAATATACGATTAAAAAAAAATCTATTAGGCTTTACAACCTTATACAAGTGTTCAATGTAACTTTAGTTTAATAAGCTAGGCCGTAATGTGTGAAAGGATTGTTTCACTTCATGAGAAGGTATTTTCTACAATATATTGCAGAACGAGTGTTGCCATTCCTTGTCTCGGTTAGGTTTACCATTCTGAAGCCAGCTGCAAAAGAGGATTCCACTGCTGCTTTAGTCCTTGACTCCTGTGTCCGGCAGCTTCAGAACTTCAGTTTCCCCTTTCATTTGTGATGCATAGCAATAAAAAGCATTTCCCTAAGTTTCCATCAATTTTTACATTGTAATGGTTTGTCGTAAAATATAAATATACCATGTAGATATAGTAAATACATAATTATTTTTTTATTTTAATTCAACATAGTCGCCATTCTTTTCACAACATTTGTAACAGAATTTATAATCGACGCCCCGAGGGTATTTTAATAATTATATGTATTATATTAATTTTATTGTTTTCAGAGAGGAACTAAATTGCTCTAATTACATGAATAGCACGGATATTCGTAGTAGTTTCTTATACGTTATTTAAGTATAAATACTAGATATAAATTTCAATATTATATGTGAATTGGAAAATAAATGCCGAAGTAGGTAGCGCTTTTAGGCTTTACTTGTTATATAAGAGACTAACGAAAGGGAACACTGGACAGTATAGGCTTTTCCTGACGCCAGGAGTTAGAGCTTTCCCATATGTGTTTGTGGAGCGATTGGAGTTTTGCTCCGCCACTGAATCGTACGACAGTTACCGACCAATCAGCAGAGAGAAGTTTGAATTTTGGAAGCAGGGAATGCTTTTGCGCTTACATGTGTGAACTCCGTGGCGTTTAGATTAAGCACGTGGCCAATCACGCTAAGGGTTGATATATAAGGAAGGAGATCGCCCCGTTTTTCAAGCAGCAGGGAGACTTCGCATTACTACTCAGTTCAAGCAGCGGCCAACAAGATAATAGAGACATTCGTCATTCGATCGTCGGCAAATAAGTATACGTAGGTGCATAATTAATACCATGTACGGTTTAATTTGTAATTCTTGCAAAATACTGTGGTGAAATTCTCATGTGATAATTTAGCGATAAACGAGTACGAATTTCTTTTGTAAATGCCTACACGAGAGTTGCACTGTAAATGAGTATTTATTGAGGTGTTGCTGCCACAAGCCACTTAGACAATAGAGTGATTGTTTCCACCCAGGGAAGCTCGCGCCCTTAACACATAATTAGCTAGCCGGCGCGCAGTCAATTAACAAGGAATCCAAGGGTTACTAGCATTCATTTCTCGAATAAGACTCGCCCATTTGTAACGAGAGCTGTGTTAATAAATACACCTGTCTATTTACAATTTGTCGCGTATTTATAAGTCGAGCTTATATCCTGTGCCCCTCCCTGTTGTAATAAGACTACGAAGACGGCGCAATCCCTGGGATAAATGGTAACGGAAGAAAGCGCGGTTGCCTTCCACGCCCACGCAGCAACAGTTCTCGACCAGAGACGGACTCTTTCGGTCAGAAACCCCGACGGAAACCCACTTCTACCAGATCTTCACCAAACGCTTTTAAATTTGGTGCCCAACAGTGGGGATTCAAAGCTTTCAAATTTGGCACCCAATGGGGGGGGGGGGGCACTACTTGAAGATCTTCAGATAAAATGCTTTTACCTTGTTTCCAACGATCCGCTGCAGCCCGAAAGAATTTTATACGTATGTCGCCTGAAATAGCTGCTCATACACTTCTGTCTTACGTTGGTTTTATACATGTCAGGTTGAGCAGGTATGGAGGATGCACGACTTTCATGAAATCAAACGGTGATAATTGCGATTAGGTAGCAGGTTAGAAATTTTGATATAGGGATAAATCTGACTGACTGCTGTGGACTCTCAATGAAATGCAACCTTTACTACCGCAGGACTACTTTGGCGCTTTAAAATGCATTTTTGTGTCTTGTCATAATAATCGGCATCTTTCAGTCATATTTCTACATACATTTTAATTTAGCCATAAATTATGATTTTAACATTCTATAAACAACATTTTAATCCTCGGTCTGTTTTTTAAAAAAATTCTCCTTACCTGTGTCGTCCAAGAATGGTGGAAAAGTAACAATCTCCTCGTACTTTCTCGTCGTTTTCTCAGTCCTGTTGTCTAGTATTACATTTTCTTCATACTTTTTGTTCTCTCATATTTAGCTTCATTCAACTGGTTGGACACCCCCTTCCAAAGGTCGTCAGCTAGGTAAGCTCTACCCCAAAATTTGCCAACGATGAACGTAATGCACTGTTAAAAGAACAATGTTCAAATTTATTTTCCAAGCACTTGGCCGCATTTGTCACGACATTTCCTCTTGAAATTGTTCATGACCACAATCGTCATGAGCTCGTTTTATACAATCGCGACTTGTTAAACCCCCAAGCAAAAATGCCCAAGGAAATCAAACCAGCAAATCATATGCCATATTTGAGGTGCGCCTCTGCTTAATCGTCTGTGGGAAAATCTTCGGTTCAGGCATTCTCTCATATCCAACGCATAATGATGGGTACTCCACCTTTTTGAAAGAAAGCGATATCAATAATCCTATTCGAAATTTCCGATTGCATTTCTGATGCACCTCTGCAAATACCAAACCGTGCTTTGAGCACCGACATTACTCGTTCCTTTATAAACACCATTAAGTAGGGATACTCTTAAGTAATAAACAAAAATATATGTAAATGCAAATATTTTCAGGATTTTCTGACTTTATGAGTATTTTGAAAATGATGGCAGCCATGCTGAAATAAGATAAAAAAAGCACACATATGCAAATGTGCATACCATACCTACATGTCATATAAATTTGAGGGAGGGTTCAGTAGTTGTGCGTTTGTGTAGTACTCGACACTTCATTGAATGTAAATTGTGTGCTAATTGTTCATTAATTACGCCACTACACATAAACAATATTGAAGACTGATTCTAGCTGAGAAGTGATAAGATTAGCCTAGAAATCGTATTTAAGATAGAGAAACTGTTCGCCAGGTCGTTAAAAATTGCGAGAGGCAGGATCTCTCAACGAGAAACATGTGCGAACCATCGTTTTCTTACGAAAGAAAATTAGATGAAATACTGGAATTTCCTAGGCAGATGCCGGCAATGTATTACAGCTAAAATACATCATTTTCAACGTCTCTTACAACACAGATTAGAGCTTATTATTATCCATTTTAAACAAAGCATTATTTTACTAAGTGTCGTGATGATGACCAAATTACTATGATAGTTTTATATCATCATTTAGCTAGCGCTCTGTAAAGTTTCAGACACGTAAATGTCGTCACTTATTTATAATACCATGTAAACGAACTAGAGTTAGCATTTTCTACGAAATGGATAAATTTTAAATACGAACTGTGATAAAGTACTTCGTTTTGAAGAGTTTAACCCCAACAGAAATACAAAAGGAGTTGGATTTCGTTTTAAAATATTCTTCCCTTTCGTTTTCGACTGTTAAAAAATGTGCTACTCCATTTAAACATGGTCATTGAAGTTGATGAGCGCTCAGGGCGTCCCAAAACTGGTACGACCGACAAAATTGTGACAAAAATTCACAATGCGTACTCAATGATAGCCGATTGAAGGTATGCGAGTTGCCCGATATTGCAAAGATCTCGATAGGCCATGTGCGCCACATTTTACACGAAGTTTGGGTATGAAGTTGATCATTATCTTATAGAATATAGTGTTCGTGATTGGCACACCTTTAGATAACGAGCTGAAAGCTCTGGTGCGTAGTGAATAATTCATGTTTCATCTACGCCTTAAGAAGACTACAATTCGTATATTGAAAAATGACGGTTAAAAGTGCACGACCGACGAGATTGTGACAAAAAAAAAAAAAACGCAATGTTTGGTGTGCTCCTTCGTGGGTGGTAACAGGTGAAAGTGCTCCAAAGAAAGCAAAAATGGTACCGTCTGTAGGAAAAGTCATGGCTACGTCTGGACGTTCTCTGAACCGTCAACATTCTCACAATGTGCAATAGTTTTTCTCATCATCACGTGACTACTTGCTCGCGAATGCCATACTTCCAAAACTTTTCAAAATGTTCTTCATCACTTTATATCGACTTCACTGTATGCGTCTGAACCATGACTATGGATATACATGTTTAAACCAGAGGAGGACATTTCAATCTACTGCAAGGTCTTCTAAATTCACGAGAGAAAAGAATAGGCCTGAATCAGTGGGGTTGGAGGAAAGGTTATCATAGCACTATTGTTCTGACAACGTAGTCACCTATCTTGCGGCAGTGAAGCAAGTCCATAATAATGCTCATATGAAAATAAAGCTATGATTAATGGTATTAATTTGTAAGGTCATGTCTAATATTGTGTATTAGATTTTCTGTATCTTGATTCTTTTCGTATGTTTTTATAGTACACGGTGAACTTTTGCAGCATTTTGTCAATATGTCTGTCCCTTTCTTTAAAGGAACTAAATAGCATTATTAGAGGTCTCTTCGTCACAGCAATTGATTATTCTTCTAATGCTCTTTCTCGCTAATATGCACGGTGCCATCCTTTTGATGCCTCTCAGACATTAAAATACCAGAGGAAGTGGAAAAATGAATAATTACTATAAAACAAATTAATAACAATAAGAAATGAAGCTTAACACTAACTACTGCCGTAGATAGGAAGTTCAAACACCTGATCGCATAACACAAGTCACGTGTAAAATACTATTAATAGACCTGTACGATGTTCGCTGGTTAGGGATAAGCCACGAACGCATGCGCAGAAGAGGAAAGTTGTTGAGTGTATGCGAACGCCACTAAAACACCCAGGTCTATTTTTTCCTCTCGTGTTCAATAGAAAGCACTTTTATAGTTTAGAGTCAAACTCTCTTCATTATTGCTTACTGGTATAGTGAAATGTAATTTTGTACTAATAACTAAAATTACATTTAGACGTCTTAAATGCGATGCAATATTTTAATGAGTGTCAACTGCAGTCTGTAATTGAGAATATTGTTTTCAAATTTTCACCTTTATTAGCTCAGGAATAAACTCAATGTTTTATTTACTATAACATAAATATAGAAACGTTGTAGATCTTGTGCTAATTCGTTAAACAAACGATATTCACCAAAATATGTTCATGCCTTCTTCCAAAAAGAAAATATTGCGAACCCTAAATACTCCCCATCGGCTCGGCAGTTTTATTACAAATGCAGCACTTCCATTCCGGGAGTCCTGGAGTTTACTATATCAGATTGAAAAATATATTTTATATTGCAGTCACAGAAATACACTCGACAATGATTAGTTCATTCTCTGATCGGAAGTTACATTATGACTGAGTTGCGATCCCACTAGAAAATGTATCTTTCTTTTGGTTCCATATTCCAGGCCAATTAAATTGAGGGGTACAATTTTTTGATTTAGGAAAAGAAATCTAAACAAAGTGGCTGAAATAATTGGCAGACAATGTAATGGTGTACAGGAAATACAAAATACATTAAAACAATAGTGGCAACGGGAATGGGACAGTGTAGATATAGGTAGAAGAACCTATCAGTTATTTAACAATATTTACAAAAGATTGAAAATTAAATATATTGGAATGAAACATTACCTAACTGGACACGGTCCATACAAAACGTATTGGAAACATATACAAAACACGAAATGATATATGTAATCTCTGTAATACACAAGATACACCCGAGCACGTCTTATTTGAATGTTCACACTTTTCAAATCATGTAAGGGATTACAGAAAGGGGCATCATATCTCACACATCCTAAGAGACAGAACCTTATACAATCAACCACATCAGCTTGCTGATAAAATTAGCAAACTGGCGCGGGAATTGAAAGTGCCACAGGAGAAGATTGAGATTGATGTAGCCCAAGTAGAGGAGGTCAGAAGATCAGAGAGATTACGTACCCAAATACATCATATACAACTATAACAGCAATAAATTACACAGGACCTTAAACTTAAACCGGGGTGGAAAATGATGAAAGAATTAAATATAAAATAATAGTTAAGAACTTGAAAAAGTAATTTATGTGATGGCGGTGGACAATGAAGAAAAAGATTCCACAGAAGAAGAATTAAAGAGTTGGAAGGTGAAAGTTATGCGTAGGAGGCAAAGAAGGAAGAAAGAAGAATGTACCGAAGAAGATTTAAAGAACTGGAAAATGCAAGCTATGTGACGGCGGTGAAGACTGGAAAAGAAGAATTTATAAAGAGCATTCAAAGAGCAGGATGATATAACATACATGACGCCGGCGAAGGAGAAAGAAGAATGGGAGGCAACGGACATTGACAACAACTTGACGACATTGACCACAATAACCTTACGACAACAATAAAGACAATAACAGTAACAATAAACAACAATATGACATCAACAACAAGAAGTATGAAAGTCACGGCGAAGAAGAAAGATGTAACAGACATAATGACAACAACCTAAAAACACCGACAATAATAACCATATAAACCATAATAATGATTTCTATAAATATTAGAAATTATAAACAATAAAATGGCATGATAACATATTATCAATCAACAAACCAATAACAAGAAAGAATATAAAATTATCTACTTTAACATTAACAATAATACCCATTGAACTATAATTTAAACAACAAGGATTGAACGGTGACCAAAGGAGAAGAACGGAGACGGCTAGGAAGGATTCAGGAGTGATTGCTGTGTGAAGATCCAGGTACGAGCACAAGGGATCAAATGATGGATTGGTGAGCTACAGAGGGGAGGAGAAGAAGAGAAGAGAAAGAAATATGGAATCTACGAAGGTTATAAAAGGATCAAAGTGTAAGCGTGTGGTGTATGGTGAATAAATAACACAGTTATTGATTAGTTTGATTTGAAAGTTTAAATGTTACACTTAGGACCGAAGAGAAGATGTATAAAGTGTTGTTTTGGATAGAAGGTGGAAATGGAACTCAAGTGTACAAGGTGAAAGTGACATAAGTAAAGTGTAGTAGAATACTTGTAAATATGAATATTTATAAACCAATAAAATGATAAAGGGAACAGATAGATTAAATAAAATTTTAGCTTAGAGGTGCTGGTTACCAGTACTGTAACTGCCGGTTTCCGATGGACGGTAGTTTTAGTTTTTGGTAGTTTTAGCTTCAGTTTTTAGTTTTACATTTAAGTTTTAGTGGTTAAATTACAGCTGGCTACCAGTTAAAATTTTGTTTGCAAACTAGCTTCTAGTTAGAGAACTGCTTGGGTGTTTCAAATTGAGGTTGTTTTGTTCATTTGCGTTTTTGTTATTTTTGTTAATTACTTTTGTTTAATTAGTTATAAATATAATCTGTACAAACAATGTTAAAAATGTAAGAAAAAAGAAAAATATATTAAGCTACAGAAACTGCAATATATGTCTTGGTATAGGCATCTAGATGTCAGGACGACGTATTACATATTATTCTTCTTCTTCTTATTATTATTATTATTATTATTATTATCATCATCATCATCTCAGGCGAAGTGGGAACAAGGCCTTATCACTTTGAACTTGGGCCATCCTGTGTGCCAACCTCAATGAGGAATGAGATAAAGTAAAGGCCACCCGCCGACACCCCTTCATCATATCTTACTGGATCTTGTTACTTAGTATTCAAGCAGCATCGTAGCCACTCCTCCGCAACCGGTAGGTCCAGGGCAAGGGCCCGCCCTCCAAGGTGAATCTTTGCAGCAGAATGGGGTTCAAGACGAGTTTTCATCCTCACTAGGTCTCAGGTCCCTTATCTGGTGTGTCCAGGATAATTGTCCTCTTTTTGCTCCAAGTTCCGGAAACAGGTGAGTTTTCAACAATGACTCAAGAATACTTGCTAACCACATGAATGCATTTTTGAGTGCCAATAAGAATTTCCAAGTAAAATAACTATGAACGCAATGAAGAAGGAAAGGGGTTGAGCAGCATTGGTAGAATGAAATTGGAAGAGCAGAAAATTTCCCACTTTGTCATCTATAAATGTCACACAAACCAAGATTCGCGGCTGTGGTAAGCCAATGTTCTAGCATATCTGAACGGCATGGCTTATCTTACCTTTAAAAGTGAAATATTCAAACACACACGCACGCGCGCGCGCGCGTGCAACTTCAGTTTATCCTGCTGGACACTGAATCTCGCAGATTATCACAAAGAGTGCGTAAAGGACAGTTCTTTTTCACACTAATAATGTGAAGACTAGAGATTTTCAGGCATTTATTAACCTTCTTTGCCAATTATGCCTTAATGAAATAAGCAAATTTGTTTGCTTTAATTTGGTGTTAGTCTTTCTAAAGTCCTCAAATTTTCATAAAATGTCTATGTTTTTGTTCGTTTTTACGACAGTATTTCACCATTGACAGAGAAATCATTTAAAATAGAGTGTCCTTCAAAAGGCACTTAAAATTTAAAACGCGATTAAAAAAATATCAGGCAGAAACAAAAACATGGTAAAGTTAGGCCAACGATAGGGTTTGGATTTTACAAAGAATTTGGGAATATGTCTGCTTTTCTCTTGTTCAAATTACACCATTCTTTTGCTTAGCGCTGTACAGCATGTTGTAGACGATGTTTTGGATAGTTGCAAATTTCTTGCGAGATAGTATTTTTCAGTTTGTGCTGGCTTGTTGGGTATGCCACGGAAACCCGTACTTTAAGATAATTTCATAACCAAAGTTGAGATCAGAAGATCGAGGGGCCATATTGTTACACTACTAATGACAGTTTGTCCCATATAAGTGTAATTGTTTGTTTTGCAGGGGTGTGCCATCTTGCATGAAGATATGTTTTTCAGGCCTTTTTATTTAATGGTGTTAAACGCCCGGTTTTACTACAGAGGCACCACAGGCGACGAACATTGATTACTCGTGAAATAAGATTATATGTTGGGAATGGATTTATTTTTAAGGAAGGAAACGTTCCATGCCTAAGTTTAGGGTACCTTCCCGGCATTTGTCATTTAAGGGGCTGAGGAAAACCTGAAGAAACCTTAGTCAGGAAGGATGGTCCAGACGGGATACGGACCCCAGACCTCCCGCTCATGAGTCCGCGCCTAACGACCTCGGCCATACCCACGGTCTTCAGGCCGTGATTCCTGAGTCTAGGGATGACGAATTTTTGTAACATACTTTAGTAGTGCTCCCCTTTATTGTAACAGTTTTAATTATTATATTTTTTCTTTCAAAGAAAATTGGGTAAAAAATTGTGAACCACAAAATGCATGAATTAAAGTCTGGGAATCATTTTGGGATCAAACTCTACAAATATGCGCGTTAACTCCACCCGTAAGAAAGAAGTGTGCTCCTCTGCTCATTGCTAATTTGAATCTCTGCTAGCACAAATAAAGCAAAAAAATATCTTCTCCGCTTGTCACTTTCCTTCAATGCAAACATTGGTTTTAGTTTATATGTTTACAGATTAAACTTTCTTACAATTTTCCAAAATGTGCTACTACTCATTTGAAAAAAAAATATGGTTTTTGTTTGGTTTGGTTCATTTACGGACCCTCTTTAACATCTTAGGTTATCAACGTTCCATTCTATTCATGGCGTGAAACACCCTTTAATTTTGCTCAGAGGTCTCTTCTTTCAGGCTTGAGATTCTTTTACGTGCCGTAAATCTACGACACGGGACCGAGACCAATGCCATTACTTCCCTACCGAAGGAAACTACACTTAGGATTTTTACGTTCGAAAAATCCATCGACCCTGGCAGGGAGTGAACCCGCAATCTTGTGTCCACGAAGCAAATATGATCACTCGGACAGACTCATTTAATTTGCAGATGCCTATATCAACTACATTATATTAACACCACTGACTCAATTATAATTAATTCTACGCACTTATTGTATTACTTACACGAATTATGACTTTGCTCCTCATGATTAAATACTATTTCCTTTGTTTGCTTTTCCGTCTTTCGCGCTTTCTTACGACTCCTGATTAATTAGAAAGAGTTATTTCTCTGCTACCCGCCGCTCCTATAGCTTCTGGATCCCAAGAGCCCTATAATACTATAACCCCCTTCTGTCCACCTTGAGCATTTCGCCTCCGCTAAAACTGCGAAATGTAGCCAGAGTTCACCGAACACTACATTTATGATGAACAATATGACATAGAGGGTTTGAACTTCTATCCTTTTCTCTTTTTGTCGTTCAGTATTTTACAACAAATGTCCCTATAAATGATATATAATTCAGTCATAAAAAATATTTCAACCTCAAAAACAAGTTGTACATATTTCTCGATTCTATCACTATTATATATACTTCATATTGCCGTGATTAGCCACTTTTCTACTCACCACTTTAGCTCTCTGTATGCTTCCATTTCGTGTTACTCAATATCAGACTTTGCACTGCTATACGTTAGCCTTCTGCCAGTCTCAACGTATTACTGTCAAGGTTTCTTCTCCTTTTAAGTACCAGTAAATCCATGGACCGTATATAGCAACAAGAGCGGTTGCATTATTTATAGCTATCGCACTACTTTCATTGATAGTTTATCTTAGCTATAAAAAGTTTCAGGGATGTAATTAACGATATGAAGAGAATCCTAGGAGATTTCTTTGGGAACGTCGAAGCAAATTTTAATGCCATTTTATTAATTTATAAAAAATATAAATGTTAACTGTACTTTTCTTTTATCGGATCACTCTATTATGCCCTTACTTATGACCTTCTCGTCTGTATGGACCCTGTGAGTGCCAAACCAGCCTCTGGAAGCATTATCTTCTGCTTACATTTATATTAATTGCTTTTAATTAAATCTGGTTGGCTACCTCTAAAACTTATGTGTGCTAATCTACCACAATGCCTAAATACTAATTCTTTAGCAGAAGTGACACATTTGCATTTATTACATTATTCACCTTATATCTTTTGAAATAATATTTCAGAGGGTGTAGGCGTCTGGATAATTTGAAAATAAACGTGGTATTCCTCATAAGTTTCTACATTCTTTGCTAATGCTGCTACCTTTATTCTTTCTATGCACTTACGTGGTAACTGTGTGTGTATTATTCTTTTTGAATAACTTATAATAATTGAAGGCAAGTTTCATAACAGCAGAAATCCAATTATTGCCACTATATGCGCTATAAATGTCATTGCAATTTAACATTCAAATCAATACAAGTTTCCAGAATTTTCCACTTATGACTGATGTGTTGAATTTCATAAATCTATGGTCCTATATTTTCTGGGATTCGTCATGTGTCCCCAACATGTGATTTTGCTTAGAGAGTAAACCGAAATAGAATGTCGTATATACAGCTAACGATTGGATAAACAATGGCAAACACATCCTAAGAAAGCAATGTAATTAAAGCAGAACAAAATGTTTTAATTTTTTTTTTCCTAAAGTTAAGGAAGTACTTTCCGAAGCTAAATTTCTATAATGTTGCACGCTGATCATATTCCTCTTCCAAATCAAAGTTTCAGTATGTAAAATCAATGTTACAAACTTATAAGTTCCATAACAACACGTTTCCGGCACTTTTCTGAATTTATTACAGATAAAATTCTTGTGGTCATCATTATTTTAAAGTTTCGATATATTTTTATTATGCAAAGTTTTTAGGAAGACATTTGATTTCATACCTTCATTTTCAAGAGACATTAGGATTTTAACGATTTTCTGAAATTGTACTCAACTTGACTTATGTACTCATGCAAATCATGACTTTCATTTACTTTGCTATAATCATTCTTTTTGCAATGGCTCACAAGTCCCTTAATTTCCAGTTTTAGGTGTCCGTCTCTTCGTTCCACTAGCCCACCTTTGACTTTTCAGTAGTGAATGAAGTAATATTGCTACCAACTCCAACTGTTGCCCCTAGACGAAATGCAAATTCTACTCCTTTAAAGAAACTTCAAGTGGAAACAAGTGCTTAGTGATATTTCACTGTATTGAAATGATATTTCAATTGAACATATTTGAAGATCGGGTAAAAAGTTCTTGAATGCGCATTTGACCCTTTCAGTTCAAAACAATTCTGATGCAATAAATAAGATTATAACTCATCGCAAAACTATTATTACTTTTTAAGTTGTTTACATTGATATAGTAATCGTGAAATTTGTTTAATTTGCAATTTTACATTTTCTGCTGTCATAATTTGTGGATGAGCACTGCAGTGTACGACGGTTTTCTACCCCAATAACCAAGATTCAACACCCTCCCGTTAATACCATTTCACGTTTTAACCCTGGAAGTGTAGTGACTCTCCGTGTGGAAGAAAGGCTTACTTGCCTGTCAGAATGGTTACGTCATAGCATGTTAAAACCTTCGACAGGCAAGGAACCAATCATTAATTGGCGAACCATTCTGACGTGGCCAGGTGAACAGGATAAGGAAGAAGAGAGGAGAAAGTATCAGCAAGAAGGAAATATGCGCAAAACGGCACGGTATTCCTTATTCTTTTGTATATACCTGTTTTAACTGATCGGTGTTTTATTCTGAGTTCATATAAAGCATATCTGCTGGAATGAAATTTCGCGGTAGATGTGAACGAATATCAAGAGATGGTCTTGTTCATAGAGTGTATCTTACGATCCCTTTGTAACAATGCTTATGATACCCTCTCCCTAGTTTTACGCAGAGAATCCGGTGCGATAGTTCTTTTATATGTAAATGAGTTGAATGTTTTATTGCTTGAATATAACTCGTGGTCCCTTGGCAGTATCATCCGAGAGAGAAATATTAAAGTTTGCGCGTTTGAATACTGGAGCGCTGGTCGGTTCACGGTTACTCTTTCGATTCATCTGTCTGTCTATACAGCTCTGTGTTGGCGCCAAGGTAATGTTGAGTGTTATCTTTTTCTGTTATTTTGAATCTCCTGATATTCTTTTCACTTAAACATGCGCCATCTACCGCCACGGGTGGCCGAGGTCGTTAAGGCGCGGACTCGTTAGCGGGAGGTCTGGGGTTCGAGTCCCCCCAGGACCGTCCTCCCTGACTGAGGTTTTTTCCAGGTTTTCCTCTGTCTTCATATCTGGGAAATGCCGGAGAGGTACCTTAAACTTAGGCCTGGAACGTTTCCTTCCTTAAAAAAAAAATTCCCAATACATCATTTCATTTCATGTATCACCAGTGTTCACCGCCTGTGATGCCCCAGTAGTAAAAACGGGCGTTAAACACTATTAAAAAATGTGACATCTATCGATTCAACTCCCAGAGATAGTTCTTACATTGGTTAATTTCGAATCGCGAACTCCATTCATAAAGACTCCTTATTATATACAAAAACTTTAGCAATCTTAAATAGCCTAAAGTTGCGTATTTACAGTAGTTAGGCCTACATTGGGATTTCCCTACATTAATGAACAACGATTTTAAAACATTCAGTCTATAGAAGTTCAAATAATTATACATTTATTTTACATTTAAAGTATTACACTCGAAATTAAATAGGTAACTAAATAATGTAATATTACATTTCTCTGTCTATAAAGTTACCTTTATCTCACAGATTTTAATTTAAACCAAACAGTTTTTTTTTTTTTTTTTTTGTTAGTGTTTAAAGCTCGTATTTACTGCTGAGGCACCACAGGCGGTGGACACTGATGATACATGAAGTAAATGATATATTGGGAAAGGATATTCTTCTTTTCTAGGGAAGAAAACGTTCCAGGCCTATATTTAGGGTACCTCCCCGGCATTTGCCATTTATGAGGACTGAGGAAAACCTTGAAAAAACCTCAGTCAGGGAGGACGGTCCTGGCGGGATGCGAACCCCAGACCTCCCGCTCACGAGTACAAGCCTTAACGGCCTCGGCCACCCGTGACAGTTCAAAAACTGGGAATAGCATATAAACATTTTATGCAGGGGCAGAATGCCATGCGTCTGGAGTTTCACAGTTACAGGGTAGTTTCCATACTGTAAATTTTTCTTAACGTACAGTGTTTTATTATAGATTTTCACCTAAAATTCAGTGAGAAATGTGCACTAACTTTATCGGGACAGAGCTTTGAAGTCAAGAAAGTAAATACTCAGATAATATTTAGTAAACTATTTTAATAGGCGCATGCAAAAAACAATCCATTGCAAAAATATATAGATGAAAAACTCAATAATGTTACGAATTTTTTCTTTAACAATTGGAACATTTTAAAACGTAGCTAAATGCAATTTAATAACAAACATTTATTGTTTTTCTGTAGTTGAAAAACAGTGGATATGTTTAATTTAACTAAAATAATTACTTCCTGTCACTAAATATCTAAACATATGCCCATTTCTAAAACCAAAACCAAAAAAATAAACAAACCAAATGGCTAATCCACGATGAACAAAGTTCAAATTCCAAATGTATGTTGTATAACAACATCAACAGCAGTAGTAGTAGTAGTAGTAGTAGTAGTAGTAGTAGTAGTAGTAGTAGTAGTAGTAGTAGTAATAATAATAATAATAATAATAATAATAATAATAATAATAATAATAGTAATAATAACAATAGTAATAATAATAATAATAATAATAATAATAATAATAATAATAAATTCGAAATCCGCCATTACAGAAAAAGCGTACCCCTTGCAAGAACCAGGTATGTAAAAAAGCTGTTCTAATGTCATAGTTTTATGAAACCACCGCATTATTTTTGTTGGATCTCCAAACTAGATGTCTCCATACTAAGCGTAAGCAATGCTGCATCTTAGAACTTACTGACAATTACTATTTTTCACGTACATATTTATTGTTCTGTATTTGGTTTACATGGCTAGAATATTTTGAATTCATCCCCTTTGTTGGCACGAAGTTTTGCAATTTCCTGGACCTTCGCTCGACTCGACCCTAACTTTCTTCGTCACACTTTCCTTTGCTTCTCCCCCCTCCCCAAAGTGAGTATGCTGATATCCGACCCAACCCACCTTCCGCCTTAACCTCTTTCCCGGTTGATGCAACCCGTCCCTTGCACAAGCAAAAATCGTTCAACTTCCCCTCGTTCTTGTGCACTTACTCGTCCACCTGCCACTGCTTGTGTTTTGTTTTTATTGTAAATACTTCTTTTACAATGCAACTGTAACACACCCAAATTTAATCTTACTTTGTTACCCTTTGTCACTTATCCCATTTCTTATTTCTTGTTTCCCTATTTCCCTCCCTCGTCCGTCCTTGTGGTCTATTGGTAACCATACTTCCTCCTAGACCCAAGATCGCGAGTTCAATCCCGGCCAGAGTCGATGTTTTTTCGGGTGTAAAAATCCTAAGTATGGTTTCCTTCGGAAGAGAAGTAAAGCCGTGGAACCTGTGTTGTACATTTACGGCACACAAAAGAACCTCAAGTGTGAAAGAGCGCCTTGAACGCCTTGAATTGAATGGGACGCTGATGATCTAAGTATCAAAATGTGTCTGTAAATATACCATATCAATAACTACTTCCCTTCCTTGTACGTCGTTCCCCGTTCTTCCCCCGTGAGTATTGCGATTGCTACCCATTCCCATGTTTTTGTAGTCATGTATCACTGTACCAGATGCATTTATTTTACATTTACAACTTTATGTTTTATTTTCGTGTATTTATTTATTATTTTCGTTCTTACCGCTCTTCTGTGTTACAGTGCATTGCCGGTATGGACCTGTCTTTTGTCAGCGCTTCATGACCAAACAGCAAATACGAGACTGGGAGCTTCAGTGAGCAGCAAGCATTCTCTGTCTACGAATCGCATCACCTCTGAATTGCAGTGATACTACGGTCTTCCAACCATGAGCATTTCCTTGAGGGGAAGGAGGATGTTTACTATGGTGAGTAGATATACTGTGCTTCCGATTGGCCCAGATGATATAATGAATTTTTGGATGGTCAAAAATAAAAAGGTATCCGAAGATTCGTGCAAAATGATTCTTACAAAACAAAATGTTATGCATGGTATTCCATGAGCTGAAGAAGTCGGACTTCATAGCACGAGTCCAATATTGGGAAGGTATTATGTTCAATGTGTATCAAGATTCTGGATATTTCCAAAACTAGTGGGGATCTGACGAATCTGATATGCTGAGTGGTTATGTCAATTAAGGCAATTTCCACCCCATTGCCCATCGAGTTGTCATTTCCCCGGGGAATGGATGGGGTTTTCCATTTGGATGGTACCTAAAATTTAACCCGACCCGCCGCTCGTCTGGAGGTGATTGCATAGCCCAGGCGCGCCGTTACTAACGAAACTGCTACTATCTTCACTTGTCCAGTCGGTCTGGCCTAGCACAGCTCTACTCATTCGTTAATCGAAGTTAACCGGCAAGTGACCAGAGCATTTAGGGAGCCACCACCGTCACTGCGACAAACAGCGCTTGAGGACCTAACCTCTACCAGTATGGCACATTCTTGAAGCACTCCCAAGAGGACACTGCTGCCGCAGGTACCCAATTTACAGTGGGCGACGGCACCGATTTCCCCGCAGAGCCCGACTCATCGGGACACTCCCCGAAGGGAGGGACTCGAATAGTCCAGCCCTGCGTTCTTCTACTAAGACCAGAAGTACCACGGGCACTCAGGGTCCCCAGAGCCCGCACCTGGAGCATCTGAAGTACAACGACTAAAGCCGCGCTCCCCTTTACGGGGGGCTATGTCAATAAGCAAAATGCTCGTTTTCTCGCTTGAGTAAAACCGGATGAACAAACACAGAGAAAGCAACATCGTTAGCCGCTGTGTCTTCTAGAAGCATCATCATTCCGTACTTCATTGAGGATGCATATGGAAAAATGAACGTCACGTTTGAAATGTACTAGAAACAAGCTAGTCCAGGAGGATTTGGACACCTTTTGTGCACTGAACAACCTTGATATACACAAGAAGAGTTCTTAACAAGATGGGGCAACTGCCCATACTGGTCATAAGAATGGACACCTACTCAAACAGCTGTTTACCAGTTGACTGAGACACTTAGATTTTTTATATCCTTAAGTCATGATTTATCGCCGTGTATGTGTTCTTCTGTGGGATACTGAAAGGACAGATCTTCATGCCTATTACTCGTAGTCTAGAAGAACTCGTGAAAACATGGAAACAGTTCTGCACAGTGTTAACAAGAGAGAGTTTAATGTATGGTCACTAGAATGATGAAACATGAACACAATTGAGGAAAACAAGTATAACGCATAATCGTATAAAAGGTAATGGTGTACAAAATGCTACCCAAGTATTTCGGTTACCACTTCGTATATACCTCCTATATTAATATCATACGCGACGTCAGTATTAAGGTGAATTTAGTTTATTAGCAATATCTAGCGACAAGAAAGGTAAAATTGTTCATAGTGAAGCCAGGACGGAAATATTGAATATTATTAATGGTGATGAAGGATGTCGAGAGAAACTACGGATACGATCTTCTTGCCCGAGCAAGAGATTGGGTTAGGGTTTCTTTTCTGCACCCGAGCTCTACAGTATCTCAGGTAATGCCAGAGTCGCCTAAGTGGCACATTGCTACTCGTGATTGGAAGACCATATGGTTTATTTTACGTTTTACGACGCCCAAAAAAGGAATGATCATTGTTTAGAATCGAGTGCTGCAGAGAACGCACTACGCGAGCGATACAGAGATGAGTTTACATCAAGCGTACGCCAAGTGAGGAGGGGGAAAAGAGTATATCAGCTTAATCTGAGTCGTAATTGATGATAGTTTTATTTCGTGTACGACAATGCAGCCTGCCAATGTTTGTGTCTTCTACTGGCTTTTTAATAGGGTAATGGTTGGGAAGGATAGTTCGTGGAATGGGAGGTTTTCGAGATCCCACGTAGAGCACCCTCGATAGCATGAGGAAAAAGTGCAGTTGCATAGGTCATTATCCTGAGCGGATAAGAAGTTTCCCCGATGTCCCACATGGCCGAAACCCTGAGTGACACCCGGGGTGGATCAATGGTGGAGGTGAGGAAGTATCCGGTAAAAATCTTTAATCATCATTTTAGTAATTAGGGAAAAGCTTTCTGTGGTGATTGTCTGGTGGCCGAGCGGAGTTCGTCCGTGAAGATGGGTTATATAGCAATTGAGTATATCTGAGTGCGTTACTGTATAGTATTCCAATGAGGATTTAATTGCAGACTTAAGTTCTTGGAATTGTGGATGTGGAGACGATTCACGCTTATCGAGGAGCAAGGCAAGAGCATCGCGACTGTGCCTAGGGAGTGTGGCCTATTCTTTCTGGTTGTCATCTATTGTGATGAGATGGTTCGCGTTTGGCTGAAGAATTTCCGGTATTTGATCACAGCGTGTGACGATAGAGGTTTTCAATTCTAATAAATGCTGGATTAAGCTGAAAGATGCGCTGGAACGGGACTAGTATAGATCAGTAAATGCGGTCGAGGCGCGTGGAAGTAGCTTCTTGTACAGCTTTAATGTGCTGGTTAATGAGTTCGGCACATTATAGGAGGTTGTGCTGGAAGTCGGATATCTTGGAGGTTAGGTCCGCTATGGCGCGAAGAAAGTGTCACTTGTGTAGGAGACAGATGATGCAATTGTACTGATATGTGGAGTTGGAAGGCGGTGTGCTGTAGTGCGAGATGCTGATTGTTCCCGGGTATTGAACGTTGTGGTTAAGTTGTCAGGAATGCGCTGAAATGGAGTGGCTAGTTCCTCCACAGGAGGCATAGTATTGGCGGCGGCGAACCAAGAGCGTGTATTCAGGTGCCCCGCAGTAATGGCATCTGGCTGGATTCCTGTAAACTGGCGTGCTGTGGCCTTAGCCGCAGCACTGGCAGCAGGGAGCGAACGGTTGGGCAGATTTGGCTCAATATTGTAGCTGCCCACGAGCTGAAGTCCAGTGGCGCAGACGTCGTCCCGGTACTCAGGTTCCAAGAACGAGAAACGAACCAGGGACGTCGGGCCTAGATGAGAAAAGATTCTCGACGCGTAGTGGACCGACGGCCAATGACGCTGTGGGACTCGTAATACATACGAACCGGCGATGCACTGCGGTACACCGCGGATCACAGCGCTACATTGGCCGGCGGAAGGGTTTGGGCTGGCGGTGAGCAGTTTCTGCAGAGGTGCGGTTGAAGGAGGGGATGGCTGGCTGCTTATGCGTTGTTGCTAAGGCACTGCTGTTGGGAGCCCGCGCTGGCTGGTGCTGAGGGGCGGTGACTGCTTTGGTTCCATCAGGAGTTGGTGGCGAGGATGTGGTGGCTGGCTGAGCTGGAGGAGTGCAATTCCAAGTATTGACTGCATCAATGCGGAGCGGATGTACATTGTATGGCCGTAATGCACAGGAAACAAGCAACTTTACGCCAAAAGTAACTCAATAGGAAACATGTTAGTAGTAAATCACACGAAAGGAAATGGGAAACTGTAATGTAGCAATGTAACACGGAAAGGAAATGATAATTAAACGGGTAAAGGCATGCGCTTTTAAAAGCATACTTTTGCATGCATTCCTCTATTTTTAAGCCAAGAGGTCTTCTCTGTGGAAAAATGCTCCCCTATTCGAATATTTCTTTAGGTCTGGGCATGAATAATTCTTCATTTTGGTTGCAAACTGCAACTAATGTTGCCTTTAAGGATGCCGTGAGTTTCCTCTCAACATCATATTCTCTTGTGGTGAATATTTCCTTAATAGCATAACAACTCACAAGCATGTTTGTTTGTTTTTTCTGATAAGGGCATAGAACAGTTGGGATTTCTTTTTTACTTACTTGGGCTAGTATTTCCTCTTTTTCATTTTGAACAGAAACTTCTTCAGTGTATATTATAAGGTTATTCAAATATTAATTGTACTCATTCCGTCCCACATTTCAGGCATACGAACTTTTTGATGCAGTCATTGTTAACAAAAAAAAAAAATAAATAAAAGAATAAGACAGCACTCTAATAATATCACTTTTTCGCAATTCAAGCCACGGTACAATAAAGACGAAAAAAAAAAAAAACAGAATAGCGACGCGATAGCATTCACACTTCCAACACGAGCCCAACATTAAGGAAGCGAAGTTTAAGCTTAAGAGACGTTTGATTTCTTCCGCTGCCGATCGTGGAAAGCAGGCGTGACTTTCCCCAGGAAAGTCTAAGGGCAATCCTTCACACGGCTGTCTGGCATTATATTCTGGTACGGATTAAATTGGTGGTGAAGACACCAATAGGAGCGGAAGTACACATTTCGCTGCGTTCCCATTTAAATTGGCAAGCGTAAAAAGGAGTAATATCTCACCTGGATCATCGCTACCTGGCTGCAATTTATGTTGCTGGGAGTGGGTGTTGCACTTCTGCCATCAGTAATTGTAAAGCGCAGGCTTCTGCCATCAGTATTTGTAAAGCGCAGGCGCGAATGGATATTCTTATCAATGCTTGTGTCAATGACCCACTTCAGAGTGCATGTGTTTAGTATGCTCAGACATCACTTTCGTTTGGTGCTCAGGTGCGTGTGTTGCCCTGAACTTCTTTATACGCGATATGTGTTCACTATCCGTACAGTGTACCTTGGCTATTACTCCTTTCCCCGTGTTTCTATCTCATTTCCCGGTCATGGATCTTCTTCGTGCCCAAAATTGACTGCATCTATTTACAATTATATGGTTTTTTTATATGTTCCATTCGTTATGTTTGATGCAGCAGGTTGCAATGATAGACAATGATCAAGCTCAAACATTTGCTTGATATATGTTACCTCCTGTTCAGTTTTCATGTTGTTATTGTATTGTTTGTTTTATTCCGGCATTTATACTGTTTTCCCTGCCTCAGTGTAGTGTCATTATATTAAAAGTTTTCTATTCTTTTTAATCTCTGAGGACATACTGCTTAAGTAGTTAAGTAATACAAGAGGGAAATCTGGTGGAGCGTGACTGGAATTTGTAGCAGGAATAAAAAGAGAACTTTCTAGAACATTCATTGTGACGCAAGTAATACAATTTCGTTCATTACTGTCATTCGATGGTACTATTGATGGTAAACGTTAATTGGGTGATATAACTTTGAATAAAGGGAGTCAACCGCCAAATTATGAAATGAGGCGCTTACAACTGCTCGATCCCCATATTATTTCAGAATAGTTTCTTGAAGGCTCTGGCTCTTCTTCGTGTGTCTCAGCAATGCTAGGACACATAAGAGTACTTGCTATAATAACCTAGCTACGATTAGAATTTTCAGGTTAGGGCACTTCACAGACAAACACTTGGTATCAGAACCTATGGCTTGAGCGTGCATTTTCGAAAGATAATGAGGACAGTCTTTGCGGTCGGATTTAATGAAATCACTTTCAATAAATACAGAATGAACTATTAATGAAATTAATTTCTCCTTAAAAGCTTTCCATTTCCTCTAGTTATATACCAACGGTCGCAATTTAGTTCGTGAGCATTAAAGCCTTAATAATTTCTCACCATCCTGCCGAGTTCCGAGTGTATATTGTTACCCCATTCGTCTAAACAGTACACACATCATGAGATACCTGGTACATTTCCAACGTAGCCATAAGATTGAGTACAAACTATGAACTCTTCCCGTATCTCATATTATTAAGAATATTTTAGGGTTCCTTGATTAAAATATAAAGAACAAATGAATAATTTTTTTTACTTTCCTGCACACTTGATCTCTGTTAGCACTAAACTTGTACTGAAAGAGATTGCAGAGACGTGATAACTTTGCTTTCCCGATACACCTAATTCCTCACGCGTCAACCTAACTAAATAAACAACTGGAGAAATGTAATCTTATTCCTAAAGGAAAAGGCAATCAAAACTTATTCCATACTAACTACATCATTTATTAGATTCAAAACACCGAGAGTTTATATCCTGTAACTAAATAGAATTAAATTATTCAGTATTTAGCTTGAGTTCCACAAAAATAAAAAGTTTAAGAATAAAAATCGAAAGAAAATAATTAATTTAACAATTTACTGGTGAAAAATTTTTAGGAGGAGGAGTTTAAAAATCCTAAGAGAAGAGAAACTTTTGTAGTTTTCATACTTTTTGCTGAATTCGTGTTCTGGAAAATTGAACAAAAGTAGTCCAAAATGTGTTTTTCACAAATGAAACTAATTTGTTTCAATGTCTTTCAACTTCTCTTAAAAATACGCCAAATTCAACGCATTTGAAATAAAATAATACATAAATAAAACAAATGTTACATGTGGTATGACATTTGTGGTATTTTATTGGGATAATCAGGTTATACTAAATGTTTACAAGAAAATAGACAGGCCACTACAAACTGCTGAAAGCAAAACAATTCATATCTGGAAAAGGAAACTAAGAAATAAATTTTTATTAACTAACCTATAAATGTTTTTATCTCTGGAGAGCTACTGGTATGATTAATGAAACAGATTGTCAATTTCGACTGAACTTTCATTTAGAAAAATATCACTTATAATATAAAGCTTCACACTTGGAGCTCATTCGAGAATATCGTAAATGAATTTTGAAAGATTCATTAAATGAGACCATTGCCACCAGATTGCTCTAAATCGTAATAGAAATAATGCGGAAACTCTGAAATAACATAATTTTAAAGTTGCAATTTTTCATTATATTTGCCTGTCATTGAACAGGGGCACCAGGTGAAGTACAGGGAGATTGATTCCATTATATACCCCGAGTTTTTTATGTTTGCGTCCGCAGCTGAGCGCAGCACGTGCTAGGCCAAGGTTACGCCAGTTGCCTGTCGTAATAATCGAAGTTTACTGCACTGATGGCTGCAAGCAGACCTCAGTCTCATTTTTCCGTTTCGAGAAATGTTTCTGTCGATGTGTTATTACAACTCGCTTTGCCGCTAAGATATCACTATGACAGTAATCTGTGTGTATATTACAGACTACTGGCTCGCCAGTGTTTTATGTACAGTATGCTAGTGAAATAAGTTTGCAGTGTATTGCATTGAAAAATCGCCACTGACACAGAAAAAAATGTATACAGGGATAACGCCCACACTATAGAGGAGAAAAGATCAGAAAATTTAAATAACTTGCCAAAGCAAGGCTGTTGCAAAGTTCATTAAAATGCCAGAAATATGTGACTACAATTGGATACTACTTTGAACAACACAAGTTAGTACATATTACGAAATAAAACTAATATTTTGTGAATACTGGTCTAAGTTGTGAGAATAGAAATTGCTTGGGGAACTTGTCCATCGACGGAGCCGGTAACCAGCGCCACCTAAGCCCGGCGCAGCTTGCATTCAATTGCGGAACCAGGACAAAAATACCTCTATGTAAAAAGGGAAAAAAAAAAAAAAAAAAAAAAAAAAAAAAAAAAAAAAAAACAACAGATTATTAGAACTGATTCGAAGTCTCCATAATGGCTAACTACTGTCGGTGATTCTAATTATAATAACCATTGTGAGCCCCACGTCGGGACGGATTAGATCAGATATCCCCCCCCCCTTTTTTTTACTTTTACTGATATTTATAGTGCTAAATATATTATTAAACAATCTTCAAATAAACACTCCATAACAAGCACAAGAATATAGTTCGTTTTTAATAATAACATATAATTTAAGACCTGCCATTGGACAAAGTATACCATAAAAATGTTTAGTATACCTGACTATGAATTATTATATTAAACGAATATAATTTCAAAAGTTGAGGACTATAATGCAATTAGAAACCATTAAAACAAGTCTTTTCTTATTAAAGTGAGATTTGTGATTAATGCTGAGAACATGAATGTTTGATACAGGCCTAGTAGTTGAACATCGAAACACACATATCGTCCTCAAGGTTAAGCAGTCTATTTCTTGCTTTGGATTCGATTATCTTTGTTGTGAGTTCGCGTCGTATGAGTGATTTCATTGTTGCCGTGTTTTCAACGTATTGAAGCATAGTTATTCATTGTATTATTGTACAATATAGTTTTAAAATGTGATCAATATGCCAGCGTGTTCTGTTTATGAATGTTATAATAACCCGGGTCTTGATCCTCCTGTTTTCTCAACAAGAAAAATTTCTCGAAACTACATAAAATAAAACTGTTGACTTTTGAGGCCATCTTTTCTTATTAATCCATGCGTTGCACACCTTGGGTGAAACTTAATCCAATTATGATTCGTCTTCCTCTTCTTCATTGTCAACAATGCCAGTAATTGATATACTGTACTTTTACTTTAATATATATATATATATATATATATATATATATGTTTTAAGTACTCCTATCATATTTTTGTTTATCCCAAAATATCTCGCGGCACACCGCTTGGGAATCCCTGGATTAGATAGTCTAAGTATGAAATACTTTTAAACGTTTAAGTTAATAGGATGTATTTTTTAAAGTGTTTTGTTTTATTTGTATTAATAAATATTATCCTGTTTTGGAAAACATTTTATGTTGTAGTTGAAATATTAATAACAATCACTGTATCGTTAAATATTTCCTTTCAGCATCCTAAAAGACACAGTCGTAAGTAGATACAGCTAGGTTATTTAAGTTACGGGCAATTTGAGCGCGGCTGCTTACTGTTTACTGCAGCCACCGCAACCTTAAAAGGAAGATAAGAGTGACGCGCATAAAGTTATATTTTTATTTTAGTAATTATATTTTTGATAAAAGCATAAAAAAAACTAATAATGAGCACTAACATGCATCATAGGAGATCCTGATAGTGGTGCCCTCAGCGGTAATCATTGTTGGCATCTGTGTATGAATTTCTGTATTTAATCCAACATTTCTTCCGTAAGAACACACATATTTGTGTTTGAAAGATTCTCTAAGATAGCGAACAGTTTCTCTACCTATAACACGATTGCCAGGATACTTTTCTTACCGCTTCGCTGTAAGAATTCGTTTTTACATATGTATTACAAAAATAAACCGATGTAACTGACAAAGAGCAATTAATACACAATTTAAAAATAATGAAAGCACCAAGCACGGCACAAATCCGCTCTCAAAGTAGCTACAAGCTGCTACCTGCACATAATTATACGGCCTTGACGACTGACTTTTCCCAGTATGCAACCGCGCTCTGGTGGCCCATTTCTCAAATAAGCTTACTGTATGAATTCAGTACACCTAATGAATTAGGTTTAGGCAACTGTACAACAATATTAGAGAAGGAATAAACAGTTTCAATGCCTACTATGTCAAAATTGCTCTGTGGTTGAATTTATATACAGATGTTTATAATTGTATAGTCTATTGCAATATTTGATGGTTTTCCGTTTGTTCGCGCTAGCTTTGTACTTTTTAAACACTAATTACTAACATAATCGTGGATTTTAATGTCATCTTGCCTTTTGCCAGTGTAAACGTTATTCTTACTTAATAACTCACATCATAAGCGCTAGAATCCCAAACTAAGTTTGGGAGCATGTGAAGGAGAGTAATGCCTGCTTGGAGAGATGTGATCAAAGCACTGGGGTGCACATCAGCAAAATCTTACCTTGCTTGTGTTAATTTTTATTTGTTTTGATGGAATGAACCTGCTTTATTCCATTTTGCATTAGGAATTGCCTATCTTTGATCGGCTTTCTATACTTGAAGCCGAAACTGTCCCCATAGAATGCACATATTATTAGCAATGAATTACCGAGTGGGGTGGTTCAGGCAGTAATGCTTCAGAATCGCATTCGGAGAATTCCTGAGTACAATCCCGTTGGCCAGCCATCCTAACCTTCGACATTTTAATGGTTTACCCTAGTGATCGATATTTATATTCCACGAAATTTCCCCTCTCCCATTTAATGTCCCGATGCGGGCTCTGGGACCCCGAGTACTCGTGGTACTTCTGACGTTACTAGAAGTAGGTAGGGCTGGACTATTGGAGCCCCCCCCCCCTTCGGGGAGAATTCGGCTGGGTTGGCCTCTGTGGAGTTAGTCTCACGACCCACGGGAAATTGGGTACCTCTGGCCGCAGGGTGCCACTTGGGAGTGCCTCTGGCGTGTACCACGATGACAGAGGTTAAGTCCTCAAGCGCTGTATGTCACAGGGAGGGTGGTGAACTCCCTAAATGCTCTGGTCACTCGCCGGTTAACTTCGGTTAACGAATGAGTGGGCAAGCCGACCGCCCAGTGCAGCGTTTGGGCAGTTTTAATTGCCCGCAGTGGAACAGTGGGCCAAGCCATCTAGGAACCGCCATAAAGCTAAAAACCATTTGGCACCGGGAGGGTTCCAGGGAGCCAGTCAACCGTAATGGGCGGGAGCTCCTTTTATCTCCCATTTAATATCATTTTACTCTGTTGGAACTTACACAGGTTCCAACACGCAGAGCGAGGTGGGCTGGCTTGCGCTTTGAAAAGGTTTCTTTCCCAGCGTCTGTAACGGAGCAGTTTGAAAAATTCCACCGGCATCGGGATGTTCTATCTAGAGCATAATATATACAGGGAAATTATAAAGGGTTCGATCCGAAGTCCGATATTTTGGGATATATTCCTAGAACCTCTATTAGACGAATTGATAAAAGATGACCACGATAAGCAAACCATTGCCTATGCTAACGATGGTTTCTTTATAATAGAAGGCAAAAATAGAAATAACATTGAAAGCCATGCTAATTATTTAACGAACAAATTAAAGGATTGGTGTGGAAGAAACAAAATACAAATCGCCCCATCCAAATCTGCATATATGGGTATTGAAAGGTAACCTAAAACGAGACCCAATGATAAAGTACAATAATCAAAACACCAAAACACAAAAAGAAGCAAAATAGTTATGCATACATTTAGACGAGAAATTAAATTTTAGAAAACATACACAATTTGTTAGAAAAAAAAACCGAAAATATTATGATGGAATTGGCAACAATAATGCAAACAGATTTTACAATCCCATACAATGTTATTACAATTTATCACACAATCGTTTTATCTCTGTAACAACTTACGGGGCAGGCATATGTGCGACAAGGATGAATGATGTTGGTATTAAAACTCTTCTTAGACGCTCGCAAAGAAAGGTCTTATTAAGACTCACGGGAGAGCTCAGTACCTCGCCCACCCTAGTTCTGTTAGTATCGACAGGAATATGGCCAATTAACCTCACAACTAAATTGAGGGGTACACTTTATTGGTTTAGGAAAAGAAATCTATACAAAGTGGCTGAAATAATTGGCAGGCAAATGTAATAATGTACAGGAAATAAAAAAAATACTTCAAAACAATAGTGTCAATGGGAATGACACACTGTAGACGTAGGTAGAAAATCCTATAAGTTATTTAACAATATTTCGGAAAGATTGAAAATTAAATATATTCAACCGACGAAAGGAATAAAACATTACCTAACTGGGCACGGTCCATACAAAACGTATTGGAAAACATATACAAAACACGAAATGATATATGTGAACTCTGTAATACACAAGATACACCCGGGTACATCTTACACACTTTTCAAATCATGTAAGGGATTTCAGATTCAATTTAAGTCGTCATCATATTTCATACATCCTAAGAGACAGAACCATATACAACCAACTACATCAACTTACTGATAAAATTATCAAACGGGCGCGGGAAGCGAAAGTACCACAGGAGAAAATTGAGATTGATGTAGCCCAAGTAGAGGAGGTCAGAAGATCAGAGAGATTACGTACCCAAATACATCATATACAACTATAACAGCAATAAATTACACAGGACCTTAAACTTAAACCGGGGTGGAAAATGATGAAAGAATTAAATATAAAATAATAGTTAAGAACTTGAAAAAGTAATTTATGTGGTGGCGGTGAAGAATGACCAAAAAAAAAAAAAAATCTACAGAAGAAAATTTAAAGAGTTGGAAGGTGAAAGTTATGCGTAGGAGGCAAAGAAGGAAGAAAGAAGAATGTACCAAAGAAGATTTAAAGAACTGGAAAATTTAAGCTATGTGACGGCGGTGAAGACTGGAAAAGAAGGATTTATAAAGAGCATTCAAAGAGCAGGATGATGTAACATACATGACGCCGGCGAAGGAGAAAGAAGAATGGGAGGCAACGGACATTGACAACAACTTGACGACATTGACCACAATAACCTTACGACAACAATAAAGACAATAACAGTAACAATAAACAACAATATGACATCAACAACAAGAAGTATGAAGGTCACGGCGAAGAAAAAAGAAGATGGAGATGTAGCAGACATAATGACAACAACCTAAAAACACTAACCATAATAACCACATAAACCATAATGATGACAACCGTAAACAATAGAAATTATATACAACATGACATGACAACATATCATCAATCAACAAATCAGTAACAAGAAAGCATATGAAATTAACGACTTTAACATTAACAATAATACCCAATGGACTATAATTTAAACAATCAAGGACTGACAATGACAAAGGGGAAGAATGGAGAGGGCGAAGGGAGGATTCAGGAGTGATTGCTGTGTGAAGATCCAGGTAGGAGAGGAAGGGATCAAATGATGGACTGTTGAGCCACAGAGGGGAGGAGAAGAGGACGAAGCATGGAAACTATGAAGGTTTATAAAATGGTGAAAGTGTTAAGTGTGTGGTGTATGGTGAGTAAATAATGTAACTATTGATTAGTTTCAATTGAAAGTTTAAATGTTTTCGATGATAACTTGAACACTTAAGAGCGAAGTGAAGATAAGTGAGATGTTTTGGATAGAAGGTGGAAATGGAACTCAAGTTTTTTTTTTTTTTTTTTTTGATTGATTTATTTAAGGACGCTCTTTAACAGCTCAGGTCATCAGCGTCCCATTCAACTCAGGGCGTGAAACGGCCGACAAATTTTGCTCAGAGGCCTCTCTTCCAGGCTTGAGGTTCTTTTTCGTGCCGCAAATGTACGACACGGGACCCACGGCTTTACTTCCCTTCCGAAGGAAGCCATACTTAGGATTTTTACGCCCGAAAAAATCCATCGGTCCTGGCCGGGTTTGAACCCGCGTTTTGGGTATAGGAAGCAAGTATGGTAACCACTACACCACCAGGACCGACAGGAACTCAAGTGAACCAGGTGAAAGTTCATAAATAAAGTGTAGTAGAATAGTTACAAATTGTAAATACTTATAACAAATAAAGCGATAAAGGGAACAAATAGATTAAATAACATTTTAGCTTACGGGTGCTGGTTTCCGACGGACGCTAGTTTTAGTTTTTGGTAGTTTTAGCTTCAGTTTTTAGTTTTACATTTAAGTTTTGGTGGTTAAACTAAAGCTGGCTACCAGTTATAGTTTTGTTTGCTAACTGGCTTCCATTTAGAGAATTGCTTGAGTATTTCAAATTGAGGCTGTTTTGTTCATTTTGTTATTTTTGTTAATTACTTATAGAGATAGTCTGTACAATTAATGTTAAAAATGTAAGAGAAAAGAAATATATAATAAACCATAGAAACAGTAATATATGTCCTTGTATAGATATCTAGGTGCCAGGACGACGCATTAATTATTATTATTATCATCACCATTATTATTATTATTATTATTATTATTATTATTATTATTATTATTATTATTATTATTATTATTATTATTATTATTATTATTACTATTATCATCATCACCATCATCCTCATTATTAAATGCGGTACACATTACCAGAATGTGTGCTATTAATATCTAATTCAGTTTATCATTAGTCCTTCCGGATTTCTGTCCTTCGAAATGTTTGAGTTTTACATACACACGATAAATGTATTATGTTAAATATTGAACTTAAAGAAAAAGTATTCATATAAAAATATATCCTTTAACTCCCTTATATACGATTTTTAAGGTAATGTTAATTTCGTTGAATTCCGATTTACTGGAGAAACCAGTAAACCAGATTTTTATGACATTTTTGCAACACATATACAGAAATATAGATGTGTGCACATGCGTAAATAATTATAAAATAAGTCAAAATTCACCGTATTTCCTCAACTCGCTAATAAACATCTTTAAGTTTTCATCATTAGCTAGAACAATGGTTGTGTTTAATTAGGGCTTTTGAAAAAACCTGGGTAATGAAAACCAGACATGATTAGCTGATGTTCCACATGTGGCATAAACTGAAGAGTGGTACATTAATTACTAGAAATTTAATGCTCTTTGCTGTTAAGACAGTCTCATCTTTGGGTTTTAAGCATATTTTTATAGCGTAATCAATTGACGTCTATCTCATTAATGGAAAGTAACGAACTCAGGTTTTTAGCACTTGCGTCTAGCATCCTCCTCTCATGCCGCTGGTTCTATTGCAGTGTAGAAAGTACCACGAAAGCTGAGCTGGTGTCGTATGCGGTATGGCGGTTGTGACAGCGGAATTCCGTAAGCACGGTAAAAGTGCCTTATTTTCTTTTCTCTTCTCCACTTACCAAACTCAATCCTATTCCATGTTGATAATATTCGACAAAGTCTAAAGTTTATCCATCTTCATATGTAGTCAAATATCGCGTTTACTAAAGTGTCATAAGATGCAAGAAATGGTAGATAACTGGCTGTTGCCGATGCGCAAAGTGTTGTATGAATCGCTATTACATAGAAATAAGATGCATTAACATAAATACTACACATAAGTGTAGCAGTTCTAAAAATAAACTGCACAATTGATGCTTTAATAGGCTGATTTACGCCAAAGCTGTAAGCGATACTTTTACCTGTTAAGAAACTAAACCTATCTTTAAAGTGCAAGAGTAAAAACGAAGCTCATTAATATAATGATGAACTGAATATTCGCATGCCAGCATTCAACTTATTACGGTGAAGAAACACTCGCAAGATTTTCATCCAGGATACTTGTCTCAAACACGGATTCAAAAGTGCCACTTATGTCCATTGCCATGGCTGCATTTTAAGTGTTTGAATTACCGGTAGAGACTGAAACCATAATAGCAATTTGTTTGAGTTTTCCCGCGTTTGAAAAGACGAACGGGTTAGATTGTGGCACCACGCCAATCATTAGTTGTTTCCACATATAATATCAAATACTTATAATAATGTAATTACTGGGTTTGTAAGCATACTCTCTACCTTAACGGTACAGAACTCGAATATTTGAAAATAATGCAAATCTCTGACAGTATAACTGGATGCCGGAAGCTGATTTATATCACAATTTGAAGAGGAAGAAAGAAAAATGTGAAGGGAGAAAAGCATGAACGGTAATTTGACACATAAAAAGTCATGCCAACCCTGCCTACTAAAAGTAATGTACAGTCGGATCAGAATTGATGAATGACGCACTTTATTCTGGGGCAGCAGTCGGAAAGGTGAAACGTTTATGCATTAAAGTTCGGACAGGCTGAGGAATGGAGAACGAGGGGTTTAGCCTTCTCCAACCCACTCTGTCTTACATAGACAAACATACAAACGCGGCGAGCACGGAAGTATCGCCGGAGAAGAGTCACATCCGGGCATCCTTTTAGATGACGCTCCTGCAGCATGCATTTTTCATGAGCACAACTCAGCTACGTAACTTCTTTCTTCTGCAGCTCTCGCCCCTCTCTTTCCTTTAAGCTGTTCTTTTCAACTCATATACAGCGTGATTCACAAAGCTCTTATTTCACGGAAGCCTGCTCTGAAGAACGTCAACGATGCTCATTTATGTACTCTCTGTGTTGAATACATACATGCAGCGTAGTTTGTGGTATGCTATTAATGAGGACTTTGCAAACTTCAGTTTTATCTCTCTATAATTTTGCTAGCATTTTCTGCTAGAGAATGTACTTGGTCATCGACGAATAGCGGGGTAAACTAACTTATACATTAACACGTTTAATGGCGCGCTAAAATACAGGCAGAGGCATACTGGCACCTTTTTCGTATCCGGCGAACGGGGTTTAACTCGATTAATCAGCCTCCTGAAAATGTATAAAATAAAATCACTGAAATGTTTTATAACATACCAGTTTTACAAAGATAGATACTGAAACTAATAAGAAATGGATGCAAAGGAATATTATGTTTCCGTTTGCCAGGCTGTTTAGCTTTGTTTTGAACAGAATCTATTTTTCATTTATCCAAGAGGTCAAATGGGGGGTACATTTTTGTTCAAATCATACTCTCTAATTAGTGCGCATTAACTAATAGGCAGTAGAAAGCAAATGGTTACAATCAGACACTCAGCAATCGCCTGCTAACAGACTCAAAATTAGAGTCCTCATTTTTGTGTAATAATATCTCCAAATATTTACTAATTACGATATGTCAGAAATGCACAGGAACTTCAAACTGTTCTAAAATAGTTTACTTAACATAAATATAAAAAAGCTTAATTTGACACCAATTCCCCATTTAAATAAATCACATTAGCTTTTGGTGCAATTCTAAAAAATAACCAAAGCATGAAAAACAATGGGCCGGGTTCATTAACAGACGTTAAAAAAGCACGAACATTTTCCTCGTTAACAATGTGTTAATATTTTAACAATAAGTTAAGACTCCTGAGTTCCACTAAGCTTTCCGAGCATAATGTTAGTTAACACGTTGTTAAGGTTCCCGAGTATTGCAAATTGCACGGATCGAGAAAGCGGGTCAACCGAAAGACTGAACGCACTCCCATATACGTTTGTTTGATTAGAATAATTAATAATTAAAACATACGGCTCATACGAGGATTATTAAAAAGAGCAGAGGCACAAAGCTGTTCTTACCTCTCTCGTATTTCATCTACAAACCTATGACAACAGTTTTTCATATTCCGTACCTTTGTAAAAATTGCTCTTTTGCGTAAAAATTTCAAAGTAACTACATCTTACAACCTTTTCTCTGCTATGAACCACCTAATAAATCCAAATATAGAATTTAGACATCTACAGCTGTATGCTTACGATCGCCATTTTCGAAATATTACCAGTTGTTAAGTTTTTAACAAAGAGAATGTTGAAGGTGAATGGTAACACTTAATTTAACACGTTGTTAAAGTCAACATTGGTTGATGAAACAGAATTTTTGTTCATTTGAATGTTAAAGCAGTCTAACAGCACCATATTTTCAGCAGTTATATAGTAATACCGATTTCTCGACATCACATAACCTCACTGTTGCATACTTAAACACGATAGTATCTCGTTTCTTTGCTGAGGATCTTCCTAACAGAATATAAAAGGTGCAGTTGGGTCTTCAGCACGTAGTCTGCTGCGTCAGTGTACCATTACGAGTTTTTCTTCTTGTGCACCTCTAGGTCACAACACTTAGTCCATCATCAACAAATCGGACAATTGTTGGGTGATATGTACGTTCTAGTACTTAATGACATGCGGTTTCATTACACTATCCGAACCCAATCTTCTCACGACTAAATTTGGAATATGATGATGGTTTTATTCCCAGCAATTAAGATATGGGGCTAGTCGATCTCTATACCGTTAAACTCCACAACTTGCTGGTAGCACATATAAGATACATCTTGCTAAGTGTAGACTCATAGGGAACTTGACAGCCAGAGTCACAGTACTTTGGGAGAAAAGCAAAGTATTTTGAAAACTGGACTTTGTTCCTTGAATATGTTTCGGTAATCATGGGCTTCACACGTCTTTATGAAACTCTTTTGGAGAGAAATCTATATGCGTTAACACAGTACGCTTTTTAACCAAACACAACTGGTTTTGTTTTGAAGCGCACGTTGCGTGTGCTCTTCCATTTCAGATTTTATTGTATAGCCTACTCTTTTTTATCGCGCTCAACATAACACCACTTTTCCATCGGTGATAAAAGCATTGTTCATAGTTATCCAGACTCGTAATTTCTCGACTAAAGAACTTGCAACTACAGTCATACTGCTAGAAATTCACACTGTTCAATGTTCACTTTAGATATTAACTACAAGATTGAACTAGTGCCAAATAAGGGCGCAGATTATATGGATAGCAATGAAATATTAACGTAGATTTTGCAATAAAGGATAAAACTATTCTACAGTATAACAAAACGATCTCTCCTGCTCTAGGAAATATCCCAGATACACCCTCATTTCAACTTATTGTAAATACCAGCTGACAAATGACAGATAAAGTTCAGCTGTTTTCAGGGGATGGAGTGATGTATTTATTATGTGACGAAATCTATCGATGAGCAAGGATTTTTCAAGGTTAAAAAGACAGTGCGAAATGGCAGGCTACACCTGGGTGGTTGACCCATTGTGAATGATTTATATATATTCAATTACTTAGGAATAATTTTCAGTAAAATTGTGTTACCAATAATACTACTTTACATTTTCCTATAATTCAATTATTTTAGTTATAAGGCATTTGGCATGGATGTTAATGTTATGTAAAAATGTGTAATTATTTTTAAAATATGTAGCATTAAAATGAAATATAATGGACCTAGCGACTTAGATCTTCAACATTTTAATTATCAGACAGATATAACCAAGGAAAAATATGTAATTACATAAAAATCTGAACTCTACTCATAACTGTCGTGCTCTTGTTTGCTAAACATTTAGCGAGCATGGTTATGTGACCATTAAAGTAAAAGTCGCGGAAGTGGTCAATGTTTGCTTAGCTCACTTATAGTTTAGAATAGAAGACGTCGATCGCATGCATGAATAAAACTCAAGAGCACATAATTAAAAACTTCACGTCCACAAACCTAAGGCCTTCTGTTTTGAGGTACATCAGGTTTTTTTCATTAAGGTATACTGTGATAAGTCAAGCTCGGACTACATTGTTTACCATTCGACTTTACTTTGTCATAAACCAGTCAGCTCTCTCGTGTGTGTCATTAAGCACCCTCTAATCTGTGCAAACTTGTAAACAAAGCAATCATGTCAAAATGAACGCAAGGAAATTGCTCGTACTTATTGAGTTTGGGTGTGATTACTCCACGACAAAATGTGTTAATATATTTTGAAAATTATACAACATAGAGTTTAAAGATCATAGAAGGGCTTTCAGCATGACTCGCTGTAAATATGTACAGCGTTCAAAACGTGAAATTATGTGGAAAAAAAAATTAAAACAACATGCTTTCTACATCAAAAGATATAAACTCCTATATGCAGTCAAAGGTTTCAATGATATCTGAGAAATAACATGCTACAATATTTCTAACAAGTTATAAGCTATACTTTCTAGTGTTTTTTTGAAGAAGTGCACAGGGAGAATCATTTCCCACGAGTCAACTTTACATAAATGCTATCTTTCCTATGCTATAAATAACTAAGTTCCTTTTATCTTGTTGTTCATTGTAATAGAAGTATGGAAATATCGGTAAGAACTACATGAATGAAAATATTAATAATTTATTGTTGAACTGGTTTACATATTTTTTTCGAACACAAAATACAAATCAACCTGCTAGGAATAAACGGAAGAAGAAGAAAAGAGCACTAAAACAATTCCTAATTCATTTCGGTCAATTATAAATATAAAAATCTCCTTCCATATCCTACACGTGACTACTTCCAACCGAGCAGCGGTCTGCAGTTTTTAGCACTTCCTGTCTTTTCACCTCAAGTTTGAGTGCGCTATCCGTACTCCCAATGCTCATGTGGGATGGAAATTCTGACACTGAAAGATAATGTTCTCTAGGTCGCGTGTTATACACATCGTGTTGTTTACATCAAGTCAGCGCTCCCTTCACGTGGCTTTTTCATTTTCTATACGAAACTGAAGACCTCCTTTTGTCCAGTAGTTAGCGATGCTGACTGCTGGCCGGGAGGCCCGGCTTCGATTCCCTTATCTAATTAGGACTTTCCTAAAGTAGGTAGTTCTAGAACGGAATCCACCCAGACTCGTGGGGATAATTGCGGAGCTGCTGGTGGCCGGTTTGATCATTACATGCCCCCTGCAATACTGTCCTCTATCAATGAAGTGGCAGGACGGAGATAGAAGGAGGAGAGATCGCTGCGGCAGGCCAAAGCTCATCATAAGATGTGGCGCCGATGAGAAGAAGATACGAAACTGCGGGTACACCGATATAGTAAACAGGCAGCGTTTCTTAAATCTGTAGCCGCATCTAGGTGTCCAAATGAAAATGAATGAATTGTGTTTAACGCCCGTTTTTGCTTCAGAGGCACCACAAGCGATGGATACTGATGATACATGAGATGAAATTATATATTGGGAATGGATCATTTTAAGGAAGGAATCCTTCCAGGCCTAAGTTTAGGGTACTTCCCCGGCATTTGCCATTTGTGAGAACTGAGGAAAACCTGGCAAAACCTCAGACAGGGAGGACGGTCCTGGCGGGATTCGAACCCCAGACCTCCCGCTCACGAGTCGGCGCCTTAACGACCTCGGCTACCCGTGGCGGTCTAGGTGTCCAGACTTCGTGTGATGCAATAAGAAGGATGACACGATCAGAAAGCGTCTTATATGCAAAGAGATGTTCATAATTTTTCAGTAAATGTTGAAAATATACAAATTCTTACAGTACAAAAATAACTTGTAATTCAACAGAGTAAGGGTACTCTCAGACATTGGCATCCGACAGACATTTATTTTAATAACCCTATATAATGCTTAAAACAAGCACATCAGACACAGCAGAGAAAATATCACATTTTTAAACATACGTTTGAGATAACTTTACAGCCGCTAATTCACCTGTAACTTCTAAACGTCAGCTTAAAAATATGACTTATTTTGTTAAAAAACTTCTCTTTGCTTTACTCTTCAAAGAATTGTTAATGTTAACAGAAAACCTTTAGTTTGGTTATGAACGTTTACCTACCTGTTTCTTCTTTAACAGAAATAAAATTATGTTTCACTTTTTATGTTAGGAAAAAATAACCCTGAAATATTTTTTGACACGGAAGTTCTAGAGGTATATATCAAATTTATAAAAAAAAATTAATGTTTAAATAAATATATTCCACATCTTCCCTGTTTTTCTTTAATTAATTAAAGTGATGAACAGTTCCTGCATTGAGCCGAGCTTATAAATCTGTACTTTCCTGCTATGCATAATGGCTAAATCATAAGTAACATCACAAATTATTTATTTTGTCCTATTATTTTGATGTTTTCTACTTTAACAGAAATAAAATTATGTTTCACTTTTTATGTTAGGAAAAAATAACCCTGAAATATTTTATGACACGGAAGTTCTAGAGGTTCATATCAAATTTATAAAAAAAAATTAATGTTTAAATAAATATATTCCACATCTTTCCTGTTTTTCTTTAATTAATTAAAGTGATGAACAATTCCTGCATTGAGCCGAGCTTATAAATCTGTACTTTCCAGCTATGCATAATGGCTAAATCATAAGTAACATCACAAATTATTTATTTTGTCCTATTATTTTGATGTTAAAATGATATGAACATTCATTTACCTTTGCGCGGATGTCAAATAATGTAATTTTTTGGTAGTGAAAAAGTGCAATATTTGGTATTCCACTTTCATTTTCTCAACATTTTTATACAAAATGAAAACCTTTTTAAAATCAACCAAACCTAAGCCATCCAACTATACTAGATATAGAAGTACTAAAAAATTGTTCTGTTAAGTGATGACAACAGTATAATATTTTATCAATAATTTTGAAATATTGTGAAAAATAAATTATGTGCTTATTTAGATGTGCGTAACTGGTTCAATGCTAACAAATTATTATTAAGTCCAGATAAAACAAACAACATAAAATTCATAACTTACAACTGATTTGAACCCACATAACAAATATTAATAACAACATACCAACCAAAGACAATCTTCTCGAACTCCAAATTGACAGGTTCTTAAATTCGAAAGCACATATGCCAAAAGTAAAATTCGAAGCTTGCGTGCCTTGTTCACAGTATCCTATTATTTTTGAAGCTGCTCAAAAAAAGCTTATTATGACCGTTTCTGCTCAATTGTGAAATATGGGTTAATATTCTTGGTCAATTTTGTTGAAACCAATAATGTTTTATATTGCAAAAGAATACAACAAAAATATGTGTTGTAAATAACAGAAATCTTGTACAGATCTATTTCGAAATCTAAACTTAACACTTTTTTGTACGTACTCTCTCTTATTAACTTATATATTAGAAAATATAAAATGTTGCCAATTAATTTCAAAGCATTATAATCCGGTGATAGATTAAGATTAAAATTTGTTTTTACAGAGTATCTCTGCAACAAAAATTAATATTTAGTTGACGAACTCACAAATGAATAAGTTGTTTGTTACAAATATATTTTATGCATGGGTCGTAGACCGTACATGCATAGTATAATACACAATTACAAAGGGGTACAAATAAGAATACAAATAAAACAAAATTAATAATAGTAATAATAAACATTAAAATAAGAATACAAATAACACAAGATTAACTATAATAAAAGAAATAAACATTAAAATGGGAAGAAGGATATTTACAGATATATGAATGGAAACTTACTACATTATTTATAACTACAGTAGTTACTGAGTTCTAACCAGAAAATCTAGCTTTGTGCAATTTGGCTAGGAAAATGTCCATATTCAACCAATTGTGTGCTTTGCAAACAAATCCCAATGGCAATCGTTTTCTAATTGCCTTAAAAAGTTCTCAAGAAACAACGTTTCAGATGTTCCTAGTGGATACTTTCTGCCAGAATATGTATCCATTTCGCACCCCTTCCACAAAATGGGCAGATTCTATCAGAACTGTCCGTTATATTTTGAGCCTTTCAACTTTCTAGTCTAAACCAAGACCTTCCTGAACTTGCATTTCTCCCTAGAACGAACATATACACCTCTTTAGTTTAATTTTATTCGACAGGCTCAAGGAGACTTTAGTGTTATATTCTGCCTCGATCTCCTACCTACTGATATCCTCTAGCCTTGTTCTAACCGTCTTCCATATGTTTTTATTATTTTCACTCCCTCTTTGCCCTATTGAACCCAGGCCAATACATTTGAGTCCTCTTTCGACTTCTGCAGCCCAAAACGTTGATGTTACATTTTATATCTGGTGTCTATAGCATTCAGCGCAAAATATGGACCTATCTGTCTGCATTAGTCTAAGTGAGTATTTCACCGTTCTTGTTTTACCAATAACCGCATATTCATAATAACCCTTTCCCTCAAGACCCCACATTTTGATGTTCCTTTGGAGAGCCCTAGAACACTTTTCCAAAAACTGACTTGAACGTTATTTATATGTTCAGTTCTCCCCCATCTCCATATTTCACTTCTGTATAACAGAATACACTTACTCATAGCATTGTACATCCTCTCTAGTGTATCTACTGGTATATATGGAACGCGAGTCAGAACACGCAGTAACTTATTTAGATGAACTCGTGTTTTATAATTAGTAACAGACAAGCACTCATTCCATTTCCCACCCTTATAAAAGGTTACTTCTAAATAAAAAAATTAGCAGTTTGTATTTCTTGCCCTCTGTAGTACTATTTTTTTATCTCTTGTCATAAACATAGCCATTTTTAAAATTCATTGTTTTGGTTTCGTTAACATTTACTACTCCATCTCAGGCAATACTCTTCTAGGATGTGAAAGCCTTTCGGCAAACCATCACTTGGTAGAGACAACAGAATAAGATCATCAGCATACAAAACTACGGGAATGCATGTATCGCCCACTTCAAGGAAATTCACTTCCTTCGCTAACAGGGCATCCGAAATATCATCCAACTAAGAAAAGAATATAAACACACATTGGAAAGTGCCAAATCGGAATGGCTGAACAAAATGGCGGGGGGATCTAATATTTGGAAGCTATTTGTCAAGACGATGTTGTTATGAGACAACATAATGGCAAACTTTTATGTGTATTATTTGACAATGTATTACATTGCTAACTTTTCTATTGTATTCTAATTTCCCCAAAAATATGCTTTTAACTGTTAACATTTAGTAACTACATGTGCCAATTTTGACCAAAATAATCTGTTACTTCACCAACTTTCAGTATTAATAGCAGTGTGCATGGGTATTAGTTGAAGTGTTCTATACTGATAGGTAACTAAGAATGTTAATTAGATCTGCACATTCAACATTGCCAAGGATAAATCGATTTAGATCTTACCAAGTCTTCATAGCAGTTTAGTTTGACCATACCTATTTATATTCGTTTGGCTATTTCAGGATATATAAACCAAATGTTTTTAGAGAGAGCTATCAGTAAAATCCTATGAACTGGCTATTATTTAAAATGTGGTGTATTATATTAATGTAATCCGTTTAAAACTCTTGAAAAGTGTGTAGTAGAGAACTTAAATCTAATTTCAGTGCCTTTACAAGACATATTCAAGAAAGTTTACAAGCTCCTTCCCAGTATCCAAATTATCAGCTGTATCACAGAACTTAACTTCATAATCCTTTAAAGTAAACCGCATCTCTCTGCACACCGAGTCGTACTACACACACGCAAGGGGCGCAAGGATCTCGCTTCTATCTAATTAGCAGTTGACGTGTTCCTAGGGTGAATGGATGTCTTGCAAACGTGAAGCTATACGCCATCAAGCAAAGCAAATTATTTCTAACCGCATTAAATATTGTAAAACCAAGAAGCAAGGATATGATAGCTATTACCTACACAAATCAACTGAAAGAACTTCAGTTATAATCAGAAAAAGTGTAGAATGAGGTTAAAGCAGCAACAGAAGTTGTCAGAAATATTAACGCCTAAAAATACAAAGAACAACAATCACCTTAAAAATATAGCTGGATGACATGGATAAGTGTGTTGTTACAAGAAAGTTTATTAATTACTATACTTCACCAACTTAACCCCAGATACATGTCAGAGTAATGCTGGGTTTAATGGTTATAAACAATCATTCACACAAATAGTGAGATGTTACGGATTTTGGTTCAAAAGTGCAGTAATAAATAATAATTCCTCGTTCGGCGTCCTGATTAATTGCATAAACAGCACCATACACTCTTTCATATTGACTAATGACAAACAAGAACAGAGATTACGGTCCTTCAGTTGTTCATTTATGTAACGTTGGTATGATACGCGTGAGTAATTAGGTGTATCAGAGTTCAATGAGGAAAAAAACGTCGTCACGTCTCTGCAATCCCTTTAGTGCTAACAGAAGGTGAGTAAGTGAGAGTAAATGATTTATCCTTCATTTATTAGTTAAGGCACCCTTAGACATATTAATACTTAATATTAGACATAGGAAATAGTAATAGTTTCTATTCAATCTCTGATATAAGAAAGTAACAGCGACAACGCTGGAAAATTACCAGGTATCTCGTGGTAGTGTGTCACTATTTAGACGAAAGCGAGTACAGTATACACTTAGAACTCGGTGGGATGAGGCGAGGTTATTAAGGTTTGTCCCACTCGTTAGCAAATTAATATTATTGCTCTACTACAAGCTTAGCATGCGACTCTCCTTTCTCGAACTACAGGCACCATCTGTTGTCAATTCTCGGAGGAACAGATACAGGATACCCGTTTTATGCTCCACGTGTATCGGTTTATCTTCTCAGCCAATGAAACAACGAAACATGGAAACCACTCTAGGTGTAATAAAAAGTGTTGCAACACCTCTTTTATTAATTAACGTGATGGATTCATTGGTACTAGCCTGTTTTATTGTATAATCTGAATAGGTAGAGACCTTGAGAGGATAATGTCTCGCAGTGATGACAACAAGTAACAGTAACTTTGCAAACACTTAGTTAAAACAATGATGGACACCGCTGTTCGCCAGGTAGTCTTTGATGCGCCGGCGGTTAATGTTAATTTGGACAATAAAACCCACACTAACTATAATGGAGGCGAGAGAGTCATTGTAGTTTAAGGGGGTAATGTAGTATTCATTCCGAGAGCAGTTCTAACGTACGAGATAAAGAAAAAGTCCGAAGATGCACAATCACTAATCATGGGATTGTCCAAGGATGTATTCTAGTTATGGACAATGCATCCTATAATATCAAATTGGATAACTAAGCACACTCTTCAAATTTGTTGATTTTGGATATTAAGGCTTAGTTAGAAAAAAAAATATCGATTTTGAGCCGAGTATTAGTAGAACCAAATAAGTGCACTGGTTAAAGTCAATTGTCCAAATGTTACATTTGGCATAGAGCGTTTGCTAAGGGAAAGCGGATTTGTTTCCATTAGACAGTCACCCTACCACCGGAACTTGAACTCTTTGAGTTTACAACCAAGGTTGAGTTTACTTGGTTTTGGAACCAAGCGAAACATCAAATACCAGATAAAAACACGTGTGAAGTTCCTGACTTCCTAAGTCAGCTTAGGCAGTTGATACTGGAAGCCTTCGAGATGGCAAATGCAAACAGTCAATTCGACATGTTGAAAATATAGCGAAGAAATTGGGAAGGTGACGGGTTAAGATGGAGTTGCTTCTACGTTTAGTGTTGCAACCATTTTCAAACAGGCTGCGGTACTCCGATCGGATATTGACTGAATTTATGCTTTAACGTGTTACACTCCTTCAAAAGCGATGGTAGATTTCATTTCAAGGGAGAACCAGAAGTCGCAGGGCTATAGGATGAATGGTCGAGGGCCTGGACTTTTGCAACCTCCAGTTTCCTCAAATTTGCATCAGTCTTCAATGTCAGAATAAAGGATCTAACATATAAATGTCAACCCACTCATTGCTATACCTTCTGGCAGCAGTCAACCAAATGGCCTTCCATAGCTGAGAAAAACTGTGTAAATTTGCTGTAGAACAACTGACTTTGGATCATTTTCAGCTGACTGCACACAATTCTAAATAATGTTTCTAGTGATCAAAAATAAAACTAGCTTTTATTACCAGTGTATTTGTTTTCAACGTATAGGGTCGTTTAGTGGAAACGTTCTTTGCACATTTTCCTACTTATCTTCTCTGAATATGGAATCCATTTTGTACAATTTCTAGCAGTTTTAAGTGCTGCAACCTGTGTCAATGTTGCCAACTTCCATAATTAACATTTGAAAAGTGAGGTTTGCTTTTCCTCACCATGATCCTCACTCTATGAAATGTTTTGTCGTTAATAACTTCCCGAGGCCGACCAGAGCGAGAGGCAGATTCAAAGTCTCTGGCCCCTACTTGATCTCAATGAACTGATACAAATTCGTAGTATATGCTTTCTCTTTTTAAACGTAGCTTACGCGTATGCAGGACTTGATATTTTTTCAAGAAAAGAAAAACAAAGCTGCTGAGAAAAGAATGAACGAAACATCCTTTTGTACGAAGACTTTGCGAGTTTAAACTTGCAATGATACATGTTTTACAGCTTAAAATTCATTATTGCCGGCTGTCTAAGTTATAATTTCATGCTCACTATTATTTAACAGTAATTAGGCTGGTTGCAAAAATTCATTGTAATGTAGCCTCTCGAAGTCGCCATTGCAGTGAATCGTCCTTCTTCCCAGGCATAACTTGAAAATGTCATAGTAATTATTTAACTTCTTTAGAACAAATAAGAGACAACACACTTCTTGTTTTTGTCTTGGGTGGATAATTTTCCACTGCTACTGGATATGGCGAAAATAATCTTCAGTAGATGCACAGTAAAGACATAAAACGTGAGATAAAACATAACTATTTTTTAATTTTGATCAATGCTGCCAGTATATTGTATTTTTACGGGAACAAAACTAGTTTTTTCATCATTTTAAGCGTAAAATTGTTATTTTTAAAAACAGTAGTAGGTATGTTTTATATTTCTGTATGTGCCGTTCTTGCACGCGGAGAGCATGCCGTTCTTGCACCCGGCGGAATAGTACATACTTGATATGGCTTCTGCGCAATGATCTCTACTGGATGACGTCACATCTTTCTAAGAGAGACACGGAGTTTAGCGCTCAAGACAGACAACACACGAAAGAAGAAGAGGCTTAGGCCTAAACGTTAACAGACCTTTTCTTCCTTTCTCTGCGGGAATCTTGTTCTTTCGTTTTCTAAAACTTAGTGTTGAACCAATTTAAACTCAAAAACACATTTCAGCTGCAAATTTCTCAGCAGTTCTAGGATTTATGTACCTTCAAAGTTTCCTTACTTTGGCGAGTATAAATGGGACAAGGCTGTGGGCTAGATTACTTCGGGAAATGGTATTTATATTAATTTGTCGTGTATTTCGAACAGTTGTGCCCTTTCACCTTTATTCCGTATTGTAACTTATCGTATTGCGCGTTATATGAAATGCTCTCTATTAATTTATTGTGACCAGAGAGAGGTTTATTGTCTTATTGTTAAGGACAGTTGCGACTTATCTGTATTTCCAATATTTAATCATAAAGCTCTTAGAGCCAATCAACCATTATTACTAATCATAGTTCAACTATTTAACCTCCAAAACCTCTGTTTCTACCTATCAGTGAAAGGCGAATGACGGATATCATTGCCACCTAGTGCTGGGGGCAACGAGAAACCTGAAAAAACAATTTAAAAAGCACATGCAATTGGCTACATTTTGAATGTTTTTAAAAGTGGGTTTATTTTCATTTTGTAAGCATTTACGCTTAGCAAAAAACAGCTGATGCTGGGCTGCGAACTTGAGACTGCTGCTTAAAAATACCCATTTGGCTTCTTCCCGGGCTAACATGGCGTCTTCCCGATCAATTGCAAGGCACATTTTCCTTGGAAGTTGATCTCAAAGCATGGAGGCTTCGGGCTATTTTTATCTTAAAACTCTTCTTCTACCGTAAATTTAGCTTTTATCTCCACTTTAAGTAGCTCCAGAGAAGAAAAAAACAAGGAAGGATAGGTCTCACTATTTGGCAGGCCAATGGGCTCCTCCAGCTTCTCCAATCCAGCGTTCTAAAGGTAAATTGAGCTTAAAAACCCCTACAAAGGAAGGTAAACTATCTGAAATCGATTTGACAACAAAGCGCTTACGACAGTAGCAAAGCGATTTGCTTCAATTCATTTTACCTTTCGGAACTCCTTTAGCAAAATGGGTACTCAGTTGGAGTAAACTAGAGTTTGTTTACATCCTTTCACATAACGCTGTGTTGTACTGCCGCGAAGCTGGCAAATTTTGAAAGGCATTTTGAAGAAGGAAGCATTAACCGGATTACTTTAAATACGAGTCCTCCTTTCCTAAAACTCCCAAATAAGAAAATCTAGACTCCTGAAAGTAATACCTGAATCCATTAGCTGCCAGTTCGAACTTGATGGAATATTGCCGAAAATGCCATAGTCCATATATGCAAAGCGTTTTCTTGTAGCTTGCACAGGACATCTTTTAAAGCGTTTGAATTACCGCCGCGCCCATAACTTTAACACGTGGCATATCAAAGCCTGTGCTATCTGACTCCGGCTAGCTTGTTCTCTTGGTTAATACACCAGCACTGCTGCCACGTTTTCAATTGAGAGGCGATTATTAATACGTAAGGATAGAAATGGCTAAATCTTACTCTTACTTTTTACTTTCTGTTGTTTATTTCTTCATCTATTGTAATTTTAGTCTCTTTAGCTATTGTTTATATATCAACCTAGAATTTTAAAATGCATCCATTAATAATTTAGTCGTAATTTACACACATTAATTTTTGTCCTCGGTGTCAATTACTACCACACATATAATGATTTGATTATTTTCATTCTCAAGAGCTTGAACTGCGCGCCCTATGGACGTTACGTTCATTGTTGAAGTCTACTACAATACAGTCATGCCAGGAGGGGGTATATGCACATGAAAATATGCGCTACTTGTATAAAAATATGGTCTCTACACATATTCTCTTTAACATATTTTCCACACAAATTCGCATGTATATAATTCACACACTAAAATACTTCACATTTTTTTTCCTCGTTGATTTTTTTTAATCTGGTCAAAACCAGTTCAATCGCATTTGAGTACGTCATGACAATGAGACTTTGCAATTTTATCAATGACAAACACTTTTTAGGTTTGCTGCCTTAATGATTCCTAAAAGTATCGCCTTAACTGAAAGTGGATTCGGAACGTCCAAGTTATAATCTTGCATGGAACTTACCATGTCGTCCTTTTTGGTAACCTAAGAGGGGTTCTAACGTTTAGGTGGGTGATAGCTTCCATTACATAGAACTATTGCATATTTGTCTTGTGGGAGATTCATCAACAAAGAGTTAAAAACCCATGTTAAAAGATATCCGAAATTCATCATGCAAGCTCGCCATTGAGACGCCAATGTTCTGGAGGGATACAAACACTCAGAACCTAGAGCTTCACTGCATGAATACGCTTCCCAAAGGAAAGATGTGCAAGACATTGCAACGCTGCTGCTGGATTCACGTGGAGTTAAAATGTGTCAGTAATGTGTTTTCTCATTGGCTACGATACTCAGCTCTTGCTTATGTCATTGGATATGAGATGTAACTACACCCGAGGATGAGATCTCATGTCAAAAGACTGCCGGTTGTTAAGGTTAAGACAGCGGCAATAATACAAATCAGTCAGCCTAGATATTCATAATAGAGTACGCACACTCTGACTGGCAGAGTGAATGAATGAACTGCTGACTAGCGCATCATGTTTCAGCATTCATTTTTATATATTTGCTTATTTATTTACTTATTTAATGCAAGAGGAACTTTATGAACATCATTGGCCTAAGAAAGGAACAGAAATATTATCTAATTAAACTCAAACGAATAATGCAGTTAATGATTGGATCGAAACGGGTCTCTGGCTTTCCAGTAAATTCCCATTGGACAGTTCCTTCTGCACTTGTGAATCCAACGATCTTCAAACTTTCAATGCCTCAGAAAAAAAATAATGAAATCAGCAATATAATATCAAACATAAAACTCTAAATTAATGCTACGCACGGAATAATATGTTTTCCTTTTAATACATAAAATCAAGTAACAGGCTAATCCACTTTATAACCTCAGTTTAAAAAAAATTAAAAATGTGTGCTACCTGAGTAATTTCACAATGGCTTCACTACATATCTTTCTATTATTATATTATGAAATACAAGGAACTTCTCAATAACAGTATAATAAATAAATAGTAAAATTCATAATGCCTCGGTCACTGGTTTGAACTAGCGAAGAAGGCTTCGGATCCACCGTTAGAAGCGAAGCCAAGAGACGTCCTTGCCCCACAAAATAGCAAAGAGATCTCTTTGAGAGCAACGGAAGAAGAGCGACCATGACAGAAAGATTACGTCACATTGTTTTAGATGTGTCGTCACCTGTCCCAAACAAGGAGAACAAAGGCCAGATAACGAAGCTTTCTGGAAAGGATAGGAGGGGAGTGAGTGGAAGCTCAGACTTAACAGGAATACGTGCAAGAACGGTTCATGAAATAACTTTTATTATCATTCTTTCCTTCAGAGAACCTAAGTTTAAAACCGAAAATTACAGCAGGAGAAAAAAGCAAGCACCTTTACGGAAAACTTGAAATCATTCATACAACCTAACAAAAACAAGCAGTGTTATGTAATCATGAAACATTTTCGCTAACTAGTAAATGCAGAACTCTGTATTTTAATCACATTCCAATCGTTCTTGAAAAACTCAGAACGTTCCACTAAGCTAATTACAAATGTAGCGTGTAAAGATCATCATTTGGATTCTATCACCAAACCTCTGCCCACGCCGTTCTGTCCCATGTCTGAATGACGATAAAGGAACAAGGAGAAAAGAAAAAGACGCTTTCTCTGTTCTCTACTGCATCCCATTAATTGCAAGATGAGCTAATTGATAAAAATGTTTAATCAACGCCAATTCTCGTGAGAGGTACCTTTTCACCCAGAATAGCAGATTTTCATCATTGTCATCTAGTTTTCACACTTTCGTATAGACTGGTTCTATGGTGCATCGGAAGAACTAGCCGAACGTGCCACAAATGTTATAAATAAAAGCAAGACACTTTGCTTAATTATATTTTCATATTTTTCGCAACCAAAGCACCTAGCAGCTTCAATTACCTGTTACCCCTTTCTTTATCAATCCCCCCCCCCCAGTTTCCATTCATTCACGATAAACGGATGTGTTTATGTCCCGGCGACTTCGGGTTCATTTTTATTATTACTAATTAATTTACAAGTCCCCTATAGAATGAACTGTTGTGAATGCAAGCAATAACAGGTTGGCGGTCAATCCGTTACCTACGGATGGTGTAGTTCAAATACAATGAAGAATTGAGGAGATACCCGTCGTGTTGATACCTCTTGCGACCCGAAATATTAAAGGGAACGTTCTTGAACAACACAGGCAGTGTTTCTTGTACGAAATTCAGGTAAATGTTGGCGTTGAGACGTCATGGCATGTTTAACAGATATATGGTCATTTAGGGTTTAAACCATGGTTGTCATATTTAATTAATGGAATTTTAATCCTTTACCTTCAATCACATCTCTAATTTTTTCTTCGAAGGTTGACTTCTCTCTGAATATCACTTTCATGGGAAATTTTTGCGCTACAACTTATTTACAGTTAGCTACATATTAATGTCGCGTTTACTAAAAAGCCACTTTTGGTGTCTGTGCAGTTCATTGAACGGTTTGCGCACGTATTTCAACAACGAGGACAGATTTTACACCTGAAACAAATGCAGGAAAATGCTATTACATTACTGAGAAACAAACTATACTTAAACACTTCATAAAATTAATTGCAAAATGTATGAAATGACAAACAATTAACACAGTTTGTGTAAGAGTTTGCGTGTATTTTTGAATGCCGTGCTATAAACGCAGAAAGAGAGAGTATATGCAAGACAGTACATAGGTCAGACGAACCATCAAATTAATCTCTTTTCACGCGTTATTTATCTTTCACATATATAGCACACCTGTTTCCAACTAGAGAGCTGATTGTCCGGTCTTTCATGTTTTATCATCAATCGCTATTGCGGAAATTTTCGCCATGGCAACTGCAAGAATATTAATTTGCTAGTGAAGGTGCTGAAAATGACGCTTTCCTGTTTTGTCCTGCACCGCGGACGTTCATTCCCTGCCTTCAAAGCTGAAGTACTTCAACACAGGATTATAAGAGGCATGCGGTCGGTCAGTGCAAGAACAAAGGACCTCAGTGCGTAGTAGCATGGGGTGGACTTATACAGTGTGTTAAATGCTTTCTCTTGTTAACTCTTCAGATTGGAGAAAGTTCTCGAGCAGCACAAAAAAGAAGCACTTTGTAAAAATCTTGGTAAATTAATAATCAGTTCAAAACTATGCTTTAATTGTGATACTGAAATTGCACAATTAATATACATCCATCGCAGAGAAGTTCTAAGGGTCCATAGTTTGCAGTAGCATAGTGCATAGCGCATAGTTTGCAGTAGCTGCCCATAGAGATTTTCTTTTCTTAATTTTGTAATATGCTTTCCTTTCTTTCAGGTAAATAAATGAACATTCGCATTACATTCTTTGTGGAATTAAATGTTAAATGCACATATGCAGATGCAAAGCTGACATCACCTAGGTATTATAAATGTGGCGCCACTTACTTCAAGAAAATGGGGTTGAGATTAATAAATATTTTTTGAGGGAAAAATTGGAACTCTTTGAGGGCATTTTATTGACTCAAAATTCTGTGCAACCTGTTACAATTATATTTATCTAGGCACGAAAATCACTTGTAACCTTGAGGACCGATTGCACAAGTTAACTTTAATATATATAGAAAGATAATATAGCATATAGACAAACTTGTCTTGTGACGATACATGAGTTGGTTGTGCGATCAACTGTGCAAATAAGAGAATTACATACAAATATACGGGCATCTCTAAAATTGCTATATATATCATTATAAAGTTACATTTTAATGAAAATATTTGTCACTTAGATATTCCTCCTTTGGTTCACGATACATTACAATGCGCAACAACTTCTACAGCGTCTCAAATGCGGATCTTCTTCGATTATCATTAGGAAAATAATTCTTCTATCGAGAAAAACTATAATACGAGCGAAATGAAAATAAGGTACATTAATCTGTGGTTGGGAAACGCCAGCGGCGGTTAGTTCTGTTCCTTTATTTCACATAAACTTGAATAATCACTAATTTTTCCCAAAAATCCTGTTTAATTTTTGTTTCATACAATCGGTAACAGAGGTAACTGATGTCGAACTATTTGCTTGCGTCTTTCCATATTAGTTTTAGAGCTTCAGGTACCAAAAGATCATCCGACCGTTCTGTATTAGAAACATGTGCAATTTTATTCGGTATTAACTGTAAATCATCACACGGTTATTTTTGCGAGAGTTTTTTCAATCAAATTGCATAATATGCATTATGGCCAGAGATATTAATCACTTTCAAAATTATATTGTAACATGACTGACTTGTGGTTCAAGTTCTGTGTATTGTGGTGACCAACAGCCGTATTACCTCTGCTTACTCAGCCATAGACACGCGCAGTTAATCTGAACCCACAGTATTGCACTCTGTCGGTCCCAAGGATTACAAGCCTAGTTATAACAAACTACAGAGCACTCGTTTGGACGCCAGGCCGGCTTAACGGAGACTTACTTGGCACCGGGAAACACGCTGTTTGCCGGCGGATTTTTTTTTTTGATTGATTTTATTTATGGACGCTCTTTAACAGCTCAGGTCATCAGCGTCCCATTCAACTCAGGGCGTGAAACGGCCGACAAATTTTGCTCAGAGGCCTCTCTTTCAGGCTTGAGGTTCTTTATCGTGCCGTAAATGTACGACACGGGACCCACGGCTTTACTTCCCTTCCGAAGGAAGCCATACTTAGGATTTTTACGCCCGAAAAAATCCATCGGTCCTGGCCGGGTTTGCCGGCGGAATCGGATATTCTTAGGCCCTTAAATTCAAGTGCATAGATTTCTCATACAAATTATTACTACAGTAACCACGTGTCTTCGTTATAGCAGATGTTGGAAATGATGTTTTTGTGGAGTCACACATCTCTCATGCATTTTAAGGAAATTTGCATTAACACTTATTAATTCTTCTGCAATTGCAGCAATTTCTCTTCTTATATCGTTTTTCAGTTCTTTCAAAGTATGCGGGTTATTCCGATACACGTGTAAATAGAAATCACATACGGCAGGATCTGGGGATCGCGTGGCCATAATATCCTACTTATGACTCTATCTTAAATTTTTTGTCAATTGAGAGATCAGCTCTTTGAGCTTTCACAGCACACCAAACACTAATTTTTTGGTCATACAATGGCATTTCGTGCACAAGATCGGGGTTTCCGCACTCCAATATCTATTGTTTTTTTTTTGTCGCTATATGGATATGTAAATAAACCATGCTTCATTGGGAAAAAAAAAATTAAACGATTGTTAATAGAGCGACCAGTAATATCACCCAAAAGACAAATGCTGAAATTAAATCTACTCACATTACTGTGTGATTGCAATGCCTGACCTACAATTATCTTACAGGGTTTTAATTTTAAAAGTTTAGTGGCATTCCAAGCCGAGGTTTGAGAATTTTCTGATTCCTATGCAAGCTTTCTCAGAGACTTCTTTGGACTTCGTTCTAAAATTTCTCCGATGGCATGGAGTTTTTCCTCGTAAGAACACGAAGTTTTACTTTATCAAGAAAAGATCTCATTTCCCTAAATCTATTCACAAGAATATGAACCGTTTCTCTGCGAGGTGCAAAAAGAGAAGCATATATGTCTACAAATTGCCGTTCACTTCTCTACAAGAATTTGTTGTCATATAGAACCATACATAAAGATTACGTGTGCTAAATTACGGACGTTTTGGCATTATAACAGCACTAACACACTATAACAACAAAACAGGTGGTCTCACAACGTTTCAATTACATTATAGCACAAAGACTTCGTGTCACTTAATTAGCTTAGACACGGAGAGGAGGGAACGTGGAGGGGCAAACAGAACCGGTTAGAAACAGCGCAACGCAGAACAGATCAATTCCCGTTATGGCGGCCATGGGCCCAAACGAAGGCTCTGTATAAGATCTTCAATGCAGTTCTTCCATAAAGAATTTTTTATTTACTGCATCTGAATAAATCCCTAATACACAAGCTTATTACAAGGGTCAGTCAGAGAGTAATGCCACCTATCTCTATCTCTTTTAATTCGAATTATGAAATTTACACTGCATCTATCTACAGTTTTCTTTGTCAATTTCTCAATTTTAAATGACATTTTCAATGGTTTTTGTCCGCCTTTATAAAGGTCATGCACTCCCGGTAAAAATCATGTTTTGAACATAAGACGTAATTCGCTTATAATCCGGCAACCAGCACAAATGATCTCATCTACACGTTGCACTTTGCATTGAGTCACTGGAGTTGGAAGGCGATAGCTCCTCTTTTATCAGTCAATGGGATTACTCCTAAGATTCCGTACAATGCTGATATCACTGTTGTATCCAAATAAATATTCTTCAGCCTTTCATGAATGCCAATAGACGTTTCATCTTCCACATTTAGGAATTCTATAAGTATAAGTAATTTTCTAAAGCATTGCAGTGCTGCCACCTGTTGGCTTAAAAATATGTTAGTGCCAAGGAATTTAGAAGAATGTTTGGGGAATAATGCACCAAATTAAAAAACACAAACACACACTTACAATGACATCTTATTTAAAGAGGAAACATAGGAGGCATTAATTTCAGGCTAAACCTTGTACATACAATTAAAGCCTTGCGCTTTTAATTCACTACCACTGACTTATGATTATGATTGTGATTAATATATTACAACTTCATTAACGCTATATTGTGCCAGAAAACTGAAGCGTTTAAATATATAGATTTTTCATTAAATGATGAATCAAACCAGGCCTAAAAATATTCGAATCTGCTCCCTCCGAATATGCAGGCGGTAAAGACTATAGCTAAACTACCCGAAATCACTTTGAAATTGACAGCATAGTTTAAAATACGCAGCTGATGCTTTTCTTGGGAATGCACGTTTCTAAATATCTACTTACTTTCACTAAAATAGATAAGATGTTTGGAGAGAACCCAGGCGTTTATTATCAAAAGAAATTAGCTAAATTAGTACAATAGTGCTTTGCTCTCTCCTCTCCTTGGAACATCCCACAGGTACACTTGTTAGTATAATAGTCTGCGACATGTTCAGCGATCGTCATCCCCTTCCTCTTTGTGCTCTCCTGAATTTCATCTTAAACCCGAAACCTGCTTCCTTTCAACAATAAAAACCAAAAGCAGCAGAGAACTACGCTTGGACACTAGGGAACTGACAGACTTGCTGATGCTATCTTATGAAGACAAATCAAGCACCAGATGTGAAGAATGAAGAGACAGGGCATTTGCTAACTCAACAGGGTGTGTGAGACCATCGACTGAGTAGCACTCCAAAAATGTACATACACTGCTCGTCATTAAAACTGCAACACATTGGGCGTGTTCATAGTAGCCACGCGGAAATTATCTCTGTGGGCTCGTTTGGTTGTTTGAAGAGACTATTGGGATCCTTCACGTTTGTGTCTTCGCTCTATCTCATTCTACAGATTTCATATTTGTTTTGCTATAGACGCATTTCGTCTAACACGGGCATCAATGTTTCGGAATGATACTCCGCACTATCGGTATGTCCCAATTCACCCGCGATCAAATTCAGCTGGTGTTTCATTTACGTGAATCAAGATCTCCAACCTACCTTTAAGGCTTGCAAATATCTGGAGCTCCAGTCCCGAGCGACACGGAGAGGGCCGAACTCCTCATTGCCGAACGACATTGGAAGGAGCGGGACCAGAGCCGCTACCAAAATGAAAAGGGCATCTGCTTGTAACGGTATAACCCATATCTGTGGAGGAATACTACCTTTGGCTTTCTCTGCTGCCGCTCGGGACTGGCTCGAAACTGAAGCTCCAGATATTTGCACGCCTTAAGGAAAAGTGAACTCAATTACAGCTCATTGCTTGTAACCTACACCTCCATCGTAACTCCGTATTCGGATGGAAAAAGAAACCCCATCAGATTTCATGCTTACAAAAATAAACTTTTGTATCTTGTAAATGGTTGAAGAAAAAATGTGTGGTGTTACCTTTTAACGAACACATAACAACAGCTAGAAAGGACGCATCAATTTCTGCAATATGTTTCAATTTGTCAAGACATTTATTGTAAAGAACTATAGGCGAATGGGCTTAGTAAAATTACTACCGAGAACTAAAGCAAATAGGTACAGTTTTCTGTGAATTAAAGATTCACAAAAACGGAAGCGAAAACATAGTAATAGTAAACAAGAAGTACTTAACACTGCCGTTAAATTTATCCAATTGCTCTGTATTGATAAACCAATGTGTTCGAATGACTGTCAAGTGTTCCTACCGACATATCCCAAGATAACATCATCCAACTACATAAATGTCTTAGTAAACAATAAAAGTTGTTTTCCACTAACGTAAAGGAACAACATTTTCAGCTCTATTAGAAAAATAAAATGTTCCTTTCCAAATAATTGTAAATTCTTCTTTGATATGCAAAATATCAAATGGGATAACCATTGGCTCATTCCTGACATAAGTAACTAAGCATAATTCAGTAAACTCGAGAAAAGAAATACCTGGCTGTAATGTATGACAAAAATCGATTCTTGTAAACACCTGCTCCACTGTTACATTGTCACTGACGGTCCCACCATTCTAAATCCGCGTAAACAATGCATCAGAATGGTCCAAATAATGTGGCAACACTGTAGCATGAATACAACGTTATAGCGCTGCATTGAAGTATAAGAAACAGTAGTCATACGTTTACAGCAATAGGGAGAAAACTGATGAATTAATTTTATCTTAGAAAAAAAAGTTTAAAACAACTGCTACTAATAAGCCTAAACAGAAGCAAATCAGGCATTAATATTCTCCAAAGAAAGTTTCGAAGCTAAAGTAATAAAATACAGCAATAAAGTAGTTAAAAATGAAAACAAAACGAAAGCTATTGGACAGCTGAATCCAATAATCCTCAACTATCTTTGGTTACGGAAATTGCTCTTATGCTTATTGCTGTAAATACAAATTAAATATTCGTATATATCATCATCATCATCATCACCATGATATGTTTCCGATAACAATAACATTTGTGCTGTAGCAAATGTCTTCAGTCTTGGATTCAATACTCATGCACTGATTTGGTGTAAAACAAACAGTAGACAAAAATTAGCACAACAAAGGCACTGGTGGCCATTAAAATTGCAACATGCTGCGCTTGTTCAAAATTGCCACGCGGAAATGATGTGTATCTTCTCGTTCGTGGTTTGATGGGGCCGTTAGAATACTTCACGTCTGTGTGCTCGTCTTACCTTGATCCACTGATCTCACATCTGCCGGTATTGCTGTCGTACTTTGGAGAATGATACTCGTTCCTTCAGAGAAATTTTGTTTGGTTTAGGGCGCCCCACATGGTCGTTACAATTTCAATAGGCAGCAGTAAATGCTGCAAGGGAGTTATAACATACGAATAAGTTTTAACTGTCTATACATGTCTATCAATGGGCAGATAGCAAAGAATGTGAAAGCCGCTATTCTCACTGCAGAAAGCAAAATTACCTGGATATATTGTTCACTCTTCCTATCCCTCACCAGGTTTCGCCTGGGATTAAGAATATTCCTGAGTCAGTCTGTTTAATTTATGAAGTTTCCTCATCCCGGCGGAAGAACATAGCGTTACTTTAGGAATAACCATCTTCCCATGGCGTACACAGAGTGCACTGCCTAAAAAGATTATGTAATCAGCATGGATTTTTAATCAACCTACTTGCATTATTTAGAGCGAAATCCTAGGATATGTGAGATGGGGTTTAGTACATTAAATTATAATTAAAACATTTATGGACAGCATTTATTTAGTCATTGGTTTATGTTTTGGCAATGTCAGTCTACTAAGAAAGATTATAAGCTATTTATTAATATACGCCAACTTCCCATTTATGCATTAGTTTAGATATTTATGACTTTTTTCATTTATGTGATGTCATCTTAAAATGGGCAATGAAATGAAACAAAATTTTGAATATTGACCAATCACAGCCGGATTACGGAGTGAAATTATCGAAACAAAATATCAAATTCGTTTTATCACGCAACGTGCATTTGTCTTATAGTCAGTGTAGCCAACTCTATTCCTCCACTTCATATTTCACTGACCACTTCTGCTAGAGGCGGTGGGGAGCTATTGATAGCAACAAAAGCATGGACAATGGACAATCATAAGGCAAAATGGATGAGGAATTACAAACCACAGAATACAAAGAAAAATATAGACACTGTATATTATCCTTTTTTTTCTCCTCAGTTGGTATTAAAAAATCGAAAGGTCACGATTGTAATAGTGGACTTTTAATCCATTTCAGTCTCACGGTTTCTGAATGGAATAGATATTCATAAGTGTAACATTTTATACAAGTTTTAATATTCTGTGCGCGAATTTCAAACATATATCACTTTTATTCTTATTCTATTCATGAAATAGTTCTAAACTCTTATTTTGCTCTTTTCTGTTGACATTACTGACAATCTGCATTCTTCTGTCGCAAGATTGCTTGAAAAATTTAAGTACAAATATACAGTTATAACAATTTGTAAGCCAAGTTTAGAGGAATTATATTTAAATTCTTATTTTATTCGTGAAATAGTCCTAATAAATATGACTCGAGGGCATGATCTATTCAGATACATTTATCGGTAATATCAGACCCTCTCGTGATATTACTTGTGATAAATATTTTCTGAAATGGATATACGAAGCTCTATAAAAACAAATAATAAAGAATAAATAAATAAAAAATAATTCATACTCACAATAAGAGCTGAACAGCAATCTGATACACCTACCTGCAACACAGAAAAGAAAAAATGATCAGTACATATAACACTTGCTAAATAAAAAGACGCACATTTTAGATGAACATGTATCTTCGTTTTTTAGATACCGACATTCCATATGGGGTATTCCGACACCTTCAAATGCCCTGGTGCGAGCTTTGCGGACCCTAAGCACCATGGTGAAGCACCTCGAGCCGGATTGGTTAAATTCCTCCCGCGATTCACGGGTAAATGAGCATGGCGCTGTGCAGTGTCAGGGTGGTAAGCCACCTAAGGGAGGCCGCACACCGGCATGCATCAATCAGATAAATTTCTTGTCTCTTTAGTGATTCAAGACATGCGGCCACATACCGGAGCAGCACGTGTCTGCGTCAATCTTCTAATCCACCGGAAGCCATGAACTCTTCCAGTGAAGACGATGTTTTAATGAACAGGTGGCTGAAATTGCTTGATTGCTTGAACAACAGCAGAAAAAGAAAAGGGGTTCATAATTCCAATTTGTCTTGTGCACAGCATGGTGCTGAAGTTTTAATGCGTGATGTATTAAAAGATCCTGCAAAGTTCCAGTCCTATTATCGGATATACCCAGAAACATACAAGGAACTTCTGCAAAGGATGTCTCCACAATTACATAGGGAATAACCGCAGTGAATAATCGCAGCTAGTCAGCAAGTCCATGTTAACGATGATGAAATGCAAATAGTGCTTTTTACCCTGTGTGTGGGTGTGTGTGATGAAATGAATAAGCAACAGTACCAAATCATATCCGCCAGAATTCTCTAAATGACTGTAAAAGTAATCACTTTAGACCAAACACTGAAAGGAAAACAAGAGTTCAACTAGGCGATATTGAAAGACTAGATTTCCCACAAGCAACTAAAACATTAATTTTCCAATTATACAGCCTTTCAAACAGACCAGATTTAGTCGGAAAATAACTAAATAGGCAACACAATGATGTAATGCTAGCAGGAATCGGATGTTATCTGCAAATTGCCGTGAGACTTGACGCACAGAATGCAGCATACTGAATCTCGTGAAACGTGTCTGCAACATGTTCATGACGTCAACAAACCGGTGTGCGGCGAATATCGTATTTGCATTGCTTTTCATTGAGTTCCATTTCTCTGCGTCATGTTTCACAATTGATAATATCTGTTGCATGACTTGCGTTCCGGTGTGCGGTCGGCCTAAGAAATCGGGTTACCCTGAGGCTGATTTTGGATTCGGCGGTCCTACCCGTGGGTTCTTGTAGCCTATCCGAAGGGCAAAGGTGCGGGTAAGCAGTATATCCGCTTCCAACCGAAAGGGGGTAGATTATGGGTAATCTAGATGCTGTTACTTGGAAAATCCCACAAATGAGTGCCTCTGGCATGGACCCTGCTGAAATGAGTGGTGTTTAACGCCCGTTTTTACTACAGAGGTACCACAGGCGGTGGACACTGGTGATGAATGAAATGAAATGATATATTGGGAAAGGATTTCATGGAAGGAATCGTTCCAGGCCTAAGTTTAGGGTACCTCCCCGGCATTTGCCATTTATGAGGACTGAGGAAAACCTGGAAAAAACCTCAATCAGGAAGGACGGTCCTGGCGGTATTCGAACCCAGACCTCCCGCTCACGAGTCCGAGACTTCGCGACCTCGGCCACCCGTGGCGGTGGACCCTGCTGAGAAGAGGAAGAATCCCCACTAAAAAATAATGAGGTACCGAAGTGAGTTATGGTCTACTACTGTATTGTTTCCCAAAATTATCATTTATCACCACTGTCTTTGATCTACTCTTCAGAACCTGTGCTCGATATGACCACCGTCCATTGCCATTTGTTTCCTGCCAAAGTGCTCGGAGTATGTATTTACAAGATATGCCGCTTTTGCAACATAAAGCATTAAGCGAGAAGGTATTATTATGTTTCAAATAAATGGTTATAGGAACTTTCTTTCTTGTATTGTACCATATTACCTCCTCTGTAAGCTTTTGTACGATGTTTCCCCATTTGTTTCTTGCCAAAGTGCTCGGGAGGATGTGCCGCTCTTACAAAATAAGACCATAACTCAGAAGATATTAATTTCAGCACTTATGTTTATAGGTACTTTTTTCGTGTTTTGTTCCATACTACCTTTGTAAATACTGGAACCCTTTTCAGGACACATTATATGTATTTCAGTGTATCATTCACCAAGAAGCCTTATGTGCTAAAGTTACCAATGTGTCACGTAATCATGAATGTGGAGGTAAAAACTGTAATTAAAATGTAACACATGACTTCTTAAAACAGCAGGCAATCAGTTAGCTAAAACGAATTGCTTGTTTCTACGTTTAGCATTATTTTTAAATGGAAAATGAATATATTACTTGTTTCAGGGCGAAAATGTAATGAAATTCGAAGAATACAAATGGTCAATGATCTAGCCTTTCTTTGTAACATTGCAGAATATCTTAACGATCTCAATCTTCGCGTACGAGGAAAAGACAAAAATATCTTCCATCTCTATGATGCAATACGATGTTTTGTAGCACAGCTGCGATTAAGAATGAAGCAATTACAGCACAGGGAATTTAATAATTTAATAATTTAAAGCCCGTAATAAGTCCATCTGATAACATTAGTGCCTACTCAGTATACCAAGTGGTAAACAAGTTAATCTCAGAATTTTCTAGTAATACACTTGATGTATTCAACAGTTTAGTGAATGAATTCTAATTATTTTCAAACCCATTTGTCACTGACATCCGAGATGTTAGATTAAATTTACGATAGAAGTTATTGGTATACAAAATGATACTTTCAACAGAAATAAATGCACTAATTTTGTTGACTTGAGCTTATATAAACAGCTGTGCAAGTGAAACTACCCAAATTTGCATTGCTTTACTATTAAAATAGCATTTTTGGTTCCAACTATAATTGCAAAAAGTTTTTTTTCCCCTCCCTCTTTCACATGACACAGATAATGTCGAAATTAAGGTTCAGACTTACAGACGCGCATTTGAAGTATTAGCTCACACTTGTAATGGCAGATTTCGGACAACTAGCTGTAAAGGATATATATATATATATATATATATATATATATATATAAGTAATTTTGGTAAATGAGATGACAGAGCCCTCATTTCTAATATATACAAGGTATTAAATTTTACTGTTGAGAAGCACAAGCAAAAAGAAGTAAAAGAAAAAAAGTCCGCACATTAACCATTTACGACATGACATTTAATTAATTTGTTGGTTGCGGTGCATGAATAGTGATTATGTGAGAGCTAATGCCAACAAAATCTGTGCCAATTTTATTCAATTTATCGATAAAGAGACAGAAAAAATTATAACTATGACTTCAACAGCGCAGAAATGTGGTTAAACATACACAAAAGAATTGTTTGCTTGAACAGCAGTAAAGTTTGCACTGATGCACAGGTGAAGAATTTGATAACAGGTTGCTACTATGTAATCTTCTCCGCAAATACCAACGAATATTCTAGGGCAACCTGGGTCGTTCATCATTTGTTGGAGGGCATCTGCAGTCCAATGCTGCATTTCTCCAAGAGTGGTGATGGTCGATGTATAAGCTAGAGTTTTTGCCTAACCCCATACACAAAAATCCAAGGGAATTTAAATATGGTGATCTGGCATACCAATACATGTCATCCTCTACCTAACCAAAGTCACCATATCGTCTGTTTAGATGTTATCTCATACTTTGAAGGAAATATGCACAAACCACATCTGCTGGCGTTGTTACAATGCAATTTCTTCCAGTAAATTTGGAAGATAGTTCCGCAAAAAGCGCAGGGACTTCTCCCCAGTTGGCTTGCTTGGAAGAAAATGTCCAATTAGATGGTCGGCGAATATTCCTACCCAGACATTGATGGCGAAATGTTGTTGATGTGCCTCTTGCACTGCACATTGGCCTACACGTGACAGTTATGGAAGCTGGATTAGCCCTGACAGAAATCCAGCCGTAAACGAAATGTTATTTAAAAACTGGGGGTTTAGGACGTTTAGGACGTTGGCAGAAAGTCGCTCTGGGAAGAAAGTCTTCTTTTTTTTTTTTCGAGACCATGTACGGGCTGGGTACGGGTACAGTAATTCCCGATGTAAGAATCTCCACAAACCACTTGCACTTATTCGCTCTTGCAATCTAATTTACATCTACATGATCTAACACCTTTCTTCTACATCAAGTGCTATGGATCTCGGTCTACCTGGTTAACATTGGTTTGCAAATGTACCATTTCCGGAGGCGTTGATGTATCCTAGTGAATATTCGGCTGTCGGATTGCCTTCTATTGGGAAAAGATTCTGCATACTAACGAACATCCACGAGTGCATTGCCGTCAGTTTTGCAAAGCATAAAGTACGTATCCGCGTATTCTAAGTTGCTGTACTTTTTTTCTGCGTGTTTGCAGATCTTTTCATAAAATCACGATAGGCACAAACTTTCATTCCTAAGTACTTAGCAAATACAGAACAAAGTATTTGATTTTGTTTATTACTAAGGCTCAAACAATGAACGGAAGGGTAGGGAGAGCGCATGCTGTTTTACATCATCCAGGTGCTCGATCCAGTGACAGCTCCATCCAACAAAATAAATATCATTATCTCGCAAAAATTTAATTTTCGAATCCATTATTACCGGAACCAGTTTGCTTCTTCCAGCTTGTAATTTTCACCCGTAAATTTTTACCATCATGTTTACACACCTTGTACGTACGTGTGTTTCTTTACATCCTGTATAATGAATTTAATTTTGAAGTTAACTTCCTCAATTACAACATTTTGCAACCCATTAATACAGATCATTATGTATAAAAAAATATTAAATTTTCACTCTTTCAATGGATGTTAAGTTCCCACTGGTCACCACAATGGGATCAAAACGTTGCCAGTCACTGTTGGTCCTGGTGGTCTAGTGGTAACCATACTTGCCTTGTAAACCCAAAATCACGGGTTCAATCCCGGCCAGAGTCGTTGGGTATGGCTTCCTTCGGAAGGGAAGTAAAGTCGTGGGTCCTGTATCATAGATTTACGGCACGTAAAAGAAACTCAAGCCTGAAAGAAGAGGCCTCTGAGCAAAATTTATCGGTCGTTTCACGTCCTGAATTGGATGGGACGCCGATGACTTGAGATGTTAAAGATCGTCCGTAAGTAAACGAAGCCAAGAAATTGCCAGACCATCACGTAACACAATATGGCACCATGCTTGTCGGGTTATCCCAAAGTCAGTAGAAATGCGCAACTGTAAAACTGAGCACACAACTGCTCTAACGCCTGAAGTAAACAGGTGTTCGCATTAAAGAGAAAGGAAACTTAGAAAATATTTTTCATTCAAATCGGGAATCAAGCCGGCTCCTGCCAATTGACATGGAGTGTGCTTTTTTCCTATTTGGTTTATTTATGAACGCTCTTTAACATCTCAGGTCATTAGCGTCCCATTCTATTCATGGCGTGAAACGGCCGACAAATTTTTCTCAGAGGCCTCTTCTTTCAGGTTTCTTTTTCGTGCCGTAAATGTACGACGCGGGGTCCATGGCTTTACTTCCCTTCCAAAGGAAGCCGTACTTGGGATTTTACGCCCCAAAAAACTCCATCGATCCTGGCCGGGTTTGTACCCACGATCTTGAGTTTAGGAGGCAAGTATGGTTATCACTACACCACCAGGACCGACATGAAGCGTGTGCTGCGATGGTTGGTAGATGGATGGATTCACCCCTCCCCCAATGAGTTTAGAGCTTCTGGTAGCTGTTGAACCTGCTTCAAAACGTTTAAACATCAACACTTTACAAACTAATGACGTGTACTGATTGATACCAGTAGCAGAAAAGTGAGTGCATTTTTATTTCTGGTAAAACTTTTGTTTCCGTCCATTGCAGAACATTCACACAAAGGTGAAGAGTTGCTGCTAAAAACACTCTAATCTGTTTTGCATCTGAAACAAAAACACCCTTAGACGTGTTTCGGAGATGCACGGAATATGGGTAGTCATTTTTGTTGTTGTTGTTGCACTGTTACGTATTGTTTTTTGCTCTTTTTATTTGGAGAAGCGCATTAACTAGTTGTTTAATTAGAAAGAGAGAATTTCACAGTCGTGGCTGACACAGGAGTCACACACGAGCTACATATGAAGCTCTCTTCTCCCCATACATACACAAAAAAAGAGGTCTTGTTATGGAAATGATGTGCTGTATATGACAGTATACTGTTGCCCACGACAATATTTCTCCTTCTGGCAAATGTTGCAAAAACCTACCAAACTGCCCATTTAAACAACGTCATTAATCCTCTGTTATGTGGACCTGGTTTCTTTACAAATCTGTCAGGCTGATGTTTATCGGTGCTCTTGTTGCAATTAAAAGGACACGCAATAGGGAAAATTCTTGGAGGCCTACGTCATTATCTCAATACCCGCTTTGGGTCTATTAGATTTCTTCTTGGGTAGAAAGTAGTATGGCATTTGTGCCCTTGAATTTACTTGTTACATTTGGAAACCAATGGAAAGCACTGAAACATTGCAGAAGACATTTGCTTTAAGAAGTTGTGAAAGAATACAAATCAAGCACGACAGTGTTCTTATTAATAAAACAAATATTGAAAATTTTCCCACAATATACAAACGTTGCTATGGATAATTAGGAAAAATTTCTCTCTCCCTCTCTAATATCTTCTGACAAGGAATTTAGTAGGACTTCGTTAGGATAGCGAGCTGTTCAAGCAGTTGAACAGCGTACTAAATTTGGAAAGAAGTGGTTTTCGAACATACTAGCCAAAAAGTATTCCTTTTGGCGTGCCTTAACAACACTGAAAGATTGTATGACCAATAATTGCGGCGCTGATACGAAAAAGAATGTAATTGCCAAAATGTAAGATGTTCTGCTGAAGGAAAAAAAAAAACAACATATTTTTAATCAGTAAAAGATTTATTTCTGAAGTTATAACATTAAATGAGCATGTTATTGCACCCTATAAAGAATATTAGTAGAATTATTAACTATTCACTGTTTTAAATATTAATAATAATTATGAATAAAAATACATAATTTGTGTAACATAGATGCTCAAATTCTTTTATAAACATTATTATATTTAGAGCCCAGTTAATACAGCCTGAACAATAAATCCTTCTTCCCATCACTGAGAATTTACTTTTCATTATCAAATCTCTTTATTTTCTTCAACGTCCCTTCTTGAAATCGACCTCCATTTTTCACTCTTTCATTTCACTAAAACTTAGTTCTATTTTCATTGAAAATCTGCCCGTGAAACCTTGATCTAATTTGTTGTTTATTCACAATGAAGTTGAAATAAAATTTTAATCCACAAAACAAGAGTTTTCTATTAGATTTTTAAATGAATGTTACAGTCGTTCAGTTTCCACAATATTTTGAATATCTTCAGAAACCGCAGCCTTGCAGATGGATTTTCTTTTCTCGGTGACTTCGATATCTCTGTCACTAGGCATGAGGAATGTGCAGAAACTAAAAAATTTAAATCTGTCGAATCGTTGCATACTTGCAGCACAAGAAACTTCAGAGCGAAAATAACATTCTGATTTTAAGACGCTCCAAGAGTAACATGTTTCATTTTTGTGTATTTTATGTATTTCTGGGAATGTTTTATTGCAGATCTACATAGTGCCCCTTGGAAGAAATAGTGTTAAGTTTCCGTTGCTTGTCTTCTACTGTCCTCGTGGTCCTTCATAAGCTCCATGGCGTTTTCTTATTATGTTTACGAAATTGATATGGCTCATTTAATGTCTACTAATAATTGGAGAAGTAATGAAAGAGATTCTGAATTTCTTTTTAACAAGGAATGCAATTGAAATAGAATTTACAACCTGTCTGAAAAAACAAAGAGGAGCAACATGGCATCAACATCAACAATAATATAGGAAGTTGTATTAATGTATATAATAATTAGGCTATTTTCCCTGCTTAAAAACTTCCTAAATTATTCGCTATATTAGGAGTTTTATAAGATGATTTTCTTTTTGTATTTTTATGGATCTTTAACACGACAATTAATGTAAAAATGAGGCAAAATTAGTAGAGATTGCAATGCAGCAATGAGAAACGATTAGAAACAAACACGTGTTCTCAATGCATGCATTAATGTAGCGGCATTCAGCACTATCTTGCGGATTAAGTGTAAAGTATAACTAGTACCTGTAGCACTTGCTTCTCTTCCCAGGAAATGGGCTTTGGAACATGCAGGCAAAATCTAATTTTTTTTTAATTTTGGCATTTAACATAATTTTCTTAAATCTCCACTGGTTTCCCAAATTAAACTTTTGTATGTGTGCCGTTCTTACGCATATCCTGTAATCCCGATCGATATTTGAAGTAATGTTTCTCCTTCTTACCCCTCCTTCTCTCCCTTTCTTGAGCGTTTACGCAGGCACAGCCCGATCCTCTGGGTGTTTGCCTATTGGCTGCAGCGTATCGCTTAGTAACACAATTAAAGGTGGACGGCTGTGCTGCGTGGTTCGTTAACCAGACATTTTCTTCTCATCCATTAAGAAGCAGCCAAGAACCTGCTGGACTTATATCTAGAAACATTTTAAAGAACTTCTTCACTGTTTATCCAGTAACCCAGATATTTTCATGAGCTATGGTTGTTTGATTTGTAAAGTTTTTTTTTCTTTCTTTCCCCCCCCCCCCCAATTGTAAAGGTTGCATTTAATCGTCAGCTCGCTTCAGGTGCATTTTTATGGTGTATTGTCAACAAGAAATGTGCATTGCAAGGGCAATTGTAATTACATGAAAGTTTGGACAATATTCTAACAAAAGGAAATATTTTATTCCGTTTTAGTGTTTTTACTTTCTTTGCCCAAGATATAATATAATTTGCCAGTTGAACGTGGCAAATTTGAAGATTTTTACGTGAGCTCAAGTCTTTTAAGATTTGTATTGAAAAGTTTCATCTTATTGTACATTCTCAATAAATTATTCCTGTTGTGCGCTTTTTCTTTACTATAATTTAAATTATATAATGCATTCAACACTTTATAATTTTAACTCAAAATATTTTGAACATATTAATGTACATGTTTTAGTTGTTTAGCAAATTATATTTAAAAATTGTATTCTTGAGCCTTGTGGGTTGTAGAGTCGCGTTTTCCTTGCCAACCCCTGAATGTTTTTTCTCCTTACTTTAAGCGATCATGTAAACATCAACTGGAGGATGTTGTTCTCAAATTATTGATATGCTGTGCAAACGCTTCACATAACGTCCCAATACTCTAAATTTCAAATAGGGTAAGGGTATTTATATACCCCTACAAAGGGGTGAAATGTCATATAACAGATCACACGGTGATGCGAATTTGCCGCCTGACGTATTTACAACGCTGCAGTTTTTTTTTTTTGATTGATTTTTATTTATGGACGCTCTTTAACAGCTCAGGTCATCAGCGTCCCATTCAACTCAGGGCATGAAACGGCCGATAAATTTTGCTCAGAGGCCTCTCTTTCAGGCTTGAGGTTCTTTTTCGTGCCGTAAATGTACGACACGGGACCCACGGCTTTACTTCCCTTCCGAAGGAAGCCATACTTAGGATTTTTACGCCCGAAAAATCCATCGGTCCTGGCCGGGTTCGAACCTGCGATCTTGGGTTTAGGAGGTAAGTATGGTAACCACTACACCACCAGACCGACTAACGCTGCAGTAACCGCTACTCTTAAGCTGCTGCTGGCTACAAAGAGAAAATCAGTAAAGTTGTTCAGATTAATATTATTCCATATTCCTTCTATTATTATGTTTCATTAAGGAAACTACCTACTTTGGGCTATTTTAGCACCCCATAAGAGATACCTCCCCAACTTGCGTTTCGTTTCAACATTTGACTTGCAAGTAAAATAAAAACCAACCAAGATCCTGATATTGTAGAGTTATTTAAAAGTGTGGTGGCAGAAGCTGTACAAGATATGCCAGTACAAAGGACGCACTCGCCGCTTGGCTCCATGATCTTGTGGTGGGTGAGCTGAAAGCGATGTTGAAGGCGAACGCGGAGTTGATAATGACCTGGAGCAGTATCAACGCCGCCAATGCCTTCGCACCTTTGGTGTGTACGAGGAAGACGAGGACACAAATAAAATCGCCATGGACGTCGCATGTAAGTTGGGAGTACAACTGAGTCGAGCTGATGTTGACCAGAGCCATAGGTCGGAAGGGGAAGCACAGAAGAACCTCGTGCTATAATCGTTAAGTTTGCGAGCTATCGCAAACAAAGCGAGGTGTTTAGAAACAAAGAACAACTAAAAGCGCCCGGTGTTACTACTGGGGAACTTCTTACCACAGCAAGACGCCAACAGTACATTGTTAAGTATGGTTTAAGAAATGTGTGGACAATGGACGGTTAAATTTTTGTGCGCCAGGGGAATAACAAAAGAAAAATTACTTCCTCTAGAGACATTGAGACCTAAGGGAGTAATGAGCTGATTTTTTGTGTATATTTACGTGTTATTGTTATTATTATTTTATTAGAAACAGAATTAATAAATAGTCTAGGTTAGTTCAATTAAATCTTCATTTACTTCAAGTTGGCAACATGTATTTCAGATATAAATGAAAGTTTGATACACTCTGGCATCCAGCTGGCCAGTGACATTGACCACAATGCACTCCAAGTGGCAGAAACAGGTCAACGCTTTCTCTCCTGCTACTCCCAGGCACTTTGCTTAGCTCACGTTAAAGCCCAAAGTCTCACCATTAATTTCCATTAATTTGAGTCATAGCATGTTCTTCGCTGGTCAATCTGGATGGATACCTCTTATGACGTAATAATAATGGGGGAGGTGGTGTGGCAATATATGTTGGAACTGATCTTCAGCCTAACATGATATATAGAACTGAAAGCGAAAACACGGCCCACCGCGAAATTCTTCTCTTAGGGATAGCGTTCAACTATAAAAATGTTTACTCGGCGTCATATATAAACCTCCAAAAATGAATAATTTAGACAATCTAGAAACCTAATCATCAAACTTTCTGCCATTTTGTAATCACGCTGTAATTATTCTGGACTTAATTTTTACCAAAAACCCTGACAGAATGTGACACAAAGATAGCTGCTAGCACCGGGTCTTTCAGCTCATGATCTTATTTAAGTAGCATATTTACTACAATGTTCCAAAATACTCACAAACTGTAACTTTCAGTGTCTTAAAAACATCGATGATGTTTCTTTGACTAATGACGCGATTTTAATTCCTGAGAATACTATTTGAACATTACGCACAGTAGACCAAAAACGTTGACCAGTTAAATACCTGCATTACGAAACTGTTTGATAAACATGACCCACTACGAACAAAACGTGTACTAAACAGCCAGCACCATGGATGACAGCTGACATTCGAAATTCGATAGCTCAGAAACCACGCATAAAGGACTTATAGACGAGATAAACACGATGCAAATGTAGATAGCTGTAAATGTATTCGTAACAGGACAAACCAAGCCATAAGGAATGCCAAAATAAGACATGCTTACAGCCTCATTGAACCGACCGCAGGCGTGGTAGGTATGTGGCGAGGCATTCAGACAATGGGACTGGGAAATGCTTTACCCCAGGTATATGGAACGACCCTTTCACCAAATTACATAAATAGCCAATTTACAAATGCTCCTTCAAAATTAAACAAAACCGATAAGGGGGGAAAAAAAACATACGAAATCTCCTTTCCGAGATACCTGGGCTAGAGAAAGTCCACTTTACATACATCACGAAAACAGGCGTCATGACAGCATTAGAATGTATAAAAACTAAGAAACAGGGTCCAGATCATATAAATATAACTCTAATAAACAAAGTAATTCACGTAATACTGGCAACTGCGACACAAGCCCTCATTCATGACATCACCCTGTCCCAAGCAATGGAAACAGACATTCATAAAGCCCCTTACTGAGATGTGAACGTCCCACTCTCCTAAAGACTACAGACCAATCAGAAGTCTTCAAATTCTATCCAAAGCACTTGAACGCATCATATACAAACAACTGACAGATTATCTTATGATCTCCTTGACCCTTATCAGTCTGGGTTCAAACTAGCACAGCACTAAGCAGTGAAGATGTATTCGTACGTGCTTCCTGCGAAGAACGAAGACTTAACACAACTTGTCTTGCTTGACACGAGTAAAGCTTTTAATTCCATAGATGAAGATTTACTTTTTTTTTTTTTTTTTTTTTTTTATCAAATTTAAGGTATTAAATATGTCTGACAGTGGCGTCCTGTGGTTCAATTCCTATCTTCGCGAACGTCAATAATGTGCTGTCTATGGGAATCTTTCTTCCTCAAGGCGGTTCGCGAAGGCAGGAGTTCCCCAGGGTAGTGTTCTGAGTCCCTTACTGTTTTCATTATACATCAATGACATACATATCTCGTTCTATTAGCCACGGTACATACCACCTCTACGCTGATGATTTACACCTTTCCATACTCTGAACTTTCGACATTCATGACGAAATGATTAGCATTAACCAGTATCTTGACTAAGTTCATTCACTGACGCGTACTCTGGCTCTTGGCTTTAATATTTTAAAATCACAGGCAACAGTAATGGGACACAAGCAATTGCTAACAATAAATAACATTTAGACATAGGCAATATTCCTCCCATTAATATCAATCTAACTGCAATCACTTCAGTGATTCTGGGGGGGGGGATATTATAGACAGGAAAACCATGATACTGAAACCTGCAAGAAAATACGCTCTCTGATCCAAGCCTTTATCGACTAATGGAATTTTCTGCTCACATACTTAAACTTTAACCTTATGGTAAAAAAAAAAAAAAAAAAAAAAAAAGTAACAACTACTGCGTGCTAATGTGGGTACGTTACATTTGCGATGTGCATTTGTTCGATCATATACACCCTCCTTCGAAATGCTGTCTTGGTTCCGCCTGAAAGACCGAAGAAATATTCATTGTCTCACACTACTTTTCAAAATTATTCATACATCTTCCCCATTTTATGTATCTTCTAGTTCACAAAATATATCTCCCTCCCATAGCCTTAATACACGCACTGAAACCCGACCCTTACTATTATTATATTGCACCGAACATCACTTTACTCATCATCATTCACCGTCACCACTGCCCGTATTTTGGAATGCATTGCCGCGGGATGTCAGAGACTGCCGAGCTTTAGGAACTTTTCATAAAAAATTGTATATTGTTAGAAATAATAGATTTATACTAAATGTAGATTCTTTATGTTACAAATTATTTGACTTGTCCTGCTGTAGAATTATTCATATAATAATAATAATAATAATAATAATAATAATAATAATAATAATAATAATAATAAATGTTCCTATCTCCTTCATAGTACTGTTAGAGATTTTCATGTTTATATTTTACTAGTATATTTATTGCTACTTTCATTATATACATAGGTTGATATGTGTATGAATTGTCATTATTAGAGTTTATTGCACAAATTTAATGAATAAGTAAATACCTCCTAAGATTTGTGACATTCTGTTTACTTGCCTTCATTTGTTCGTCTGTGCATAAAATTTCCACCGTTGTTGCATTCAACACGCACTCATGCCGCTTTTGTTTTACTGATAATGGGCTGCTTGTTTACCGTTTTAGACGTAGCTTGTTATCGTCCATGAAATTACTATACAGTGTAATTAACGTGCTGCAGAAAATATATTACATATACTGAGCGCTTTCGAGCTAAGAGCACAACGGTTCAAGCGCAAGGCTGGATGATGAACCATAAAGACACGCTTATCAGCTTTAGAGCTATGTGGAGCTGCTCTACTCTATCTCTTTTATTGATATCCGTATCAATAAATCGTGTTACTTCATAACTCGGGCACATTAGTGTGAAATAACTAAAAAGAAATGAACAAAAACTAAGAACATTTTACATTCCCAGTACCAAATAAAACTTTGGAAATGTTAAGCCTTGTGGTTGCTAGTAAACAAAGCTGTGAGAGAGGATTTTACAAATGAAAAGGATATCTGAGTTCATATTAATATGTTTGAAGTCCTGTCAAACAATTTAAAACTCCTACGTTTCCAAGTTATTGAAGACTTCCTACGCAGCGAGACGGTCTTGGCCTAACTGAAGTTTCTTCGATGAATGAGATTTTCTCGACAGCGAGTAAGTCTCAATGACTTTGAAACGAAGCATTTCTGAATATTTTGACACAGTATAAACTACCTTTTTTATAATAGTGTTTAACGCCCGTTTTTACTACTGAGGCACAACAGACGGTACCTTGGTTGTGAAAGGCTGCTGAGTATGGTATACAAATCTCGTGTAAGATATTCTAAGCCTAAGAGGCTGAATTAGCACTTCTTCATTGCATCTTTAAGATCTCAGTTGGCAGCATGATTGCTTACTATCCGTCGACCCGGGAGCCAAGTATGGAAAACCTTTGCTTCCAAAAATAGAAACCTTTGTGTCATGCTGATTTTTTTCAATTTTAATTAATTGGCTGGATGATTTACAAAGGTATAACAATCTAAATTAAATAAAGCTTCGCTAATGCCAATGTGGAAATATAAAAAGAGAACTTGTATGAACGGAAATAATCATGTTTGAGTGCCAAAAATCGTTAAAGCAAAATTTCATGCCTAAGCAGGTTTCAAAGCGCTTCATTAGAATTAATAACATCTTTAAGGTTTTAGACGAATATATCCTTTGCAGGTTCTTGTTGACCTTAAAAGCACTGGACATTAGATGCTAAACTGAATGTACATAATTTTGAATTATGTATGTATCATCAGTATAGCGTTAGTCAAAATATCTCCGGAATGTTAAAAAATCAATAACTTCTGAAGGATGATTTATTTTTAAAAAATCTTGCACAGCGACACGACGAACTTTTGCAAATTTGTATTTATATTGCTCTTGGTGAAAATAGTTCCATTCGTTGACTACGGGATGGTGTTTTGTAAAAACGGTGACAACAATAGAGGAGAAGGTCTTTTGTGTGCTGTAATTCCATGCGACCAAGTTCACAATCACAGTTCAATTCCGCTTTCAATAAAAACACAATAAGAATCCGCTAACAGACAAATCTGTTAATGCATGTTCTTGTACAGACAATCCACCGTGTGTCTATTTACATTGGAACGTGTGATACAATGCTACTATCGTAGTCCTAGCACCATTTCATGGCTATCGTTTATGGGATGGAACAAGACATGACCATTCAAATTAACACTAAAACAATAGGGATGACCTCCATTTGGATGGAGAGTCAGGGGAATAGAAAGAACGCATGGAGGATGGTTAGGAACCGATTAAGGGATGTGGATAGGCAGCAGATAATTGAGCAATGCAGAGAGATGATTTCGCTGGAAGTACAATCGGAGCAAAAATCGGAATGGGGAATGGACCAGTACATCAAAACAGGGATTAAACTTACTAGACAGGGGCTCCTAAGGCTCAGACTAGGGTAATGGCGGATGATTAAGATCACTAACAAATATGAGCGGAGAATTTGTCCCCTCTGTGAGGAGAGGGAATCATACATGTTCTGGTTGAAAATAAAAGTACGGAAGAATGGAGAGAAGAGTATCTACCGCACTCCTTTTCAGGATCGAACAGAGGGAGATGATTATGCTGAGTTTTGCTGGAAGGCAAGGAAGGAGGTGAGAGATTAGGTAAATTACTGATGAAAATTAGACAGCTCAGGGCAGAAAAGGATGATAAGCAGGGATGGTTGTGGGGGAAACAAATTGACTGAATCCAGCTGTGTGTCATCCATAAGGGGATATTTTTTATATTTTATAGATATTTGTATTATTTTGAAGAATTATTCTGCTGGTATTTCTTATTTATTTTATTTTCATTGGTTTATTTTATTTATTTTATTTTCATTATTGAGTATATGCTTTATAATTTATTGGGAATATCTTGTGGTAAATCAAAAATACCAAGTGTATCATAAAATCACGTTGGACACGAGCGTCTGTTTTGTGAAAATGTTTTGTGTTGTATTGGTGCCACTGTAAGAAATACACTCCTTCTGCTACTATTAATTTGATAACTCGAATTTGACACCTTCCCGTTAATGCCCACACAAGTTTTAAATTTAGAGATATGCGGAAGGAAATGACCATAGATTGATAACTTAACAATATGAGAGAAAAAGAATTGTGTACTGTTTCTAAAAGTAGTAAAATAAGTGTAGTTTATTGAACAATAATAACTGATATGTATAAAGAACATGTAAAATAGCTTTCAGTTATGAATAAGGACAAAATTGTGGTAAAGCATAAATTAACATTTTAACACTCACATAACTCAGCTCAGCAATACATTAATTTTAATAAATTGATGGTTATTAATTACAACATATTGTGCGTGTTCATAATATATGAGGAAATGATATCTATCTTCTCGATCGTTGGGATCCTTCATGTCTGTGTGCTCATACTACCTCGATCCACTGGATCTTTAAATACATTTTGCTGTGAGCGCATTTCATCCACCACGAGCACCAGTTTCTCGGAATGGCATCCTGCACTCCCGGTGGGCCACAGTTCTTCCATGATCAAATTTGGATACCTGCTTTTATTGGTTTTTATTTGTTTTTTATTTTATTATGCAATGCTTATATCCTGATAACTTGATTCTATATCAAGACATAATATTTCGGATTAATTTTTATTTATTCCTCTTACATTTAACATACAATTTAAATTACAATTTACATTCTACAGGTTTTAAAATCTGCATTACTAATTCTATAACTAGACAAAAATAAAATTTCCAAAAACTAAACCGGTGCTGGATTCCAGCACTACGGCTATTTTAACTATAACGTATAATTAAACCTACAATTGCTATTGGTACCCAGTAGCAACAAATTTTAATGCTTCATTTATGTTTCAATAAACATACTTTTTACATGTCTTAACTTTAACAATGAATACATTCACAATTAATTAATTTACAATTTTCATACGATTTCACATCTAAAATTTTCATTTCTGCTGACCCTCGGTATCCAGAGTTCTTCCCACCGGAATTCTAGGCAACAACACCTGAACATCAATGAAATTGCTGCCGGTCTCAAGCAACAGCTATACTGGATCATGGTGTTTCCTTCTTTACTCTTTTTCCTTCATCTTATTCTACTTTTCAACTTTTATCTGTACCTTATATTTCCTCCTTTTGTTCTCGGTCTACTCCTCCTTCTTCTATCAGCTGATTCCTTTCCGCCCGAAGACTACCGTTATTCTCTTCTTCTGTTAATTCTGCTCCCTTTTTCTGATTCAATTTGGATGTTATCTTCATCTTCTTGATTTTGAACTGACTCTTTGTATATAACTTTCTTGCCTTTCTTTGATTATCTGGGATCTTCTAGGGAAATATACGATTTCTGGCCGTTGGATTTTATCTCTTATTTCATTTTTGTTGTTTATATATTCTTCTGCCATTTTACATGATATATAATTTGTTAAATCATTCAATACCCATATCATCTTGATCTCTAAGATGTTCCAAATGTGTTTCTCTGCAAATAGCCATCTTTCCTCAGCTACAATTGACTTGTATTTAGGTTATTCGAATGAAACATGTACCGGTGTATCGATCACGTTATAAGCCGTGCATATATTGTTTGCTTGTAATTTAAATTTTTGCAAATATGAACAATATGAACTCTGTCATGTTAAATAATGTACTAAACCCTTACTGGGTTAAATACGTGTTTGAATTCTAATCTTTCCTCTATGAATGGGAAGATCTCACACACTCTTCTATCTTCTTTTATTTCATCCCATTCTTGTCATAAATAATTTATATTTTTTTAATCTACAAATTTTGCCAATTAATGTACATTATTTTTTAATTATTTTGTTTTTAAGCCAATAACAGGCTGCTTTAAAAAGGATTAAATAATCATATACCCGAGATTACTAATAGTCCCATTGTAGGAGATGTGGAAAATTCCCCTGTAAGTAAAAATAATGTGATTTGGCAGCTCTTTAAAGTGCGTTTAAAATATATCTCGCTTACCTTCCCCCCTAATTTCTGCTTGTTTTTAATATGATAGAAAATATATTATGGTGGTAGATTTTTATTCCATCAGCTTGCATATTGAAATATCTCTGTCCAATATTGGCGTCTCTTATGGGCGCTGCCAATTTAATGGCCAGCAATGTAGTTATAAAACGTTTGAAACATCAAACTTGAAGCTTAGAAACTTTAAAGCTTTGAAGTTTTAAATATTTAAGTTGTTGCCACATTTGTTATACATAAACTAATCAAATTTCTATTAGGACAAAAACATATGGTTTCGCTATGGATTAAAGACTTTAAACGGTGCCCCTTGGTTACATGTTCCCTTCTAACCTAAAAGTGTGACAAAGAAAAATTTAAACCAACACAATGAATAACTTTATCATGGAATACTCCAAAACAATATTTTACCTGAGCCACTTGGTTTAAATGGTGTAGAAGGCTCCGGACCTAAAACTTTAGAATGAAGGGCTGAAACGTCCATGCATTCCACTCCTCCGGAATCTTCTTTCTGTGTGACAAAGAAGGAGCCAAGAGGATGCACCCAGCATGACTATGACAACCCTAACGACAGTTTGAAGCAATGGCAAAAGGCCTGCTCGACATACCATGCTGACGTGGCCAGCTAAGAAGAAACATAAAGGGAGAGGCTAATGCATCGATTAGGAACCAAAGGAATACGCGCAAAACTGGCACATTCTGATAAACTATATTGAACATATTTTAAATAAATAAAAAAAAAACTCTCACATTTGTGTCTTTTGGTGCTTACTTTGTCAAGTTATCTTCATTAATCTATAATATGCAGTTACATCGTAAAACTTTGGAGCGGTTTTTGATTACGATTTACAGATATTGCATGCCAGGTCTATGGGTAGTTTTAAAGAACTCAAATTGGCAATTTTTCATGCATCTTCTCTACTTTTAACGTTTACTTTAGTCTTGCTTGTTTTTTTTTTTTACACCACAGCAATATATCAACATTATATATGGCCCTTATGTTAGACAAAACAGAACAACGGATAACAACAAACTGCCCTTGCAGGTCTTGATACTGCAACAGTAAGGCTATATATTACCCACCTTAACTTGGACAACAAGGCCGTATATCCACACTAATATGAAATATATCTTTTCTGTTTACCCTTAAAAATAGTCTACATAAATTCACTGTTACCGAACCATCTACTTGTGCTCTCTAAAATTCTATACTGACATTTGAAGATCTTCGGGACGATGAAAGAAAACGATTAGGCCATAGCTTACTTATAATTAAAGAAAAACGTAACCGAGAGCAGAACATGGGTCTGAAATGTGTTTACGTAAAAATACATTTTCCAAATTGCGGAAGGAATTCGCATTTGTAGTTAGTAATCCGACATTTTTATAAACCTATGCAGCATACCACAAAATGTGAAATTTCAGGACAACATACTTTGTAAAACTTTCTGCAGACATGTTTGCAGTAGCTAGAGGCTCGCCAGTTCAAATTCCGTCTTGTGTATTGTTGTATTTGTACTTTTCTATCCTTATACGGGGTGCCAATAACCGCGTACCTTAATTTCTGCTGGATATAATATTTTATTGATAAACTTATTAAAGATTTTTGTTGAGGGTAAACTTGGGAACTCATAAAGTTTATGCGCTACTGTAGATTGATTTCAAAAGGGCTTCAGTGTGGCTAGTAGAAGTAAAATTCCCAATTACTGTGCAGCACATGTTCTGAGCACATTGTGGAAGGAACCCACTTGATGTAACGCTCATTAAGTCATGGGTGACAAAGATTTAGAAAAATGTTCAGTTTATAAGCTTAAAAGCAGTGGCAGACCATCACTTGCCGAGGAGAGAGCTGGGGCAGTTCAAACTGCCTTCACCAAGTAAAAGCAGAAGTAAACCGCCACGGGTGGCCGAGGTTGTTAAGGCGCGGACTCGTGAGCGGAAGGTCTGGGGTTCGAATCCCACCAGGATCGTTCTCCCTGACTAAGGTTTTTTTCCAGGTTTTATTCAGTCCTCATAAATGGCAAATGCCGGGGAGGTACCCTAAACTTAGGCCTGGAACGCTTCCTTTAAAAATACTCCTTTCCCAATTTATCATTTCAATTCATATATCATCAGTGTCCACCTCCTATGGTGCCTAAGTAGTGAAAATGGGCATTAAACGCTATAAAAAAAAAGGAAGTAAATCTTACAAGCTTCACGACAACTTCAAATATCAAGCAGTGCATTAAACGGAGAGACACGCAAATGTTCAATCTGATTCTTGACGCAGCATGTTTGTTTCTCTGATGAAGCTGCTTTTTTGTGAGTGGAGCAGTCAACGAACACAATACAAGGACCCGAAAATTTGAGAAATCACGTGTCATAAGAGCACATATTCCAGGTAATCTAAACTCAATGTGCGGTGAGGACTAACATATTTAAATAAACGGAAATATTTAATGTTCATTAATAATGTCTCCAGTCACAGGAGATACCATCATATATCTTTCAGCAGTACAGAGAAAGTCTCTCACTGGTCCTGTGGTATTGCCAATCATCTTAATCATTTCCAAATCGGTAGTTAGGCAGGTCCCCGATGTCGCTGAATATTATACCACTTGACTATTTACGTTGGGGTTATGTTAAAGAACATGTTCATGCAAAACCAGTTCCAGACTTTGTGAAAGCGCATCAGATATGCAGTGGATGCCCTTGTTGAAGTTGCTTATTGACTGTTTTCCTATGGTTAACATCGTTACGTGCTTGTACACATGTATTTCATTTCAAGTATCTACTGATGGGTTGTAATTAGGGTAAACATTTGTACGCGCTGTATTTCTGTTGCAGGATTATCTACAGATACTGGATACATTAGATTGTCATTGCGTAGTGGTATTAATCTGGCCTGTAAGGATCCACTAAATCTTGAAAGCAATATTATTACAATAACTAAGATACCAGAAAAATATTATCCATCTCTCGTGGACGCGGAACTTTACGAACAATATCTTCAAACTAGCTGACTTGGTGATTTAACTCGTAAACATGACAGGTTTTGCCTATGAGTCCGTTAGTTTATGTCATGAAATTAATTTATGGAGATGTGTATTACGGTTGTAAGTGTTGATTTGAAAATACGCAACTTGTAATCCATCCGTAAAATATAAGGCATGTTCAATTTTTATGAGAAAAATGTACAAGTTTGTGTGTCACTGTATAGCAAACTGAACAGCGATGATTTTATTGCAGTGATCTGACTCAGAAGTTAATAACGAACTGATTCTATACATCTACAGGAATTATCTGTGCTCTACTTTCAAAATTAAATTTTTCCAAATATTTACTTAATGCCGCAGTCTTTCCTTCACTGTGATTCTGGTGGCAAGACACAATTTGACTGTTTCAGGAAGGCATATTCCCCGGCAAATAAAATGTCTGTCACTTTCGATAGTCACCACAAATACCTTCACAAATCTTTAATGCTTAATCGCGTAACGATCTTACACAAACAAACGTACAGGAAGGAAAAACCCCCACTCCTAGCTTTGTTATAGCATAGCTAATGTTTATCTAAGCAAAGGAAGTCAATTATTCTTTGCTAAAGAGCAATGTTGCAATAGATATGGGAACTCAAGAAGCATTAAACGTAGAACTGCAGGGAGAAATCCCTTGGTGTGTACAGAAAACATAGCTGCAATACACAGGCCATTTGAATGCTAATTTCTTCGCAAGTCATTTTTTCTTTCTTTTGCAGGATCGTTAAAAGCTCGTAGCAAATGAAAATAAAATCCTCGTTGGAGTCCTTACAAAGACAACAAATCCTCCGTCGTTAACACAAACTTGATGGTTGGCTTAGACTCTACGCCCTAAGATATTTCAGTAGCACATGGCTTTGTGTAGTTACATGTTCGCTTTTATTTTCCATGGTGATTTTTTCATGAGGGGAGATGCCGTCATTTTCTTCTTTGTGCTATAACAAAAGCCACACAAACGATCTTTATGTGCATCTGCTTTCGGCTCAAAGAAGCGATTCGCTCTCATCCGTACCCTTCTTTCAATGCGCAATTCACTTTTATTTGTTTAGGCTGCAAAGTGTAATCGTAGGATTCAAGCATCTAAGGCAGACCCTAAATGTACGTTTAAGTCTATATCGGTCATTAATATACTGTAATAATAACCTTCAATTCAGTCTCTAACACATTTTATCTGTTGTGCAGTCCTCCATTAGTTACATATCTCCTTGGTGGACAATCAAAACCCTAGAAAATCTAAATTAGCTTTAGCTTTTCTAATATTAGTATTCCAGCATTTCTTATTGTTTTCTGTTCTCGTTTTTTTTCTATAACTTTGATTTTTTTTTAAATAGTGTTTAACGCCCGTTTTTTCTACTGAAGTACCACAGGCGGTGGACGATACAGATATATGAGATGAGATGAAATGATATATTGGGAAACGATTTTTTAAGGAAGGAAACGTTCCAGGCTACGCTTAGGGTACCTTCCCGGCATTTGCCAGCATTTATGAGGACAGAGGAAAATCTGGAAAACCCTCAGTCAGGGAGGACAGTCCTGGCGGGATTCTAACTCCAGACTTCCGACTTACGAATTCGCGCCTTAACGACCTCGGCCACCCCTGTTATTTCAATGTTTCTGAATCATATATCTTTGGTTTCTTGTTTGATTTTTGACATACGTGGCGTCATTTTTTTGGCAAACACGTCTGCTGCCCATAACCGCACACTGTGATTGAATTCACTGGAAAACCGAAAAGGAATAAGCAATGTAGAGAAAAGCTTGTGTGACTGATATTATGCGGAGCGTATGGTTGCTTATGGTATGACCTTTAAGGGATTAGAACATGTATAGTTTAAATAGCCTTTTTGTGGCATGTATTTGAACATATTACGAGGTAAACTTTTGTTTTACACCTTATCCTAGTACTTTGGGTACAGAGATCTGAACGCTTTGAAAAAGTATAGCCTCTTTAAAAAAATCGTTTTTCTCTGTATGGTTTGATTATGAATCAATATACCCACCTCCTTGGCTTAGGTAATTTTCATGTCGATTCTAAACCACAACCTGACCGGAGCTTTCTCTCATGCTGAAACGATAGTTCGAATAGTTCAAACAACCTCTATCAATTGCCATTCAAAAACAACATAACTTTCCAGCATTTTCCTCGCGTTACTAATATGCCGAGTTTCACAAACGCACAAGTTCATTTCGTGTGTTGACCTGGACGGCAAGCAAGTAACAGAAATAACACTATTGTCATGTATTTCAGTTATCTAACTGATCATGGTAGTTTTGACTACATTCGTCATGTGTATTCAACAAAAGCCATTCGTATATGGCAAGTGAGAGCTAAGTAAACATAAACAGCGTGTGGTATACACAGATGATGAATGGACAGGCTAATGAAAAAATCACCCAAAAATCATTGTATTTAAAGTAAAAGAGAGGATGATTAAATTTGAAGCGTTTTTATTAAGTTCAGTAATACCACTCCTGTGTTAACAAGAAGGAAAAATGGAAATTGAGATCTTACAAAATATTGAATAGAGGTGAAATATAACATCCAATAAAACAGTGGTTTGCTACAGTAATACTCATAAACAAAAGGAAAACTAAGTTTGAAAAAACTAACCTGGAGACAGTTTGTACAAATGAAATTTGCTCCAAAGATGCTAGAAGTAGGGATATTATAAAATTATTCAATATTTCCTAGAAGAAACCTCATTTTCAAAGACTTCTGGCCACTAAGCGAAGGAAATAGATGTGTAGGCTAACGTTTATTGTTTACGGTATGATGTTATTCATATTTCTCTTCCAAATCAAAGATTTAATATATGAAATCAAAGTTACAGACTCAGGAGTTTCGTAACAACACATGTATAGCACCTTTATCAATTTGCTACAGGTAGGAGCAACCAATCTTAATTTAATATTTAACAAAATTTGTAACTAAGTTTGGTTAGGAAAATAATGCATCTGATTTCGTAGTTATCATTTTCACAAATGTATTAATTTTCTCAAAGGCAATTCAACGGGACTTTGTAGTTATGGAAGTAATGACTTGCCTTTTATATGCTGAGGACTTCGAGATCACTCGCTACCTTACTACACAGCGATACATCGTATAGCAAACTCGTACAGTTTAATTTCTAAAGGTATTACGAGAAATAATACTCTATTTTGCTTCCCTAAGGTGCTAAAGGTTGACAACGTTTTCTATTGAAAAGCGGCATGTGATAAATCACCTCCTTAATTTCAAACAATGACTATTGTGTGCAAAAAGTATTATATCAATTTCCATTTAAACGTGTTATGTGCTTTATGGGTATACAAGTGTAATTTCCTATTTGAGAAGGGAAGTTCTGAACTATTGAGGAAATTTCTTTGAAAAACTTAGGCTTTGTTAGACTTCAAACTGCCATTTATTCCCTATTTGGTTTACATTTGCAAGCTGTCAGCATAATCGTAAAGATGTCAAAGAGAAGAAAGGTGGAAATAACGTAATTTAGAATGTCAACGTAGACTAAGTGAGGTAATAAAAATATTGGTAGAGGACATGGAAAGTGTGAAGAATGTGTATCATGAACATTCAGACACTAAAAAAGTAAAAGTGTGTAATAATTGTTGTGTGTAAACCGGCCAGAGATCAAGATTCCAGTAGCATTGTTTTCTATTGTTAAGTAATATTAATAAATATGGAAGTATCGTATTATGTCAAAGTGTAATTTGTATTATGTTCACCTTGTGTTTAGAGCTTCAAACCGGCGAAAACAAATTTAATACAGCAAGATTCCAGTAATATTGCATTCCATTGTTGAGTAATATTAATAACATTGAAGATGCTGTATTATGATGTTAAAATTGTGTATTGAATTATATTGAGCATGTACTTGTAACTTCCTACCATGAAAATAAGTTTAACCTAGACTTTAAGCTGAGGTAAATTTGTACCCCGCTTGGTATTCCATGTGTGTTGGCAGACTTTGGTATGCAGGTAGTTAATAGCCCATTTAACTGCAACTTTCTTACTTACATAAATATTATATATTACAGGATTTTCATTAATGTTCATTGCAATAGATTGCACAAATCTATTTAGTACTAAGTACACCGATAAACGTAACAATAATAATTAAATGAAATTAATATACATTTTAATTATACTGCGTTTTCAAAATATTCTGTAAAATTAACACCTTTCAAAAAGAAAGCTATGACAACACTTAACATCATTCCTTCTTCTTCTTTTTCTTTGTTTTCTTATATTATTATTATTATTATTATTATTATTATTATTATTATTATTATTGGGATGTTAAATGATGATTCAAAATAACACCTACAACGCTTAGTATGCCAAGAGGGAACCTACGTCCGGAAACGCGTTGTTTGGATGTTGGAAGTAAAAGGTTGACAACGCTTCGGTTATGGTGATGGGTATGCGTTCCTCATTTTGCCAAGAAGCCTTTAGCAACCCAACAAGGGCAACACATCGTGCATGTAACTACACAAAAGTGGTTTAATTGTCGATCACAACGTTATTACAGAGCGTACATCAGCGGTGTAGAGATTGGCGCACACGGTCAAAGACTTGTGGTTTTGTGTGAAGTATTTCACACGCTGTATGGATAAGGTCCCCTTCCTCCTTCTAACCAAACATTAGCACTGAACCTGTGTTGATTATTGTGTGCCACTGGCTTATTCAGGCATTTTCCGCCCACACATGCATGTTGTGCAAGTTCACGATGCCTCCGTGAAACTCCTGTAACATCAACGGAGGACTTCATTGCATGCATGAAATACTTAGCACACAACCACAAGTAAAACCACTAATAGCACAATTTTAAAATTTGTCTCATAGACATTGAAAACGAATTACGCTCACTCGATGCAGGTTCCTTAGAAAAATAGTGACGAAGTTTTCAACTATTCCACGGTAAGTGGTTTACTTTGATTAACTCTTATCTACATAAAAATAAATTTTTCCACAAATCAAATTCACAAGGTGTCGGAATATAGGACCCTATACATTCTCATTGGTATTTTATCCTTTAAGTCATTAATGAAATATTCTGCTCTATGTGCTGTTGCACTAATCTGATAGAAAAGTGCAAAATAAAGCTCCTTCTCTCAAACTCACACAAACAACAGGGTACGCAAAATTATATCTGCATATTTCTTATCATTAGCTGATAGTTCAATTAAAGGAAACTATAAATTTACCGATAGCATTTCGTTACTTTGTATCTCCTCAGAATTCGCCTTCAAACTTCATGAACAAAATTTTAACGCAAAATTATCGTACATAAAAACTCATTCCGTATTTGTTTCTGAGGTATATCAAACACAATACTTAAAAAATACACGAATATGACAAAGGTAATGACATTGAATTAACATGATAAAGCGCATCGCCAGCAGGCTACGAAGTGCCGGTTTGCGGCGGATAAATATTCTACCTTTCTGTACATTTCTCAATTCTATTAATGCAGCGAAAGCTATAAATACGTACACAGCATGAACATTCTGGATTATTTCAGAATTCATGAAGATATATCTTTAAATTAATAGCCAGATATTTTCTAATATATTCTATTAGAAACACACATATCATCATTATTATCATTAAACACTGTGCACATCCTGGGTTTCGAACTTGCAGCACAAACTATTTTAGTAGAAAACTTTGCACTTTTACCATCATATAAGACAAATAATCCATAAATTTCCTATATTTTAAGAAACTGAAATTACAAAATACAAAATGTAATATGCAGGATAAACTTGCGAAAAATATTCTATTAACAAGTAAGTATTCTACAGGACTCTGCAGATGATATATTGTGGGATGAAATATTGATGTAACGGTTAGACGTTTTATCATTTAATTAGAAATTAAAATAAAAAAATTAAAATTGAATATAAGTATAGGTGCATGAGAATTTAATACTTATTTTAACTGTAATTTTATCTGAGGAAGCTTTCTAATATACCAAACGCATCACAGAACTAAACATTTAGCAGCATGCTGAACACAATCTCTTCAGTCGTGTTCATTAACACTCTATGTACCAAGACCATAATTATTATGGGCTTGGATATTTTCAATATTTACTACATCCGTGGTTTCTATAAGTTCGACCATAAAGCTTCATTTTAAAATCGCTACCCACTAAATTTACCTGTTTCTTCAGTGCATCATATTTTGCATGCTATTAGGAATATATTCTGGAGTTTTATTATATGATTCACGTTTCAAGGCAGTCACGAGGAGCGCAGGAAGAAGTAATGTTGTTACTATGCACACAGTGTTTTGAGATGGCACGAAAAGGACTAACTAAAGAAAACATAATCGAAATTTTACATGCAGACTATAATATTAGTAGCTTTTATTGCTAAATGTGTGAAATGGAAGATACTGACGTGATTTTTAAATAATGTTTAACGACCGTAATTTAAGGTACAGTCTGACGATGACAAGAAGGCGTGTGCGGGCTGAAGTGCGAGGGGGGTTGAACTGTTTACAAGTGTATATGGGATACCAATGCTGGCTGCCACATGAATTAGAACCTCTCAGACTCACGTCTTGCATGTCCGCTGGACTTTTAACCATGGGCGGCTATCTGACAACACTGTTTATTTTTATCGGCATGATTGTAACGAGGAGGGTAGAAAGTGTTTACGTAGCACATTGTTCTAGCTTGCTTTCTTCTGATCGCCAGAAAATACCTCGCTGGCATTTGCCATTTATGACGGTTGAGGTAAAATGGAAAAAACCTCAATTAAGAAGGACGGTCGTGTAGGGAATCAAACCCCAAATTTCCCGCTCACTAATGATCTCGGACACGTGTTAGAACTGACGTGTTTCAAGATATATATCGCAAAATACTTTCGCGTAAAACGTAACATTTTGAACAAGATTTTTCTAAGTATACCTCATTTATTTTCTTCAGAATGTCATTAAGAGCGTATTTTCATTTTCTAGGGGACTATCGTAGCAGTTTTTCTGAAAACAATAATGAAAGCTGTGTTGATGTAAGGAGGGATTCAGCAACAGAATGTTCGAAGTAATTATTCTTGTTTCAGTTTACAGCGTGGCAATATTTTACAATATTTTAGATATTTTCTTGCAAATGCAATAAATAGGATATGGATATAGAAGATTTACATGCTGTATTACAAGTTAAAATTCATTGATTAGGTATAAAGGAAGCCTTTTCGGAAATTCACCAACATTGTCTGTTTTCTGGGTAAATTTATTAAGTATAATCTTGCTATTTAGAGGGTTAACGTTTTAATAAAATATGCATTGTTTATTTCAAACCTGCAACAATTTGGCTCATCTAAATTCATAATAAATAAAGGTTTTAGCACTGATTCCGCGTGTTACATGAAAATCATAAAACGTAACTTCTAGTTGTTATTTACAGCCACTTTACGTTGCTATATCATTGGCAACAATTACCCAGATGCAATTGAGAAATTAAATGTGAAAAAGTTTTATTGATATAAACTTCAAACTGTACCAAAGAAGGTGCCCATTCCGAAAATGTAAATGGCAGATACCTTTAAGGCGCCCATGGCATTCAGTTCATTCGCGCAATCGTTAAGTCATTTAATTTATTCTTCCAAGCTACACCTTCAATATTCCAGTTCATAATTTACACGTGTCGCGATTAAGATCAATGCAGTGAAAGTGACAATAAATAAATAGTAAAAAAAGCATCTCTACTATTCAGCTTCAAAGTTTAAGTTTCCCCACCTACCCTTTCCGTAATATCCTCATGACAAGGCATCGGATTTCCAAGAACTTAACATTGTGTTAGCTACAATGAAACAAAGCAAGAACTCAATCTGTGAAAATGTAGTTTGTACCTAGTAACGGATTTTATCCTCACCACCTGTTGTCTATAGTCCATCAGCAACATAACATCATTCCGTTAAATTGTGGTGTTGGTACTTAGAAGTTCCGAAGCCTACTCATGACTTTGTTGTTCAAGTGAGGCATATAAGTTAGCGATTTTTATGCTCTCTTACACGCAAGTTTAAATTTGCTCAAACATGCGACGCATTTTTCTTCGGCATATCTTGAAACACGGCAAAGGATATAAATTTCCCGTGCAAGGGAAAAAAAAAAAAATTCAGAATTGCATTTGCCGGGGTTCATTGTAAAGGTTGTATACAAGGGAAAAAATCCATTGCAGGAAGACTACTATTTAAATAGATGTAAGTAGCATAAAGAGACGTTGCCAAAAAAAGCTTGCAATGCTGTTTAATATATTTGAATGCAAGAGGAAAATGTAGTACTTTCCTTAAGACGATACCATAATAATTCTTCTTGTAAAAGTATGTTAAGACAAACTGTAAACAACAAAGTAATAAACGTTAGTGACATTATTGTCTGAGCATCCAAACTAATAAGAAGAGAAATTCAAATATTAAACCTAAACAACTCCTTCACCAAGGAAGAGCAAGTTTTACACAAGTAATATCACTCACTACGTTAGTGAATCTATCTGGAAAACTCAGACCCTCGAGTGACATTTATTAGGACTATTTCAGGAATAAAATAAGAATTTAAATATAATTTTTCTAAACTTGGCTTACAAAATTGTAATAATTGTGTAATTGTACTTAAACATTTCAAGCAATCTTGCGACAGAAAAATGCCAATTGTTAGCAATGCCAATAGAGAAGAGCAAACATTTAGGGTTATTTCACGAATAGAATATTAAATTCAAGCACAGAATATTAACACTTGTATAAAATGTTATAAATATCTCTTCTATTCAGAAACCGTGAGACTGAAATGACAAAAGTCGACTATTACAATCGTTACCGTTCCATTTTCTAATACTAACTGAGATATATATAGTGGATTTATTTTTCTTTGTATTCCGTGGTTTGCAATTCCTAATGATAGGACCAATTGGTACATTTGACGCATCACCAAAACGCTTTGAAGAACGCTCCATTTTGCGTTTTTGTTGTCGATTGTCCATACTTTTGTTGCTATCAATAGCTCCCCACCGCCTCTAGCAAAAGTAGTCGGTGATGCGTGTTCAGGAATTATATAGTGGAGGTACAGAGTTGGCTACACCGACCAAAAGACAAATGGATGTCACGTGATAAAACGGATTTGATAATTTTACTCGGTAGTCCGGCTGTGATTGGTCAAAATTGGAAATTTTGTTTCGTTTCATTGGTTCATTTTAGGATGACGTCACATGAGTGTAATAGTATGAACAATTTGTACAAACGTCAAAATGAGTGTTTTAAGTGCCTAACACGATCTCTTGGAAATAACACGACTATTGAAAGTTCTTCAGAGGAATATGCTGGTTGTTTTATAAAAAAGTTATTTTTTTAATTTTATTTCCATTTTTCATAACTGTAGTTAAATAAACGCGACAGTATTGGTTTGGAAACAGAATTTTACATGAATCCTTGAAGCTGAAACATTGTGGAAATCTTCCTCGAGAATTCTTTTTCCTTTCCAGTCTATAGACGGCTAAAGTTACTTCAATCATTTCCTCCCTTCTCTCTGCCCTATACGTTCTGCCTGCTATGGCATAAAAGACTGCCCATTCTATCGCCACAACATGCATGCCTTTATGAATACTGCGAGGACGAGGCTATTCCCGTAAGGGGAAACGGAGTGAGAAATACAGGAAGCAGGCAGGAGCAGACACGAAACAAATGAGAGGGAAATAAAACAAGGACAAAACAATGTTGCTCCAATGTGAGAGTCTGTGCCTTCATGCCATGGTCAGCAATATCCGATATTCGTTACAATAATGACATCATTCAAATGTTTATAACAAAACCTCCTAGGAATGTCACAGAAAGTAACGGCCAGCGCAGCATGGCACAGAATCGTGAAACGTTAAACAAAGGAAGCAAGCGAATGGAATGCACGTCGATATCAAAGTTTTGACGAATACTGAAGCTATTCTGGTCAGATTTCTAGGTTAAATAAGGGAGGGGGAAAAACCTTTGAAGGAATAAAAGTTGACTGGATTATGATGTGAAAACCACTGCTGGGTACGGAGCTGTCCTTAATTTCCAGTTTATTTAGTTTGCATTGCCTCGACGTTAACATAGCTCACGAAAGGACAATATATTTCACTGCATTAAACGATAGAACAAAATAAAGATGAAGTTCTGATGAGAGTAGAGAACTAAAGCGACAAAACAGCGCGCTCCTTCACAAATCTCCTTTTATTTACCTCAATTCCAAGCTACGAATCCGCGATTTACTTGTCAACTAATGCTAAAGCATAATTGGTTAACATAATGACATATTTACAAGTAATGAGCCTTCAAACGATATTTATCTAATCATTTGCCTCACTAAATTGAATATGAAGTTAATTTTTTTAGCATACATGAAACATTAATAAAATCTACACATTGTTTATATTGCTTTACGCTTCCTTACATTTCAGAAACTTAGGACTATGTCAAGTCTAATTCGGCTGACAAGAGAAGGGTTTTTGTTTAAACAACATTTTATTTTTAGAGGGCTGATATAAATGAATGTGCTAATGAACAGATGACATAAAACATTAAACTCTATGAATATTTAACTCCTTCGTACGATTTCTTTTGTATCCATTTAAGTCACTTAGTAACAAGTAATCGTTTGACAGAAACTGTGCAAAGACAGACCCAATTAAGGGGTGAACACTTTGGTAAGAAATGCATAGATTTGCATTTTTAATCGTGTCCCCAATTAACAGTATACAGAAGAAAACTCGCCGGACTTGGCCCAAACACTAAACAGTGGAAAGAGATAATATTGACTGACGAGTCATGGTGATTTCATGTGGAAGACTGGTGAGAGTCTGAAATTAAAAGTGTCTAAAGAGCTGAGCAGAAAGGAGGGAAACGTTTCATATTTTGACGGTGAGCTGGAAATGGAGTCTAAATTGAAGTTGATAGGCTAATGGTTAATTCTGGATCCATAAATTACAAGATGAGACCTCTACCGTCCACCAAGCTGGAATTGTGCAGAAAGTGTTTGCACTGCATCAGACTGACATTTCACATTTAACCTGGCCTGTCAATTCATCTATCTTAACGGAATTGTACATTTTGGGTGTGTGTTGAACCGGATCACAAAATGAGGAATCTGTCTGCACGGCTGGATGATAGAATGCATTAAGCCAATACGGAACATGCTGAAGTATGATCATAAAAATCAAAGCTGTAATTAAAGCTAGTAAAAGTATAACTGCATACCTGGGGTTGTCAACATTCCAAAATGTTAAATCATACTTGTGTTGCCGCACCTCATTTCACATTCAATAACTGCAGCTGTTTTCCAAAACCCACATCTTCACACAGTGATGCTCGTTTTAGGTTTCCAAAAGACATCGTGTTTCATTGCGAGTATTCCCCGGGTTCTGTTCATTTTAATGCTTATATTTGACCTATTCTGTAGCGCTTTGACCCACATGCAATAAAAAATAAAATAAATCAGTAAATAAAGGTAAAAGCACTATTGCTCTCCTGTGTACCTGTAACTCTCACATCATCCATTCAACGGCTACCCTCTGATTACTTGCGCGTCGTGGCATGCGCGAGGGTGGTATCAGCAGGCAAAGTAATTGATTTACGTTGAACGAACATGGTGGCAGTATTCGCTTCTGTGACTCCGCATTGTCGCAGGTATAATTGCCCATTCATTAATTTACGGCTGATGACAGTCCGTTTCACACGCGCACACAAACATACAAACACAAGCTGATGGGTCGGAAGTAATAAAAACAGTGGACGTCAAGGGATGTATAGGGCCGATACGGGCAGCCTAATATAAAATATGGACTCACATAAAAAATGGGATCTGTGTGCCGCTTACTAAATATAAAGAGAAAATTAACATCGCAAGCACTCGAGCTTTAAAAAAAAAAAAAAAAAAAAAAAAAAGACATTTACATCCATGAAACTACATTTTAGCTAAAAGCAACAACGCTGCATTCTCAAAAATCTTCAGCATAGAAATGTGTAAGTGAAAAGAAGAAATGTACCTTGCTCGCGCGAACTCAAATAAAACATATAAGCTGATTATTTGGCCCCATATCTAAAATAAACTCTAGACTAAATAGCACATGAAGGTATGCCGAAGGTTCTGCATAATTACATTTACTTCCCCCACACAGCGTTGTCTGTTACGACATGCGTGTAGTTTACCATTGCCGAGAACATGAAATTCATTTGCTGAATTTTCTTGTAATTAGTACAGAATTGCTTTATAGAATGCCTGCTAATGAAAGTTCAATCTTATGTGGTTTTCATTCCACAGACGCTTTCATAATGTTTAGCAAACCATGACCAATACTCTAACCTAACACTTCAGTTAAAAAGAGAATGAGATCTACTATATTTGTAACCTTATGCATATGCAATGTTTCTGCTTTTATAAATGGTTTCTCCATTCATAAATGTCAAGTAGAGTGGAAAATTATAATTTGAGCTGATAAATTGAGATAAATAAAGAGTTGATATAAGAGACGAAGACAATCTTGAACTGCTGAGTTCTCCTTTCTTATTAGTACTTTAAGGCTATTTCAGTTTAAAAAAAAAAAAAAAAAAAAAAAAAAAGCTCTTTTTCCAGAAGTAGCAGCTGCGCTTCCCCGGTAAACAGATTAGGCGGCCTTTAACTGAAATAACTTTATTGTATATCTTATTTATTTTACGTTTGCCGACGGCCAAGAAATAATTATTTTGAACCGAGTGCTGCTGACAACACTCGAGTTCAGTATCGTGTAAGGGTAGTGAGGAAATCATCAATAGGAGTGGGTGTAAACAGCTCCCAGCGCCTCAAGTAAAATAAACGAGCAATACATTTGTGATTAACACCAGCAATGTAAGCTTTTAATTCCGCATGTTTTAAATATTCTAAGTACAAATTTTCGACCCGTTCCGCTTGCTTCTTTAGGCATCACTACCTAAACATAAAAAATCGATTACATATCATTTTCAACGTCTCATATAAACAACTATATTTTTTTTTAGACAGTGACAGTGTAAAGACATCGAAGTCTTAAGATTTTCGCATAAGAAAAATCTACAAAATTTCACCTTGTAATCAAATGCGAGCCTTCTCCAAATTGGAGTTGAACAAACAATGATTGCTGTTATGCTTTGACGCGTTCATATTACCAACACAAAGCAACATAGTATTGAATTAGTAGCAAAAATGGGTAAAAATTGTTAACGTGCTTTATTTCATAAATTGTTGAAACACTTTATTTTTGGGTACCCGGTACCGTAACCCAAATCCAGGGGCGCATTCACCGCATAAGAATAGTTCGTGCAAGTGGGCAATACTTGCATAGCTCCTGCGGTAACAACAGGAAAAAGCAATAAGAAACTAAAACGTTTTAAAATGGATCTTGTATAGTGCAATACTTAGGCACATATTCATTGGGTCTGTAACATTTAAGTTCAGAATATCTTGACAGAAACTTCAAAGGAATGGCAGGTTCCAATTTTGACGAAATTTTAGCTCAGAACAAAATTTTCTAAGAACAATCCTCATCTTGAATATAATTTATTTTAACTATTTTGAAAAACGAAATAACTAAACGGTTTATACTAATTCTGTGCCTCAGAACCATACTGTCCTACCTATATTTCAAGTATTTAAATATGCTTTTGTTTCTCGAACTATTTTTCAGTACCACAATATAGTATCTGAGCTAAAGCAATTATAAAATTAAATAGCCAAAACAGGAATATATTCTATCGTATCTGTTTGCCCACTTCTTGTCTCACAAATTCAGAAAGCTTTTATTTACGGAAATTGTAGACATTGAATTACACAGTGCACGATTCGCATACAAAATAAGCATATAGGATGATGTATGAGAAACATACAGTGGACATAAGAGGCAATACAATGGCCTGCGGAATACAAAATGACCAGAGTTTGCCTTATCCGAAACCACAGAAAAATATAATTTATTGTGCAGGTCAAACTAAGGAGTGTAATATGCTTTATTTGTATTTTTCTCTGCTTACAGTTGAAATAGTGCGAGAAATCAATCATAAATATTTACTGCCGGGGCACACTCATTTAAAGCATCATAAAAAGAAAAAGAGGTTAAAGCACATAACCATGAAAAGTTTCATCTGCAATGAATAGTCAACATTAGTTGAAAAATGTGCATGAAATATCAGAGTCATTAAAATGAATTCGTCTACTTCTAAAATTTCAGTACCTTGTTTGAAAGAAGGGGGTCATTTGTATTACGTAAGAAGGTTAACAAAGGTGAAGTTCTAGACGAGGTAATCTGAGGCTACTTTTAAAAACATATGATGAGAAAAGAGTTCCGAATTGTTTACCTAAGATGCAATACTTGCCAACTGATAGGGGTGAAGCTTAGTGAGCTGAGAATGACTGAAAATGAAATATAACAGCTCTTCTTCTTCTCATTTGGCGCTACAGCCCGAGTGAGCCATGGCCTGCAGCGGCATCCTCTGCTTCTTCTTGCCATCTTATGAATTTATTGATAGAGAGCAGTATTACCGGGAACCTGTGCTTCCCGGCCAGCTGTCAGCAACGCTAACCACTAGACCGACGAGGTAGTCAAATATATGAATTAAGCTACTAAAATAAGTTCAAAATTATGAAAAATATATTTTCCTAATATGTGTGTGAATATATAAATTTAGCTATACATTAACTAACTAGCTAGATATTTTCCTATTTACAGATAAACAAGGTGTAACATAGCAGCAGAATCATATGTATAAATATTGTTCATGTCTAAATTTTTGACATCAGTAAGTTCTTAATAAATGTTAGAAGTTATTATTATTATTATTAATTGACTGTTGCCGAATATTTTGTAATTAAAGTTTTAATGTGAATTAGAGTTTATAGCAGCTAAAATATTCACATACTTACATCATTCTCATTATAAACATATCTTGATTCCACAATTTTTATGAGATTCGTTAACAATTACTTAAACGCCAAATACTTCCCAGTTATTTCAATCTAATGTCGTTACATTTTTGTTTAGTAATAAAAATTGAATTGAAAAATAACACAAAACTAATGTGGTAAAAACACAATAATCCCATCAAAGCTTCACTTGTTTCGAATGATTTATTATGTTCCATAACTTTTAATGCATAATAAATACAACTTAATTTCATGGTCAGCCAGTTGTTACCAATGCAAATAAGTTAACTGGTGTAATTAGAACATAATATACTATAATCGTAGATTATAATGAAAAGATAATGGTAGAAAAAATTCTCTTCATACTGTAAAAGTACTCAAATTAACCTATGATAGAATGATTGTGAGCTGCAGAATTAGAAAACTGATTCAGCCATAGATTTTTGGTACAGAAAGAGAGGCAGCAGAAGATAACTGAATTTTTATAAACGACCAAGCCAATAATATAGAATTCAACAAACAAATATATCAACATTGTTATTCATATTCTTGACGTTATTTATGATTTGTTCATTGTCTACATTCTCCTATAGAATAGTTATCGCCTATGAAATTTTTCATCATACACTTGGAAGTAATTCCAATATGTTATTTAGATTTGTGTAAGGCGTCTGTACCAAGATCCGTAGAAATATTACTGCTTCGCCAGTTTCTTTTAATGTTTCGTTTATTAAAAGAAGGAACAATTCAGAGGATATATCTCCCATACAAACTGAGAAATCAATTTCTAAGGGAAAGATTAGGAGCATAATACCGTTCCGTGCTACACATTTGCAAGGCGAGTATACACCGGCACAATTGTTTTTAACAAATGAAAGTGTATTACATACGCAAAACCGACTTACGCTTGACTGTTATTCCTGCCCCTGTCCCTCTCTCACAGCTACAGTATTTGCATGTAGAATGTACTCAACCCGTTTTACCGTAAAACGAGATTTTACTGTTATTCCGTCTCAAATATCGTCCAAAACACTTTAATTACAAACTCTGGAAACTGTGGTCGCTCTTCATTGGAACGGGTATTTATGCTGGGGATTTTAATGTGTGCTGCAATTAATTTTATTGGTCTATATTTTTAATACTGAATAATTAATTAGATAATTAAATGATGCTCTTCTTGAGTTGCCTCGGATCTTGAAGTCGGAAGTTCGATGTTTCCCTGTTTCTCTGACTCCAAAGCAGAGGTTAAGAATTTCAGGGGAATATGAACTGGTTTTAATGACGTGCTGTCATTAGGGAGGGAACGAGATTCTTCATCGGAATAATACAAATTTCGGCTCTAGTTAAACTTTTAATTTATTGGACAATTGAAGGATTTAGGAACATACTGTGCGTTTGTCGTGTGCTTATAATTCTGGTTATATATATGTTGTTCGGTGTTAATGACTCAACGTGTGTACATTTTATTTGCTGATTACTGTTCGGGCTACCCACTGTTTATAGCATTGTGACGCGACTATACCATGCTTTCGACCCTGCCGCTCGTCTCGCTTCCTGCAAACACGTCCGTTTTCTTGTCAACAACTATACTAGCGCACTCACGCTCAGCGGTAAAGTCACCTGAAAAGAGTAATAAGTTTAAAGATGTTTATGGCAAGTTTAAGATGCATAGATAGGACTGTTGATGTGAACGGCAGTGAGTTATGGAATCAATGCATATTTAATCGAGTATAACTACTTTGAGCGGGGTTTATACATCTAATTTTAAAATTTTTCTTATAGATGCAACTAGTTGCTTCTAGAAAGATCACCATTAAGCTAGGTATTGTCAATTTTTAATTATTCTAGGTTTGTTACAGCAAGGTCGGAAAAAAAATAACACATTAATTACATTTAGTCACAGAAAGCTCATTATTAGAGACGATTTCTCGACACTCTTGATACTCAAGAAATGCTAATACTGCTCGTTGAACATGAATGGCTATCTCAATGGTCGCACATCTATCGATAGGTCGAAGAAGTAATCGTAACAAAGTGTTGTCAGTCTTAATCTGTTAGACCGCGTGTTGCAAGCGAAGAACATGCACGGTGTGATTAAAACATATTCCAAGGTAGAGGTGAATGCACTTACCAGATTTTTACAAGCTTAAGTGAGCCAGGGTGAAAATGAAACAGTTTTTGGCAAAGATGTTCTAAGCCGAAAGTAACTGTATGTGCCATCACACACATTTCAAGGAACTTCATAACGATCCAGAACAAAATAGAGGAAGACCAAGGTTTGATTATGGAAGATAGCAGAATCACGGCTCGTGAAATCACTAAATTGACTAATTGCAAACTGCTGTTATGAAGTACTTCACCAGCCTTGAACGTGGAGGAATATTTAGACTCCTGAAGTGCTGGAAAACTGCTTGAATGTTTAAGACGAGTTGTGGCGAAACAACCACTAACATACTGTGTTTATAAGGGAAATCTTCGATTTTATAGAATAAATGCATTCATGTGATTTGGACCTGAGTCTTATTTACCAAAGTTTTCGTACATGCAAATGTACAACTAGATACGTGTTAGTAAAATTTGTAAGTCCAACATCCATTATCAGAAGTATTTTTGGGGGGGTAGATGATGAAATTTGCTCAGAATCTGTGAGCGCCTGAAGGCACCAAAATTTTTGCAGTCGACTAGAATTGAAAAAGAAAATGCCATACATTCTAAGTTAATATAAATTGGCAAATATTTCAGCAGGGATGTAGACATGTTACGATCTCAAATACTAGAGGGGAGTGGTTTAAAATATAGCTTATAAACACGTGCTACAAAACGATTACTTTCTGAGGTATTAAATGTGCGATAATTGCCATTGCAGAACCCAAAAGGAATCTATAGAGATTATTTGAATAATGGGCCGCCTGAGTGCTTCTGTTTACTTGGGAAGTGCAGCTGCCGCAACTGTGAAACGGCAGATAAGAGTCGTCGCGCACAAGGTTAGTTTTCTTACTATACATTTATATTTTTACTGAAAGAAGTAACGAAAATGAGAGTAAATACTAACCGTGTTATAAAAGATGTTACAAATTCTGCCCTTAAGCGGAAATACATGGCAGGTGCCTGCATAGGAAATTCCTGTATTTCATATAATTATTCTTACGTAAGAACACGGCAGTTCGGAACACCATTATTGTCTTTGAGAGATCCTGTGGCTCGTAAATTTTTAACAAGTTGGCGAGCACAATTACCAGGATATTTTCTTGCGCATCGCCATACCACTTCTATGCAAGAATTAGTTTTCACATAATTATATAAAACCCCAATCTCCAAGACTATGTTTATGTACAGGCATGACTAACGAAGAACAATTAGCACTCAATGAAAGCATCGAGCAACAGACGAATCTACAGCCACTCCCTGACAAAGTCTTCCTCAAACGAACTAAAGCTGCTACCTGCACATGTATTATACGGCCCTGACAACCGGCTTCTTCCATTGCGCAGTCTTGCTCTGCCGGCCCATAACTCAAATGACCTCCTTGTATTTAACTAAAGAGAAACACATAACAATATTACTTTCTAAAGGTAATTGCTACTAACGGAGTTATACAATCATTTACAAAAGCCTATTGCTATCCTGACTATGATATGAAAATATAAACAGAAACAAAACTAATGCAAAAGCAATACATGGAAAATGTCAAAAAAAAAAAAAAAGTAAAAATAGTAACGAAAATAAAATGGCAAAACAGGTTAGCATCATTTCCATGTTTAGGAAGTACTGAACTTCGAATCCTGATTTGGAATTGCAAAAGACAGCAAATACATGTCGTAATAAAGAATATTTTGTAAAGAATATGAGAATAGAAATAAAAGAATATACCACCAGACTTGAAATATGGAAGTAGAACGTGGCCTTTACGAGATCAAAATAAACCACGGCTGGAGACAGTACCACGAGACTGAAGCCGTTGACATCGCTGCTTATTATTTCAGAATTTGCAGGAACGTTGCAACTGTGCTTGAACGTGGGAGGGCACATTTCAGCATGGATTATGCGCTGCTTCTGTTTTGCACCGTTGAATATATGTGTATTTATATTTGAAAGTCAATTCCTAAATAACAAATATTTATAGACAACAGTTGCTTCGTCCTTGTGGCCTAGTGAAAACCATACTTGCCTCGTAAACCCAAGATCGCGAGTTCAATTCTAGTCAGGGCCCGGTTAATTTTTTCGGGCGTAAAATTCCTAAGTATGGCTTCCTTAGGAAGGGAAGTAAAGCCGTGGGTTCCGTGTCGTAGATTTATAGCACATAAAAGAATTTAAAGTATTACAAAAGAGGCATCTGAGTAAAATTTATCGGCCATTTCACGCCCTGAATTAAATGAAAAGCTGATGAGCTGAGGTGTTAAAGAGCGTCCGTAAATAAATCAAATAACAAAATCATCCTGTGTATATTTGCATCATGTTATCATTTTTGTGTGAAAAAAGTACATAAAGATATTGATTGTATGATCATCGGTACGCTTCAAGATGGGGCTTTTTTAGCTTTCAAACGACAAGCACTCTATAACGTTCAATTCATTCATCATTAACGAAATATACAGTTTATTTAGAATTTCAGGACGGCAAAACTTTGCTTATAATTAGTAAATGAATGTAGCACTGTGTGAGCGCTTAATTTGTTTTTTAATTTTAGTTTATAGCGCAAATATTCTTCATTGGTAACATTGCTGGGAAATGGTCTTAATATCTTGCAAAACGTACAATTTACCTTACACGTCAACACTGCTAGAACATATAAAAGTCATCCCAAGAGCATTTTGACATCACATATATTTCCCTAGGTGAACGTGGTGTGTAGAAAGCAGCTAGTGCTAGTGCTGCTGACGGAAATATATGACATTCATTTGTTAAAGTCAGATTCGTTCTTACGGTTCACATTTTCTGTATCCCCAAGCGATCTGGGGTTTGATAAATCATATACAGCGTTACAGTACTTTGGCGAATCGCGATATTTCTATGTGCAAGTCTAAACCGACATTAAGCGGGTTAATTTCAAGAGAAACATGGTGGCACAATTCTTGAAAGTTCGCAGATGAATCATACAGATGAACTCTACTATTACTGGTGTATTAAGAATAAAATATTAAATGCCAACTGAAGTCCTACTGTGGGTAATGCTTACGATTCTTCTCAGCCCAAAGGCAAATCTCCGTAGGGATGTAAAAAGTCGTTATTGCCAAAGCCACCAGTCAAATTAGTCTGCATGCGTCTGAGTTACGCGAACCGACTACACATCTACCAATTTGTAAGTCACCCGTCTCGTTCAAGAGTTTTTGCCTTGACTAACTTAACCACCCGTTTAAGTACTAATAACTGCCTATATATTATAGGGTTTGTTATTTTTACGACGATACACTTTAAGAATAAGATAGGAATCGTTTTAGTGGTATTGACATAAACGTGTTTCTGAAAAGCTTTCACGTGCAATTACATAATCACTGCTTCTTAATATGATCACTGTTCTGGTAGTGCAAATAAGATTCTAAAAAGACCCTTCCATTTCTTTTAAAACACTTGTTGTATAAAACCTCTTCTATAATATTTTAATTCAAAATAAGTGATCAACGCACGGTTACCCCCATTTCCCGCACAAATTGATTAGTGGCTAGAGATGATAACGCGCCCACATGGTCAGTGCTGGCAGAAGAAAGGGATGCATGAAGAGGAAGATTTAGCGACCTTCACCAGCTTATTTGTGTGAAAATATTAGAGGAGCTTAGGTTGTATAAAGAGGGTGGTGGGAGCGTGTTAACAAATTCGCGTACTTGTTGTACCGATCTTAGACAGAGAGGCTGTAATTCGCTTACATAAAGCACGCAACCTCTTGTCTTTGAGCTTAAGCATTAATATACCTATACAGTGGAAACAGCTTGCGTAGGTGATATTGATGTTCTTACCACTAAAATCCGCTCAGAGTTTCGTTTACTTCTGAATGAATCCATTTGATGTCACTTCTATGTGATTAACGAACAGCTGTTAAACAGCAGCTTTATTTATTAAAACGTTAACTAAAATAAAAGGTAATAACGTACTTTTTTTTTTCAAATTAGACATGAAATAAAAGGCGATATATGGAACACCACATTCATAAACGTGGTACGATCAAGTGTTTTATGCATTATTATTTTTCTCCCAAAACCCTACTTTAAGTGAAGCTGAGAAAGTGTAACATTTTTTAATTTTACCGAGACACAAAAAAAGTTAGATTAAGGAGCTGGTTAGCGTAATTCAGTTTTATAATTACCGTACTGACCGATTTCTGATGTTGTGCATATTGTTTTCTGTGCTTTACACCAGTTTAAAGATACCATACTTATTAGGGTATAGAGAGAAGCATATGCAAGTGATGTTCTGCAAAACTACTCATTAAAACATTGCCCAGCAACTAGTTTCACCATGCAAATATTGCCTCAATAATTTTCTCAATAATTTTCTTGACAGTATTTTTGCAGCACAAGAACAGCCTGACATAACCTAAAACAACAAAATTCCTCGTTATATTCAGCCTATAGAGTATATGCTCTATTGTGCCCCTACTTCTTTATATGGGTACACAATCAATTGCACAAAATGTATTCTACCTGTTCACCACAGTGCCCTGATTTTGCGCAACTTCGACTCCATTTTAATGATTGTCTGTACAATTGCATAAATGTTAGATGCTGAACAACCTTCATCAACAGTTTATTGTAGGTCATCCTGAATAAGGCCTTGACATTGAGCTCGTTCTAAGATGACGTGAATGCGTGAGGTTTGGAACATTCGCGAGCTTTACAGAAGAATTTGTGCTACTAGTACACCTAGGAGTTAGTAAGTACATCGTTACTGAACTGTACCGTATTAGGCGCAAAATTTCTCCAGGTCAAAAACCTTCACGTACTAAAAAGCGAGAAATTACGCGTTGCACAGCACAAATTTGCATATTTTGTTTCATCCATTGTGATAACAAACGACTACAGAAACAAGCAAGCAGCTTTGAGAATACTAACACACTATTACCAAATACGGCACCAATTTTAAAGGATTCATTCATATTTTGTTTAGTTGGAATATTAGCAATATTTAGTGGTGTATAACGTTATTTTTGATGAGTGTATTTACACAAAAAGTTGTATGACCCGTAAATTCTGAAGTATTCTCAGAAACCTTTCAAGAATTTGGTTTAAAACTTGGCCCGACCTAAAAGCAGCGTATAGATCTGTATGACTTTCCATAGTACACTTGCACATCTAGGCCACATCTCTATCAAACTTAGGAATGGCAATTAACCTTCCGTTAGGCGCGTAGTATGGTAGCTCACCGTTGTTATGCCTTGATCTATATAATTCAAACCCTTTTTATTTTCCTCATTTTATATTTATCTTTATTTAGATGAAAAACACAATTTTAGAGTTATTTTATTATACTTATACACAGACTATCAACGTAATATGCAATGGTAATTACTCAAATAAATGTAAGCAAAAGTCAATGATATTTACGAGCATATAGTTTGTACCAATACAGCAATTACCAATGAATTACTCATTATGAATTATATATTACAAAGCAGGGTGTTCTCGTTCCATCTCTTCCTACATATGAAAATGGTATTCATTAATAATAGCAATATTATAATATGATAATGACTATCTCTTCTTCAGCTTCTTGAGAAGTTTCTGAATCTTAAGACCTTGTTTCTAGTTTATCCTCTGAATCAGAATGACTGGTTTCATATAAATAGTCATTCTCTGGAAGGGCATAGTCATCGAAAAGCAGAAGATGAACATCTTTCAAATCCTCGAGTTATTTAGATCGTAGCTCTTGGTGATGCTCATGTCGAAAGAATAACGTCCGCTTGCAATGGCGAAGTAATACACAAGGTAAAACAATACTCTAGTGACATCAACAGTATGAGAGTTGGCGCGCCGGGTCAGATTTGCCCAGCGGATACGCAACTACTGTTGTTGACATTCACTTCTGCAACTCAACAAACAGATAAAGTTATAGCTGCAGTAAAACACTGAGAAAGGTACGCTATTAGATGTCCAAGAAAGCCAATTATATAAGGTGCGTTCCTAAGAAAATAATATCTAAATGATGCTACGGGTCCCTCTGATCGTTAGCGAGGTTAACAATTAAAAGGTTATCTGTACGGCGGACGTGCAAAAAACTTGACAAAAGCGCAAGAAACGCAGAGAGTATGCAAAAACACAGTGACAGTGGTCTTTGGATAATATAACCGCTGGTTTACTGAGTTACAAAGACGCAAAATAACTGGGAAGTCTAGAAATCCCAAACTCAATCTTTATTCCACCATCAATATGGAGTCTGAAGGCATGGATTCTATGCTTTTCATCTAAAATTACTCTTATGCTTATGGTAAGCTACCAAGCCACGAAATACAGTATCAGGCAAGCACCATTACCTCTGTAACTCTAATCAATACAAAGGTATAATCAAAATGGAGTGAACAGACAAAGGATGCCAACAGCTTCCAGCAATGTGGAGCTGTAAATGCACTTTCTGTGTATTTGCGAATGAAACAACTGGCGGACATTAATAATTTTCTCGTAACCGCAACGCGTTGAGCAACATAAAAAGTGATACTGTGGAATGAAAAATAGGGCCAGGTGCATAGTTTCAGACTTTCATTACTCTTTTTCCCACGTTAATCTTCGGATCCAGGACGACAGTATTAACTATCCCTATTTGAAGACTCTTAAGCGGAGATAATGCTAATAAAGGGTATGCATACAGTAACTTGATAATATATTTTTCGTTTGAAAAAAAAGTTGGCTAGAATTTTTTCAATATTCTCTAACAGAGTGTTGACAGTCATTAGCTACCAAGATTATTCCTCTGTCATATGAAATATGATTATCGACGACTCCTAGCATACATCCAACATTATTTTCATGCGTATAAAATTCTACGCAATAAAAAATTAATGATAATGAAAGTAAAATGTTTCCTGCCGATATTATTATAAATTCATTCATTCTTTATGTATTATTTTCCAAAGGTTTATTTTCCTATTTATATAATGTTTCTAGATGTGTAAAATTAAAAAAAAAAAAGAAAAAAGCGGGATTCTCCGCATTCCCTGTACCCTCTGAGGCACTGGCTTCCATTGACTGCCAATAGATGCATTTGAGCAGTGATTTTAATTTTGCACAAATGCAGTTCAACACTGTGGTGCGAGAATGTCTTACGGCACATTCTAAGCTTGGAGGTAGAATTCATAGCAAGCGAAAACATAAAGTAATATACTATAAAGTAGTGGTCTCAAGACGGGAAAATACGGGCCAAGCCTGCTCACAAGTGCTTCAACGTGACGGAGGAAGGGGAATTGTTTCGTGTATTTCACTTGCCCGTGCAGATCAGTGAAACATTGGCTCCAGGCACTCCTCCTTCCACGAACGGCAACGGAGAGAGCGGAGGCCAAATTGTAGCGTTAAAAATATAGGCGGATAGAACAATCGAACAGCCAAAAATTAACTTTTGAGATGTATGTTAATAGTTATACTGTAATGTATCGATGTAACATGTAAAGTAAATAATTATCAAAGTGGTAAAGGCATACGCTTTTGCTTTTAACACTAAGTTTTGCATATATATGTTAAACTTAAGCTAACCTAAGCTACCATCGCTTTTGCTTTAAACACAAAGTATTGCATATTTTTTTTTAACTTATGCTAAGCTAACCTGACCTAACCTAAATACGCAACGTATGCGTTGTTTTAACACTATGCGTTTTAACATAAAAAGTAAAAATGTAGCATTTATTATATTGGAACAGTGTAGATAAATTATGAACATTAAAAAAAAGTTATCACTTGGCGGGATTCGAACACTCTAACATTCCAATACTAATCCGATCAAGCTGACATGCTGAATGTGATTATCCAACTATATAAAACTATCCGAGTATGTTAAAGTCACTCTACCTGGAATCGGGATCAAATTTCTCCGAAGGCGTTCGTGAAAGGAGGCCTGGCTGGAGCCAGTGTTTCGTTGGTCTGTATGGATAAATTGCATTTCCGTGCTACGTCACTAACCGCTACATTTGATTTCGTTACCATGTGCATTGTGCAATTCTATTCTGATTATGCAACTGCAATATGACAATTTCTGACAGCAGTAGGAAGTCCACACTGAAGCATAGATCCACCGATTACGCTTACAACGTACAATAGATATTTTCTGTGACCTCTCCTCTGCGCGAGATGAAAAATACTTGGAGGGAAAGGAAAGGTGAACACACTGTGCTACTGTATACAACAGATACATTGATAAGTAGTATCTTACCCTGAGGCTATGAAGAGCAACTAACCCATACACCCCCTTCGTATCGTTATCTGAATGAGACTCCTTGAGACCACTGCGCACCACGTTGACACCGGCCACGAAGGAAAAAAATAACTCTGTAAGTATTTCATATCAACCAATACACCCGTATCATTCGACTTTATCCGAGTATATAGCTCAAGTAGATTCCCTGCCTCACCCCGTGCTACGCTAATGGCTACTGCTCAATTTCTATGCTGACCTTAAGATGCCTGCTACAAAGAAAACAGCATGAGAAAAACTACATCATCTGAATATATTCATAAAAACACCGTGAAACATTTATAAATTCTTATTCTTTACTTTGGACAGAAAGAATTGAGGAGAGTGCTACATAAAACAAAAATTTTGACGTCTACGTTCATTTCATGCAGGATAATCTAGCTTATAAAACACTAGGAATTGCACCCAAGCTTTGTTACAGAATGATTGTTAATCAATATTATTTCAAGACGTGGAAAATGTATTTCTGTTTTATTTTCCAAAGTTATTTGTTAGAACTCGTTTAACTTGAAAAAATAATTCCAGATAAAAGTATTGTATTTCCAAAATCTGCCACTTACGCCATTGACACCACTGCTTTACCCAAGCATATATAATTTCCAAAGTGTTCTAAAAGAAGTAGAAGAAACCATCGATACCTCCAAAACTTTTGACCTCGCCTTCCCTCAACTAAATCTCCAAACATGTGGTACATGTCTTCTTCCATGTTTATTATTCCAGTGTATACTTTCATCACGTAGTGAGGCATTTTTAGTACCTCAAGTGTTTTAGAAGGAAACAAAGATGAGCTCTGACCTAACCAATCTTCTGGTAAATCTCGCACTAAGCAGAAATAAAGAATTTGGTTGACACATTTATTTTGCAAGAATATTTGGATCGCTCTCACACAGCCAAACATTAATATCCAGACCCAACAAGTACCTTCCAATTTATGAGCGTCTGGCAAATATAGCCAGACACTCTTAATTATTCACATGTCTGCTTCGAGCCAACCTAGTTGCACGAAGGACAATATAAGACCCCAGAAATGATTTCTCGACGGCATAACAGAGTCCGTAGGACTCTACGTGTCATACTCGCAACGGAGCTTCCTTGTCACTCCGATACTCTTTAACACCTCAGGTCATCAGCAGCCCATTCTAATCCGGGCGTGAAACAGCCGACAAATTTTACTCAGAGGCCTCTTCTTTCAGGCTTGAGGTTCTTTATCGTGCCGTAAATGTACGACATGAGACCCCAAGGCTTTACTTCCCTTCCGAAGGAAGCCATACTTAGGATTTTTACGCCCGAAAAAATCCATCGATCCTGGCTGAGTTTGAACCCGTGATCTTGTGTTTAGGCGGCAAGTATGGTTACCACTACACCACCAGGACCGACATGAACATCCTGAATCCTCTTCTTGGGATTCAGAAAGCTCATGCGAAGATACTCATTTGCCTTACTATTCTTTTAGTAATCTCTCCCATCACTTTCATATAAATAAAATCTTAGCCCCCTCCCTCGGTCTCCGCCGATACCGGGGCACGACAAATCACGATTTTTTTTTATTTATTTATTTATGGACACTCTTTAACATCTCAGGTCATCAGCGTCCCATTCTACTCAGGGCGTGAAATGGCCGACAAATTTTGCTCAGAGGCCTCTCTTTCAGGCTTGAGGTTCTTTTTCGTTCCGTAAATGTACGACACGGAACCCACGGCTTTACTTCCCTTCCGAAGGAAGCCATACTTAGGATTTTTACGCCCGAAAAAATCCATCGGTCCTGGCCGGGTTCGAACCCGCGATCTTGGGTACGACAAATCACGTTCATTTAAAAAGTTGCCTTCTACCGATATGCAAGCCGTACTTTATGTATAACTTTTCTTTGCTCGTATATGAAATATATTTGAGAAATGTGTATTTGGCTTCTGTGGAAGGCCAGAAGAATACTAGTAGAAAGGGGTGTAGAAATTATGATAAGCTAATTAAATTAACAGCAGAGAGCAGTGCGGGAGGCATTTTGCATGTATGCAAACAATTTATTTTTAAACCCCATTGTCTGAAATAATGCCTTATCTTCCGAATTCTACACTCAGAACATGTCTCTCAAAAGAAATAAAATTATGAAGGACAGAAGATAATTCCTAATTGCACTTTGACTTTTTAATATTACCCAATCCAATTTCTCTTACTTGAATTTTTTTTGTGTTAGTTATTCAAGGTTCATTTTCAATTTTAAATTCGTTAACATTTTTCTTAGTGATGTACTTAACGTGAGAATTAATTAACTCATTTCACTTCCATTATTGTAATAAGTTAATAGTGAGCCATGTTTCTCTGTGCGATTCAATATTTGTATTACATGATAGTATACAACAAATGAACACACTCTATTTAGGTTTACAGCTTGTTTCGTGATTCAGAAAAATAATTTCGGAATTTTGTGCTCAGGCTTGTAGTATGGCACCAATTGAGTAACAAAGTGCAATAACAGAATAAACAGCTCCCATAGGACTATATGATTTACTTAGCTTTCTTTGTTCATTTTTAACGCAAAGGAAGTTGTTTCATTACTCGTCTCCAATGCAAGATATCGATAAAAGAACTAGACTTAGCAAGAACACTGTAAACAGGCTGCTGTGTAACAACAATATAAAATAATAGGTAATTATCCTCTACTAGGCATCTGGCAAGAGTACCACGTCATCTAACTTTATGGGTCTTTGGGTGTATTCAAGGAACATGTCAGATCATGGTTTCATGAGAAATAGCGCCTTGGGATTTCATTATGGATGTCTATCGCTGCAGTTAACTATGCCACAGGAGAAAAGCTAAATGATATGGGATCGAGTTACAAAGCATTACCACGCACGCGAAAATCTCAAGTTCACCAAGGGCTTCGTTTTCATTCATATTTTCTTATGTATATTTCATGTAGATACTCTAAAGAAGGGCATGAGCAGTAAAATGCGTAGCCCTTAAGTCTTACCGAAACAGCAATGCAGAAGCGCACACGGGTGGCTGATAATTGGCATTACGAACCAGAGACAAAAACATAATGAATGTACTTCTTTGTAAAATGCCAGGGAAATGGAAAGAAACACGTTAATTGATTGTGCTCTTATAATTAGTCATGGAGGAATAAACATTTTTGTAACAGTAATAGCAAACGGGTCCTAATTAAAAATGCTTAGATAAGCGCTACAAACGAAATATCATGCAGCAAAATTGGCGGGTGCAGGGAACTCTACTAAATCACTTCTGGTTAGTAAGCTGTGAACCTGTTAGGACATTTTATATCAGTAACTTGATAGAGAGCATTTTAATGCACAGGGCTCTATTATTAAAAGCGGATTGAGCAAATCACTCCTTGGAACGTTTAATAACGGCATTTGGGGACCATTCTGCTGGACGTGCTGTTGTTTTGTACTGGTTTATTGAATTTGTGTGAAGGGGAAAAAGTTAAAGGGCAGCGATTAAATTACAATTTCCCTTGGCACAGACAATGATTGATTATTATAAGCGCAGAAGGATATTACGGTACTTCTAAAGAAAGCTAAGTAATATTCTATGATATTACATAGACCTAACTAAATATATTTACTTACTTAATGTTACTAACCTTAAAATATAATAAGATTTTATTACGTTATAATAAAGCTAATCACAATATTAGGTATTTATTATTTCTCAACGGCTGACGGTTTGTACTTGCGCCCCATTGAAAATACCCACGGAATAAAAATTTGAGGCGTGGGAGACAGTCAGAATCCGACCGGTGAGGCACGGCTGTAAACGGGGCCCCTTACGCCGCGGCGGTGCCTTCTCTCCATGGGGTTCCAGCCACTAAGGAGGTTCCGCCTGGCGGAAATTTTTCCAAAGCGCAAGTCACCGTCACATCTCACCAGCCCAACTTTCCCTTGCACTTTTGGCCTTGTAATTGAACCAAGAGAATGAAACGATATCAAATGGAAAAACGCAAAATTCATGGAAACGAAAGATCCATCCCAGCATTCGCCTAAGTGACCGGAGAATATCTAAAAAAAAACAAAACAAAAAAAACAAAAACAAAAAAAAAAAAATAAAATAAAACACCAGGGTCAAGGGATCTGTATCTCAGTCCTCTTGAATACGAGTCTCAAGCTAATACCGCCTGAGCAACTCTACTCTGTAGATACAGCAATAATTAAGAATGAAATCTAAACTGAAACGACATTTATGAATTTCAAGTTAGCCGAGAACTTCTTACAGCTACTATGGACACTTGTATCGTGATGTCAAGTTCCGCAATCCTTTCCTTATATAACCTTACCTTATCCTTACTGTTATGCCTACTTTCTAGAACTTTTCTGAGAGCGGCGTTTACCGCTGATCCGGTGAATAACATGTGCCATTATTCTCTCTTTCTTTTTCTCAAATTACATGGTAGTCAATTGATTGCTCATTCGCCATTAGTAAAATTGGTTTTGGCTTAAGGCTTGGACACCGGATAAGCAAATGTTTCATGTTTTGTGATAGTTTTTGGCTGCATGTGACATGTCATTGTTTAATTGTTGCATTGTTAATTAATTTCATACAGTGTGGGTGATCCAGATAACTCTTTTAACTCATTTGTTCCATCCAGATATTAATTGGGTATTATTTTAAGTAATTTTATAATACGGTTTATTCATTCATTCTTGTTCTAATTTTGAAATTTTATTTTGGAATATTTTATAATGCTCCACCTCTCCTAACTGCAATGTACCCTGTCTCTGCTTAGTACTTTTTGTTGATAATAACCATTCCGAGGACTGCATTTAGGCGAAAGTGTTAATAGGTTAATGCATGTTAGATAAATTTGAGAGCATTGTTTCAGAAAACTTATTTGTTTTTCTTCGTATGTGATTAAGTATATAAAGAATTTCCTTGAATAGATCCTGGGGGCTAATAACATCAGTAAGCTTCCAAAAAGAAAATATTTTAAACTGTGCAGCGCTAAAGGGAGATAAAGGAGATATTGAAGGGAATTGCTAGAGAGATGTGAACTTTCAACGGGTTTCAGACGTCGCAACAGATTACAAAACCCACAATTACCAATTAAGCTCTGACTCATCCCAATGAGCATCCTTCAAGAAACTGAGATTATTTTCTTCTCAGATAAACGATCTTAAGGCTTTGCTTATCTAGTTTAGTGTTCTTAAATTTCCAACTGGACTGACCAAGAATAGGACTGCGACGCTTTTTCCTGCATCATTATGTCTGAACTCAGATGGCCAGTTTGTTTCTCCAGTAAACATATAGAATAAATGTTGATGCAAAATAGTATTTGGCATTTGATTTCTTCCTGCTTCCAAATGTGAAGAATAGCCTACAAAGACATTTTTTTCCAGTTCGTGAGAAGCCGTTACGTCCAATGAAGAGATGAGTGCAATGCCTGCTTTCAGAATTGATTCCAACAAATGCAACGTGTATAAAATACGCTGGAGCGTCCTTTAAAAGAACAATAGGAAAGCAAGTTTAATTTTATTCATTGTTGTGTAGATGAAGGAAAAATACCTCTACATGTAGATGTCACGATCATTTTAGAACCAAGCATTCTATTTTGTAATCTTTTGCAGAACTCTTACTATTATTAATTATAAACACAATGTTCGGAAGGGTCAAACTTGTATCTCAGAACGTCCTATATTTTCCGATCTGATGTAATTCGCAGAAGAATTCCGCGGCTTATAAGTATATATTACTTTTGTTCATCCTGTGAAGAACGGTATGTACTTACCCGAACTGATGTGGAATTTATGCATAGTTTTTCACCAACCTCTTCATGATTTGAAAACAGGACTCTACGTAAGCAATGGGACTCAAGCAAAGATCGTTTTACTCTGACACACGTCTTATATTATACACTGATCTGGAGCACAGGATACTTTTGACAGCTGGTCCGTTGTTCCTACGCCCTCAGCAACATTGGCGGCACCTACGGGAAGAAGGGGTAAGTTGAGGGAGAGATTGGGCGGCCAGGAACTACGGGCGGTGACAGCGCGGACGCAGATGTGACCCCTAACATGCTTCAAGATAGAACACTCCTACGCCTGTGGAGCCCACTTGAGTTTTTTAAGCTCCTCAGAAGGCCCGCTTTCATTCCGGAAGCTGGGGCAGAAACTTTCCCAAAGAGCAAGTCAATATCACACCTGACACTTTCAACCCTGTAACAGAATCAACAGAATGAAATTATATGAAATGGCAGACCAGAAAAGTCGCCTAAGGAACCATGGAAAATCATGAAAACATCTATACGGGTGGCCGGTTCAACGGAAATTGAACCCTGAACCTCTCAAATGCGAGTCTCAAGCGATACTACCTGAGCCACCCGATCGCTTATTTATGCATTACTAAAATATTAAAAGAACCTCGTTATGCAGTGACGTTGTCGTTGTTAATGGTCAGATCATTATCAGAAGCATTGAAGAGAAAATGCAAACATTTAATAACTTGTACAAACTGCTGTTTGCCTTTTCATTGTTAAGAAGAAAGAGGAAGAGAGGGAACAAGGCGAACTGAACCACGACCAGTAAAGCGATGTTATGATGAAAATCATAGAGCAGGTCTTTTTATATAAGTAGAAGACCGAACTACTGTTTCGCACATAGCTGGTGCCGTTCCTAACAGAGGCAGTTCCTAACTTAGACGTAAACAAGGTAAAGGATAGGAGGAAACAAGAAGTTGTATTATCGGGTTTGCATACAGAGGACCAATATTCTCTCGCGCATACACAAAATGGCTAAAGTCAGCACTATACCGCAAGTATTGTGTTAACACAAATCAAATCAGGAATATTTCAGCATAAAAACAAATTTCCTATAGACCCAATAGAATAGCTTAATGCTCTCCAATGAAAACATTAAACCTTTAAATTTCAAATTTATTCTTCTCTATTACAAGGAAAGTTATACAAGAACTTTCTGTCTCTGAAATCACCAAGGTGATTGTAGTCTTGTTCTTCCAGCATTTCACTGTCTTTGCATCTGATAATGTTGATAGAGATGGTAGATATTTACACTGGAAATTTAACTTTTTGGTTGTATCCATCCAGGTATCATAAACTTCATTTCAGCTATAGCTGTTAGTCTTTTAATATGATTTCGCTGTTAGTTTGCTGAGAGCCCATACATGAACATGGATCCGAAACGGATGTTAGGCCGATTCTCTGTTGTCGATGGTTATGCCTTTCTTTCTAAAGCACTTTAAATTGCTTGTACTCCATTTAAAATTATTGTAGATTGTGATTTTAATTATAAATACTGTTATATCAAATCTGGCAAAGATAATTAGTAACAGACCTTATGCCTTACCTCTGCATGTCTTCTTCCTAACTACTTTGTATAATTAATATAACATAAAAATGAAAAATACAGTAACTCTCGGAAAATTGCAGCCAAAACAACACGAACTATAGTAGCAAAAATAGATAAAACATTATGAATATGACTATTTAAGCGTTTGATCTATTTCTGATTCTCTCTCTCTATTGTATATATATATATGTGTGTGTTTGTGTGTGTGTGTAATGGATGTTCTAAAAGGACTCGACCTGACTCGGAGATTCCGTGAAGATAGCCAAATTACTATGACTATTTCCCTTGTGGCACGTCACCTTAAAATCAACCAATGCAACGAAACAAAATGTCGAATTTTGATCAATCGTAGCTGGATACTGTAGTGAAATTGTAGAAAAAATATATCAAATATGTTTTATCACGCGACGTGCATTTTTATTGTGGTCAGTGCAAACAGCTCTACAGCTCTACTATGTAATTACTGAGTAAGCATCACTTATCACTTTTCCGTGTTTAGTAATTGTAAATTTAACTAACTTAATGTATTCACTCAAGCAATTGTTTTTTACGTATACAGCCAAACATTCTGGAATCATTTTGTAAATTACATAACAATATCTGCATAAGTAACCATAAATCTTAACAAGTACGTTGTTCAGAATGGTAAAATATTTTCTCTGTTTTGTTTTTCTCAGTTGGTTTAGTAAATTGAATAAATTGAAAAGTAGCGATTGTAATAGTCGACTTTCGTCTATTTCATTCTCACGATTTCTGAATAGATTGGTATTAATACGTAATATAGCCATTTATAAAACAGTTAATAATCCGTGCGCGAATTTCAAATATATATCATTCTTATTCTATTCATGAAATAGTCCGAAACCCGTATTTGGCTTCTCTATAGGCATTACTGACAATGGACATTCGTCTGTTACTAGATGGCTAGAAAATGTTAAGCATTCATAATACAAATGTATACTTATTACATTATTGTAAGGCAAGTTATGGGAATTATATTTCAAATGTAATTTATTAGTGAAATAGTCCTAATAAATATCACTTGAGGGCCTGAGTTTTCCAGATAAATTCGCTCACTACGGTCGTGAATTTATCGGCAGTCTTAGACCATCCTGTGATGTTAGTTGTGATAATTTTTTAGCATCATCCTTTAAATGGCGCGCTGTAAAGTTTTAGATGCGTAAGTGTAGTCACTTGTTTGTGACAATCGTATAACAAACTAGTGTTAACATTTTATACAAATGTATGTAACTGAAATACGAGCTGCGCTAAAGTGCTTCGTTCTGAAGGGTTTAACCCTAACAGAATTACAAAAGGAGTTCGATTTAGAATTAAAGGGCTCTTCCCTTGCGTTTTCGACGGTTAAAAAATGGGCTGTTGATTTTAGGCATGGTCGTGCATCCATTCAAGATGATGAGCGCTCAGTGTGTCCCAAAACTGCTGCGACCGAACAGATTGTTAGTAAAATTCACGATGCCGTACTGATTGATTGCGGATTGAAGGTACTCGAGTTTGCTGAAGTTGCAAAGACGTCGATAGGCAGTGCCCCCACTACATTTTACACGAAGTTTTAGTTATGGAAAAGCTTTCCGCCCCATGGGTGCTGATTTTGTTAACAATGGATCAAAAACATTTGAATGAACACTTTGTAAAAGTATTTAGACTTATTTAAGCACAATTCTAGTGCGTTTCTCCGACATTTCATAACAGTAGATGAAACATGGATTGATCATTACATGCCAGGGACGAAGGAGCAATCCAGGTGAAAGTGCACGAAAGAAAGCAAAAACAGTTCTGTCTGCAGGAAAAGTCATGGCTACGACTTTCATAGGTAGCTCTCGTACACTAACTCAAGAAGGCAGAACCATCTCTGGGGAGTATTACGCTTCATTACTGCACCAACTGAAGGTTAATGTTCACACCTTGCGAAAAAGAAAGTTCATTCTCATCACGATAAAGCGCCTTTACACACGACTGGGATTGTTGTTACAAAGCTGCATGACCTTCGTTTCGAAGGGCTTCCACATCTGCCATATTCGCCGGATTTGGCTCACAGTGATTACATTTTGTTCCCAAACCTGAAAAAGTGAAGATTCATGTCAAATTATGAGACTGAGGCTGAGTCAGACGCTTATTTTTCACCGGTGGACAGTTGACTACGTTGAAAAATAAAATAACATTTCTCTTAATTCAGGAGTTTTCTTGGTCAAGCCGAGAACTTTTAGAACGGTGCTCGTATAAATAATGTGTGTATAAGTTATATGAGTATTTGGTCTTTATAATAGTTTTAGTGAACCCCGCAGTTGTTAGCGCATTTAAACTATTAGTGTAACCCTTTGTTTATAGCATTATATTCCTGTTTTTTTAAATTTATTTATTGGAAGGGATAACATGTTTTACGGTCACACACACTTTGATTGGGAGTCTTAGAAGCACCATTTCTTTCAATGAGGGTTAGTTTGGAAACATTCAAAGTTGACAGCACTTATGTGTCAAGGAACGATACACATTATGCAGAGTGAGTAAAAGTGAAATAGAGGTGCTTAAAAATTACTCAAATGAGAAATCCAGAAGCAAAAAGAAACTAAATGCTGAATGTGGTGCTGTAAGAGAGAGAGAGAAAAAAATAATAAATCAATACAGAAGGGGAAAGTTTAAAGTGATTTCGATTTTTTAAATTATATCAACTCCAAGACATTTGCACTGCAAACATGATGTTTGCATGTAAACTTAATATATTTAAAAGCAAAATATAGCGATGTTGAAATCCATCCTTTAAGGATTGAGGAGTAAATTGGAGTTACTAATAGAAGCTTTTACTTCATCATAAGTTCAATATCCGAAGCCTAGGACTGAACAGCAGGCTGACCATTAGACGAGTGTAGTTTTCTATTTAATCCCATGCTTTCTGGTTTCTCTATCGACATTTGTCAATTACATTTTTCATTACGTTTCTGTAATTGATATTTAGTACGTACACAAGAACTTGGCCATTATCTAATACACCGTATCGAGTAAAATTTTCTAATGTAACGTGATATCTTAGCAATACCATTCTTCTCTAACTATTGATCTACCGGATGTTTCGAAAGGTCATTAACAAAGATTGAGGTACGATAGAGGATGCCAAGAGGAAAAAAAAAAAAAAAAAAACATTTAGATTAGATAGGCTGGAGGAAAATATTACTGCTTCGTCCATTTCTGCGGCTGACTGTATGTACCTATGACCCCAATGGGAACACTTCCGGGAGGAAGGAATGCTATGAGACAGATACCGGCGGAGCTTTCCTCCAAAGAGTTGAGCCCCTTAGAAGAGCCGCTTCCTTACCAGAGCCGTCACACCGCACCACCTCGCCTATAACAAAACTCACTACGTAACAGAATCAAAGAAATGACATTATATAAAGAGAGCGGGAAATTCGTGGAATGTAAATATTTATTCCAGAATAATTAGCCTAAGCAACGATGGGGAAAAAACCGCAAGTTCAGTGTAGAGGACCCCTAGGGATTTAAACCCAAGACTTCTCTAATGCGAGTTCCCAGGGTTACCGCCTGAGACAATTTGTGTGTACAATGGTGAATGCGAATGATGAGGTCGTGTTTTGTGATCAGCTTGCTTCACTCCGAAGACGATGAACATCTTGTGTGTGGCAAAACAGCACGTGACATGTGCGCCTTCATTTTGTTCTGCTAAACGTGTTGATTGTGTAACTTTGGACAGTTTAACAATGTTTACTGTACAGTATGTACTATATGATTTTTATTATGTTAGCTTCTAATAGCAAACTTCACATTCCTCGAGATGACAGACATAACTCTTATTTATGGGATTTTTTTTATTTTGTTTATTTACGAACGCAGATCATCAGCGCCTAATTCAATTTAGGGCGTGAAACGGCCGATGAATTTTGCTCACAGTTCTCTAATTTCAGACTTGGGGTTCTTTTACGTAAATCTACGACATGTGGCCCACGGCTTTGCGCCCTTCTGAAGGAAGCCATACTTACGATTTTTATGCTCGAAGAAATCCATCGATCCTGGCCGAGATTGAACCCGCAATTTTGGGTTTAGGAGGCAAATATGGTTACCACAACACCACCAGAGCCGACTATTTATGGGGAGAAAATGCAACTGTCGTGCTGCAAGGCGCCTATATGCCGTCTCACGTCTTCCAATTACTTCATGAACGATTTCGTGAGGCAGGATCTCTGCGAGCACCTCTGTAATCAGTTAAGTGGATGATAATTTCAATAAGTGCGAAAATGAACTAGTGCGTAGTATGTAGAGCTCAATTTCTGCGTTTAAGCTCTAGTGGGATAGTGGAAAAACGGTGTAGCTACAAGATTTTTGGTATAAAAATTATTTCTTTTACCTCATACATCAATGCTCAAGAGTTGTAAGCGACTTTTTGAAACATTGTGAATGTACATAATAAATTGACGGTGACAAACCGTTAAAAGGGTAGGTTAGGAGGGCTTCAACTCAGAATATGAACGTTAGATAAATGCTTTTCGTAGCAAATACAAATTAAACATTCTATTTTAGCATATTTAGCATCAATTTTAGGTCTTATATAAAATATTTATTAACAAAATCTAAGTAAAATAATGCAATGACACCAGATATGATATTTCAAGTTTACATTCCATAGAAAATATAAGTTCCGTTTATGCAAGCAACACACTTTAGAAATCCCTTTGTATGGTACTAATAGACAGCAGTTTTAAACCTTAATAATCTGTCTGAGATGAAGAATATGCCGCTCTTTACTATCAAAAATAGATTCACATGGACCGAGCATTTGTTGTTATTTAAGAAGGAGGCTCAATTCAAATAATTTACTACAAACATTACTAGTTTCTTAAAAAATACTTTACTGAACTCGTTGTTTACTTATTCTGATATATGCCTGTCGTACAGCATTGTGTTACACTGCATCTGTTAATAAAATCTTCTGTATGAGATATCAATTGTATACACTACATTCTAAAAACCACACAATCTAGATATTGTACGAAGAATCATGCTTCTAAAATGCATGATCTTGTGTGATTTTTCTTTCTTTTCTTATGACCATCTTATAGAATAAAATAAATTATTAAACTTCCAGCTAATTCATGAGAAACAAATTTAATAGTGTGTAACAGCTTAACGAGGAGACTAGGCTTAAAGAAAAAATCACAATTTGAAATATGAAAAATGATTCACATACTTTAATGTATCGGTCACACAGCTTTATATAGAGATTAGCTTTGCTTTGAGTCCGCAGCTGAACGAGAGCCTCGCGGCGCCAGTCTCCGACTCGATGGATGGACCAATTCCCCTTCTATTTTTATTAGCACAATTTTTATCAATAATAGCTTGTACACAAGTTTTATTTCATAATAAATTTTAACTTAAATTATAGTAATTGTTTGAAGTGTTGTCCGTCTGCTGCAACACTTCCATTTTGCATCCTCTTTTAGAGTAGGAGCTATTGCTGTAGTCTTTATATTTTATTAGTTCTACTGTAACAATCCAGCACAAAACACTGAAACATTTACTCCACTTACACCCTATAGTTAATAACATTGTGTATCAGTACCTTATAATAACTCAAAACTTATGAAAAAGCTGATCTTCTAACTATAAAGTCAGTTAAAGCAAAACGAAGACAGAAGTTATGTTTGTTTTGGTTTTCCCATTTGCAGTCATCGTAACCTTGTTGTAGAGCGCACTACATTCAGCTGCAAATGGAGGACAAAAATAATTAATATATAATTCATAAATGTAACCACCTAAGACTACATTGTAATATTCGTTTTTAATGTTGTATTTATTGCATGAGTAAATGTACAAGAAGCGATCGAAGCGAGTGTTGTAGTTTTTGAAAATATAATAATTATAACATTTAAACGAGTTTCATGTGCTACTGTTTGTAAACAAGAATTTTAAGGGTTATTGATAAAATAAAACAAATATTAACATTGAAAAGAATGAACTTGTGTTGATTTACTGTCAGCCACTTGTGCTTTCCGGTTTTCTCGTGCCCAAATATGCACGTTGTGCATGTTCACGATGCCATCTCGAGAATGCTATAAAGCATGGGAGGACCTTATCGCATGGATGGTGCATGCAATGTGTGAAATACTTCATGCACAGACACAAAAATTTGACCATCTATGCCAATCTCTGCACCGTCGATGTACGCTCTGTATTCACACTGGAGGTCGACAGCTCGAACTCCTTTGATATTAAACGCACAATGTGGTGAGCTTGTTAGGTTGAATGAGGTTTACTGACAATATGTGGAACTCATGCCCATCTCCATATCAGAAATGTTGATACATTTTAACGCCTTACAGCTTCTAATCCATACACTTTCAGATTTGAAAAATGACCAGTTTGCCTTTTAGCACACATAGGCTAAATCGGTGATTTGTTAATCACCCGGTATTTGGATTTTAATTACATTGTTTAGGAAAAACATTTGGGAGTCCATTTGCGTTAAGGATATTCATCCCAGCATTTGCTATAGCACGTAAAACGCCTAAAGATTTGTTAGTACGAGTTTTAGCAAATTTCCAATGAATTCAATGAAAAGATTTTTGAAAAATTTTCTTCAAATCTTCATCGATCCTACTTTATAGGCACCAAAATGACGATGAAAATATTATATATATATATATATATATATATATATATAGTTTATGCACATGTCTACGCTCTAGCGGTCGCAATTTTTGTTTTTCTCAACGAAACTCGGCATATAAAGATCAATTAACAAACGATTCATTGAGTTCCTTAAATAGCAAACCTGGACCATTGGGGGTGGGGTAAAACTAAAGCGAAAATTTAATAATCGCTCTAGAGGCCACAATTATTGGTCCTTCTCCACAAAACTCGGTATATATCATTGAAATAAAATAGGAAAAACAGTTTTTGAAAATGATCGAAATGGCACTATTATGAGTGGGGTTTACCTGAAACCCAAATTTGAAAAAAATAATTGCAATGAACTCAGTATATAACATTTAAATAATATAAGAAAATAGTTCCTGCAAATCAGGGAAATCGGACCATTAGAAGTGGGGGTATATTAAAAAACTAAATATTTGTAATCGCCGAGGGCGTCAATTAAGCTGACCGGGAGGATTGTTATTGTTAGTGTTAACAGTTGGGTATTCTCGCCAAGCGGTAAACTTGGTGTCATGTGAATGAATATGAGGGGAATAGTCTGCACAAGAACATGGACAGATAATCAGACTTAATCTTACAGACAGCGGCCGTGCACAAATCTGTAGCAATAATTTATGTACTCTATTAACCCTGTCAGTGTAAAGTGTACAATAAATGTAGGCGGAGAGAAAAAACGATTTTGGGACACAGAAAAACAAACAATATCACGCCTAAAATTAACTATGTAGCTTAAATGTTATTCACATTCCGTTTTAGTATTTCTAATACATACAGCTAAGTCAATTGGAAACGTTAAGCTAACAATATAATACGTAAATAAAATAATGATACGGGAAAAGCATATACTTTTAAGCCTGATATTTATGTTTTTATTAAGTACACGCATGTATATATATATATTCGTTAGCGTCACTTGTTTTCTACCACATTCTATGGTCTATCGCTGTTCACAAATCCAACTTACTGAGGAATTCGCTAAGTTTAAGTAGCTCCTGACGGATAGTTTTATCTTTGGCTTAGCAAATGTATATTTAATTTGTTCACGCGTTCGGATAATTCATAATATAGGTATTCCCATCCCACATGAATATTAAAAAACATTAAAATTAATATTCCTTGTCACTGTTTTAATCAAAGCACTCGCTTATTATAGCCCCCTTACTTGCGTATTGTTCCTATATATTTAAATGACATTTTTTACATTTAGTATATCTGGCTTTTAAACGATTTTCTTTCCACAATGGCAACATTCCATTCAGCATTTATTGAAAGATATCACCAAACGGCAAACAATTTGCTTAGTTTACAGTATACGTTTTACAAATATAGAAGGAAATTTACATTTCATACCACAGGCCCACAATAAAGAGAGAAAATTTTGAGATCACCTATTAATTAGTATTTACATCTGGCTTCGATTCCTGAGCATTCGCTTCCATTACCCCCGCGCATAAAAATCTTGTTTGAGTTTAAGGTTGCAATTAGTGCTACATGTTATCCTTTTTTTATTTTGTAACGCTGACGAAGGCATCCTATTTTCTTCCGCTTTCAATTGGGTTACTAAATTAATCCCATGCTCAGAACTAATGAGCTCGTGCTTTTATAATGAATCACAATGTTCCATAGCTTCTACTTGTGGGTGTTAGCAAAAATGTATTAGAAACTGCGTGTTGCATGGTTTCGTAGCCCAGTAACAATTAACACAACAGCATTCTGAGGCCAGTCATCATCAATTTGAGCTACAAATAGTGCTGTATCATTTCACGAGAACAGGAATGTTTGAAATTATATTTCCCGAGATTACTTGCCCTTTGTCCCTTATGTTAAATATTACTGACAATTTCAAAATTCTTCGCAGCCTTGTCTAAATTGTCATTTCCTGGTGTAGTTATTTGAATTCCATTTCGGGAATGGGAGCTACTCCGGGAGGAAGGGATGCGTGAGGGAGACTCCGGTCGACCGTGAGGTGCGAACATAGACAAGTTTCGCAATATTTCCAGATAGAACACCCACGGTATCCTCAACTAGGAGTTCGAGTTCCTCAGAAGGGCTGCTTCCATGCCAGACGCCGGAGCATAAAACTTTTCAAACCGTCACACCGTACACAGCCCAACTTTTCTGGCATTTTCGACGAAGTAACAGAACCAAAGGAATGAAATGAAAGGAAATGGGAGAGCGGAAAATTCGTAGAAAGGAAATATTCATCTAGACATTTGCTAAACATACGCAATGTCCCTTAAACGTCAGAAGTATGCGTTATTAATCTATTACTTAAATCATTTTACTGGAGATTCAGCAGACTTGAAATAGGAAAGTCTTCATAACTTTGTTATTAATAATATAGTTCACTCTCAAGAGACATTTGTATTTGATTATTTTCATTTTCCAACGAACTGATGCAATTGAAAAAATGACCATTTACAATAGAGGTTTACTCAGAAATATTTTCCATCAAAATTGGCCGTGTTACAAATATTTCTCTCCATATCCTTTTTAAGGCCTTTTTATCCGAAAAAAAAACCGAAAAATTAAGTGTTAAATTGACACCGTACTGAATATCATTTTCTGATAAAAAGAATCTCGTTCATATATTTAGTCATCTTTCTTTTCCCTTTCCTCAGCAGTAGATTTGGGCATCCTAAACCTCATTTTAGAAAATGAGATTTAAGAAAAACCGTTTTCCCCTCTTTGTCTGTCTGTCTTTAAAGCTACTGGATATGTAAACCTGTTATACACTGCCAATGATGTATAACGCTTAAATCTTATGATGAATTCACTCAGTCGCTTTACTTAGAAGCAAGGGTTTCTTTTGGGCATCTGTTCCATGTGATGCTTTGGAAATATTTGTTTGAATGTTGTGTTCTTTCTGCTAAATGACCTTTAGTCCGCGCGCCATTTAATATCATTTGAGGCATGTAAACTGTTAAAAATATAAAACGAAAGCGGATCACAAGAGGCAAGTGTATATACTTTTATCAATTTTAGCAAAACAAAAATCCACACATCTCATAACTTTAAGGTAAATTTCCCCTTGCATTAAAAATACATCTAGGAATCTAAAATTTTCGCCACATCTGTTCTGCAATATTTCTTGTTAAAGTAGTCGCTCAGCTATGATTTGATGTCGTCCGAATGAGTATTGTGCACAAGGGATTCTGATCATTATCCTCAAATTTAACAGTTATATGGAATAAGAACATTTACATCAATGAGCCAATTCACAATATCGACATTAAACCCTGGTGATATCTTCGCAAGTGAATAGAGTTGCGATTATTTGTGTTCGCTTAACAATTTTCCTTTGATTCTAAAATAGCTAACCACAGTTTCTCATCCCTCATTCCAGTATGCAATAATAATATTACCGTTGTTGCATGGAAGTACACACATTAATCAACATTTCTGATTTCCTTGGTACTGACGCGTGGTCGCGGTCACATTATATTTCAAGTCTATGCCGATTGATTAACGCATGTCTTGCCTTAAACAGTCCTTGAGCTAGTAAGTTTTGTTCCGTAGTTGTGTATGGTCATTTTCTCCTGAGCTTTTGTTGTTAGTGAACATATATAATTAGTACCGGGGATCGATTTCATTTCAGTTTTTCACTAGAAGTTATTCGAAGCTTCTTGATTGCCTCACTATAACCCAGGTTTGGTACTACTTGTGTTAGGCTCATTTTAAGAGATATGTAACGGCGTAATTTTAAAATGTAAAGTGGTAAACACGCTACCTTTTGAGGAACTTTGTCATTTGGCTGTATTACATTTACTGAGCGTTAATATTTCAAGAAACGTGTTTCAGATAACTGTTGTTTTTTTTGGGGGGGGGGATGCTGCTCGCTTTTTGGTAACTATTGTATTTAAAGTGTTGCCAATAATATATGTATGCAAAATTTGGCAACTTAATTTGCCATGTTTCTTTGTGTCCCATTACACTAACTGTTTATTTGAATGAAAATTTGAAACTTTACGTATGTAGAAATGCTTACAAGCTTAATTAGATATTACACACTATTTTTTCACTTCATATTTTATGATATTTTGTATGTGATGTTATATGCATTTATTTGGTTTAGTTTTCATCTTTAACGTGTTTCAGTTTAAGCAGCTACATATACTATTAATTGTTTGGCTTCCTCAATAAGCAATTGCTTATAATAAAAGGGGAGTGAAGCTAAATTTGTATTTCCTTTTAACGGTTATAAATGGCCTTATCACCGGTCTTAACTAACCATACATATTTTTCCACAAATCCTTTGGGGCGTTAATTTATTTTAGGAAGTCATAATTTGTAACTTAACAGATAAAATTAAGTCGCATATAACATTCTGCTAGTCAGAGCATGGTGCTTCAAACCATATATATATATATATATATATATATATATATATATATATATATATATATACATAAATAACAAGTTCATAGAGCAGCTTGTTTATTAAATTAATAGTTAAAATAAAGCTGCCGAGTGCTATCGATTACAAAGTACAAAGTCCGAAGGCGTAACAAGGGAAAAGACAAGATGAGAGTGGATACAAATATAAATGATAACAGAAATATAAACAAAGAACCCAATCAAAAATCCATTGTAGGGAATGCAGTGAAAGGAAAACAAATATTATGTAAAAAGAAATAATCTGTGCACACGTATAGGGACAGAACAAATAAATAGAGACCAAAAATCTGTAATGCCTGAAATGAAGGAGACACATTGGCAGGGCTGCCGTTTTTATAGCGTTCTTAAGCATGCATATGCAATAATAATTAACATGAACAAAATGAAACTGATGCGCCTAATAAATGTCTGATTTAAAGGTTGGTACACTTCTACTACCCCTAATACGTTGCGACAATGAAGTCCAAAACCGAGCAGTGGCCACTGAGAAAGAGGCTGAGTATACAGACAGTCTGGTGATAGGACGAGATATGTTGTGGTCGTGCGTCACGATTATGTTGGGAAACCAGTGACGTAAAGTCAGACACAACATACTTAAGTATGAAGTTATTGATGATTTCATACAACATACAGAGTTGGGTAGTCTCCTGATCTTTAAACAAAGTCAAGAAAGTTGGTGGAGTTATAAGACACAAAATCATGAATATGGACATTAAAAATAAAGTGAACACATGTGTTATGAGTCTGCACTTGGAACGCTATATAAAACGTCGCAATAAACAGAATAGTTAAAGTGGGGTATTACAGAATCTGAACCGGGATTTCTTTAAGTTTCGCAGGAATAAACTTTCTCAGCCCGTTCAAAGAATGCAGGCTTAAAAAGACATTTGGGTAACTTTCTATAACGAATTCCAATTCATGTTGCAGTCAAAGCAGATATCAATATTTTTTACTTTATCACTGAAAGGAATGTCTTTTATTGTTGAAAGTCCCTAGTTGGAACGCGGTCTTACTGATAGAAAATAATAGTGTTTGATGACCGAACAAATCGGCTTGGGTTTTATTTGGAATCAGATTTAATCTGAGTTTCCCTGCCCAATTATATTTTGATTTGAGATTGTCATTAAATAGGGTTAACTAGGCATTGAACAGGTCCGGAGTGTGTGTAAATGTAAAGGTCGCCGCATACAAGTGACATTGCCTGTGTTTGAGAACAGTAGGAATATGCTGAATAATAATTTACCTAGAGCGGACTACTTCCAAGTAGAAAACCGATTATTGTTTGCCACATTTCTGGCGGTCAAGGAAAGATGTGTGTATTAGTTGCGCAATTACAAGTATCGAAAGCTCTAATAACGTCATTTAAGGTTAATTTCATAGCTTCACGAATGTCTTCAGTAATCTTGAGCAGAGCGGTCGTTACTTTAAGACTATGAAGACTTTCAGTATATAAATGCACTCGTTCCAGTCGCGATGCTCATAGATACGTGAGATATGGATAGCAGGCAGATGGCTCCCTCCATTCTGCTCTTCGAGCGAAGACATCCAGGCCCTCCATATTAACTGTCACGCAGATGAAACATCTATCGTCTCGCAGTTCTCAATACTAGTACAGGTAATTGATACCCCCACCTAAACATACTAATTTATGAGTTATGGAAATTACGCCTGGCAGATATCTGGTCCTTATTCGTCTAGTCTCCTCAGAGTTTGCATGTGGTCCTCAAAGCTCACACCCATAAATATGGAGGCTTAATAATTACTCCCCTTAAATTAAACCATAATGTGCATTTTTGGCAATCCTTTCTACGTTGTTTAATGTCCTTTGTTTCAGAATTTAAAAAGAAAGATTTGAAGAATAATTTACTTTTTTTAATTATATAAAACAATTTAAAATATATGCTTTTCATATACCTTTCAAGTCAATGAAACAAAAATGGTGTATAATGAATAGAAAAATTAATTTTCATCCATCATCTGATACTAAAATGTACTTAACTATGGACACATTTGCCGAAAGATTTCAGTTACAAAACCTGTATGAGGGAAATCCTCCAGGGACACGGCTCACTTCATTCCACGTCTCTAAACCTCCTCCCTCATATAGGTACGTCCACTGTTTTCAAACAGGCCTGAATTCTACATAGCCCATTCTGAGATTCACATGTCTAGCAAACAGAAAGACTTGGTATTCAATAATTAAAGTTTATCATTACATTATAATTAGAACACATACATTCTCTGAAAAGCAATAACGAAATTTCGTCTTTACCTGCAACAGGAGGAATAGCATAAGCACAACTGTTTATAGCAATAACAATCTCGCGGAAATTGATGGAACGTCTTTATTTCGTAGAAGGGGCTTTTAATGTATAATGAATTCAAGCATATCTATAAATACTTATATTTAACAAACCAAGTCATTACTTTAGCTAGCTTTAAAAAAAGCAAGCACATTGTAATAATAATACATTTTTGTGGAAAGTATTACTCCCTCTCTCTCTCTCTCTCTCTCTCTCTCTCCCCCTTTCCATCTCACACATACACAATGTTACCCTTACTTGCTTTAATGTTTTCTATTCACGTAAAGATTTATCCCTTATGTTTAGATATCAGCTTTTAAGTCCGTATAACAGCCAAACAAACTTCATACGCTTTAAATCCTCGCTTGGATCAATGATCATTCGGATTTGCTACAAAACCGGCTCCCTCTTTCAATCTCTTGTTCCATTTCTAACAGGTCTTACTCCCTTTTTGCCTCGCATGAAAGGAAACCCCAGTTTCCTCAATGAATGGTTTTCATTTGATAAAAGGAAATCCATTTTGATCTGTGGAGAACAGAAAGCGTGCTATTTTTCCATTCTATGACGAATGTTAAAACCATTTTAGAACAACGATTTTAAAACTTTTAGGAATCTGTAAATATTATGATCATTTTGGTAATAAACTTTTTTCATTTTAACTTTTTTCCCTCCAATATTCAAGAAGAACTGCGGTTATAACAAAGTTCTGGCTGTACTAGAAGTCTTACTTTTCTAAATTTTAAAATATGACTTAAAAGTATCTACAATCAATCGGTGTGATTAAATAACTCGACCGCCACCGCCAAGTTGTTCTTTTAGTAAAATTGAATGCAGGCTACTTAGATGCCGATGAACTCCAGGTTCATTAGCGCCATTATTTAGAAAATGGAAAAATGGCTCTACGTGCTTCTGTGTGGTTACTTGTAATTCCCATAGAGGACACCTTTCCTTTAGTAAAGATTTAGCTGTTTCCTTCTCGGGAAACTGTAATGATATTACTTTAAACATTTTGGTTTCTATAATGATGTGTCTTAAAGATAACATTGTTAGTAAAAATTGGCTGTAAAGCTAAATGTAAAAGGCATTGCTCAAGTTACCGTTTAGGTTCGTTATCATGGATTTGGTTCTTCCAGAGATTAACGATAATGTTCACAGGTTCAAATGTCGTTCAAATTACACCACTCTTGCTAATAATGACTCTAGTCTGGAGGATGCCCTCCAAATCTTAGTGAGAGATGAAGGCTGTACAGAAGAGAGCGGAGTTGCTCAGGCGGTAACGTTTGGGACTCGCATTCGGCATGTGCAGGATTCAAAATCCTTGGAGCCAACCATTCTGACCTTGGATGTTTTAATGGTTTCCCCTGGTCGCTAAGGAAATTGGATCTTTCTTATTCTCTATTTTTTTTCTATTCCTTTTCATATAATTACATTACGTTGGTTCTGTTACAGAAGAAGTGAGCTAGTGCGGAGTAACGGTGGCTTGCGCTTTAGAAACTTTTATGTCCTTCTGAGAATCTCGAACTTACTCGGGATGTTCTATCTGAAAAAAATATTAGAAACCTCGTCTATGTTCATATCTCGCCGACCAATGTAACCCTCACTTAATCCCATCCTCACGTAGGTGCCCCAACAGATGACGTAAGTACAAACAGTCAGCCATTAAACCGTTTAAGTCCCGGAATATCCTCCTCTATCCCTAACAATCCAACCCAATGCAATCCAAGGGCTTAGATAATCCCCTTGCGGAAAAATTCAAAACATTAGCCAATGTAAGCGCTGTATGCAAGAAAACAAAACCAAAGATCATCAACAGTAATCAGGGTCAGCTAAGAAGCATGAACAAGTTTGCGGAGTATACAGAGAAACTTACTGACCGTTGAGCAATCAACGTGTTATGTTCAAGTGTCGTAAGCTTTGAGAATGTTGCTTACAAGGGAATCTCACGGAGTATGAGATCGAGTCCGGATATGATTTTTTTAGAATAACAGTTTTTGCTATTGAAGAAAAGACACATGACAAATTTGAAGTCAGGATTTGAAGGAAAATATGAGAAAAAACTATTTACTAATTACTACAATAGGCATCAAGTCTTCCATTCCATTGTGACCACTTTCTCTCACAAAATATTGTAAGAGTTTTAAGAGTTGAATGTTTTGATCGTACATAATCATGTCACTGCACTCCTAGAAATGAGGAATGCAAATCCCAAAGCCGTCTTTGACTCTCTCTTAGAACGATATGCTAATTTCGAAGAAGTTACGTGGAATGGCATTTTTAACAGCATGCGCAAAGTGAGATACTCTGAGTAAGAACGAGGTCCTATACACTTTTGCATTGACAGTGTTGACGGTAAATGCAGTCGCGACAAATGTGACAAGGATGCTTTTATGAGATGTGCTTACTGTAACTACTATGTGTGTTATGATCATTGTGTTGTTTCATTATATATTGCTATTTAAAAAAATTTCAAATAGTACATTTGTTATTGTAACGTTGCCTAATCATATCTTAGGCTCGGGTAGAAAACTTTACACTCTTACATTGTCGCCAGTGCCCTTTCGTTTGCACAGTTTCATACGTGACTTTTCCCTCTGTGAAAATATCCTTTTAGTAGTGTGCATAGATATGTAACCTAAACAGGATTACAAACTTGTGCATGACTGCGCATTTAGTAAACTGACAAATTTTGAAACTAAAGGCACGGACAGGTCTGGGATTCTATTCCCACCAGAACCGTCCTCCAAGATTGAGGTTTTTTCCAGGTTATCCTCAGTTCGCATAAAATACCGGAGAGGAACCCTATATTTAGGCCCGGAATGTTTCCTTCCTTAAAAAGTTCTCTCCCAATTTCATCTCAAGTAACACCAGTGTCCACCGCCTGTGATGCCTCAGCAGTAAAAATAAAAAACGGACGTTAAACACAGCCTGATGATACTTCTAATTGAGATTTCAGGAAAGTGCAGGTACATTTGCTTATAACAAAATCACGCTTTACTGATTTACATAAAATAATGAGTACATATCTCTAAGCAGCCTAGCAGACTGCTGCTTATTTGATAAAATGTTGATTTTTAACAAGTAAAGTCAAAAATTTAATATCATTAAATTACAAGCTATAAATATACTAAAATTAAAAAATGCATCGAGTTTCAATTATTACAATGTGTGAATGAGACTTTGGCCGTACGAGATATTGCATTCAGACAACAGAAATGTCTAGGCACAATAAATAATATGCTAATAGCACTAATGTTCAAGTCAACGTATGATGGACTTGGAGCGAAATAAATCTATGCCTCATTTTGTCCAATATGAATTATCGCAATCAGCGGACGTTTGCAGCTAATACAGAAACATCGTGTTATTTGGTTTCAGTACATCACAGATGACAACATATATCAGATAGGCCCTTATCGCTTGACGGCAAAATTTGAAATTGCTTCACATATAGGGCTATATATTCCCTTGTCAGAAAGGTCGTTTGGTAAAGACAGCTAATCGCTAAGCGAAACTGTTATATAGCTATAATTATTCAGGTTCGCTTAATAAAAACACGCATAAATAGAGGCAAACTTTCTCGTACTGTTGTACTAGAAGCAGGAAATATCGAGGAATTCAAAAAGAGGTGTATCTTAGACATTGCATCTTTCCTATCAAGCAAAATACATTTAATTTCAATGTTCGATATTATAGAAAATTCCGCTCGCCTTAAATGATGATGAAATCAGTGATTTGGACATTTATTTTTGTGCTTATAAGTATTTTCCTAATCTTATACCGTATATGCCAATGGAATAAAAACGCCCAGATTAGTTCGGTTGGCGGTTAACTAGCCGTTACGTGAGTGGTAGCAGATGACTGACTGGAACGCTTGGTGTATTTCTACCACATGTATGAAGTCGACATTTCACTAACCCATAAGTTTTTATATCAAAACATGAATCAGGCTTCAATTGTGTCGACTGCGAAAGTAATTGTACATCTCTAGTACTACACTTATTACTCTTATGTGACGTTAAGAAACGATGACATAGTTCTTTTATTTTACAAAAGAGACTCCTAAATTTATATTATTCTCAGTTATTAGTTTAAGATTTTTAATCCCTTAAACTCAACCAAATATTACTACATATTATACAAATAATACTTTATTAAAGAGCAGTTTATTTGCTCTATCTATCCATTTGCAAGCTGACCAATCGGAGCGAAGGAAAGCAAATCAATTAAATTATTCACTGAAGCAATTGTCATGTACTGAGCTTGATGAGAACATATTTATTCAGCCTAGTATGTAATACAATCTAGAACTATTTTTATACATATAAAATACACATGAATAATTAATGCAGAATGTTTGTTTTCTTTTTCAGGGTATGTTTTATTAACGTTTCAAATACACAAGACTGTTCAATTCTTTAGATAATATTCAATATAATTTACTCTCAAGTCACCTAGATATTAGAGCAGAATCTCGGTTATGTTCGTACTGCTGCTATTACTTTTTTTTTTGATTAGTTTATTTATGGACGCTCTTTAACATCTCAGGTCATCAGCGTCCCCTTCAATTCAGGGCGTGAAACGGCCGATAAATTTTGCTCATAGACGCCCGAAAAAAGAGATCCCATTTCGAGTGCTGAGATAGTGTGGGAAAGTTCAAAGGCACTACTCATAAAATATTGTATTTTTCCAAGAAATAAAAGCGTTGTATTATATATTAAATGCTTTCGTAAGTACACACAAATCTTTTGTTTAATTTGTATCATGCATTTTTAAAGTTTCTAAAGTCGTTTGGCAAATATGGTTAATGTTCGGAGTGGCAAATGAAATGAATGCTGCTCAAATGTACCCAGAGCCTGCTGGAATGTTAAGTTAAAAGTTTAGTCCGATTCATTAGTAATTGTTCCATTAAATGTATTACCTTATAGTCTGTAACTTTTAAAATGTAAATAGTGAGTGTTGACTAACACACATTAATGCATGTAGCATATCACTTAATCGCACACAGTGAACCAAATGTTTACTTATAAAATTTAAAACCTCGGGTGAATCGGACACACAACATTAAAACGTAAAAAGCACAAGTAAAATATATATAGTCTGTTCCAAGTAGAGTTACTGACAAACAGCCTGGAAGTTTGATTCACCAATTACGGGCACTTGTTATAACAATAAATAAAATTAATTGTTTTCCAGGGGTTCATGTACAAATTTCTTAGAACATAGAACATCGAAATTTGAATTATCTAGTTTTTTTTTATTTATGTAGTTTATTTAACGACGATGTTTAACATCTATGGCCATTAGTGTCTCTTTCAATTCAGGTGGTAAAACGCCGGTAGACTTAGCTCAGAGCCTCTTCTTAAGTGATTTACGTGCCGTAAATCAACAACATGGGACCACGAATTTACTTTCCTTCCGAAAGATGACATACTTAGGACATTTACGCCCTAAAATGTCATCGACTCTGGCTAGATTTGAGCCCACGACGTTGGGTACCTAGTTGGAAGTTGTTTAAAAGAATATACATTACATTTGATAATTAATTACATATAATATATTATATAATTCATGGAAATGTTATTTTAATTTGTTTGCAATTATGCGATATATAGGAATATAGCAGGTGAACGATATTCATAAATTTTACTACACAAGGATTTCTGTAAATAAAATTTATCTTAACTTACTCATATTTCATTATATAATAAGATATTTACCGCAGTAGGAGTATAGAAATATATTAGGATAATTAAACGGGATGGTAATTAAATCCCTTCGCCTCAAAAGTATGCAAGAATAATTAATATCACTTGAAGCGTCAATATTGTACTTGTTTATCCCTTCGTATAAGGATTAAGTTCGAATCGAAAGTTTTGCTGACGAGTTGTTATGATAAAATGAACAACATTAAAAATAAAATACTAACCCTGTTTACACAACGCCACCATCTTGTTTTCCCCCAGAGTGTTTTGCCTATGGGCGAACGCAACACTCAGCCGGTTAGCTGGCCAGCCGGATTTCGGTAATTAGAGGGAGGGTAAAACAATAAAACAAACCAATGATTCAATACACAAACGAATTTAAGAGGCTAAAATTTATTTATTTATCAAATAAGGTGTTAAACTGCCCGCTTCATTCCCCACATATTTTTGGCATTTCTTTAGGAAAGTATTATCACACGCTGTAGTTCATTCTGAGAAAGACGGACAATTTTCTGACGAACTGGCATGATGTGCGGGATCATCTTGTACAGGGCATTTTTTAATTTACCCCTGAGATAATAATAATCGTAGGTTGTTAAATCGGGAGACCGAGGGGAGACACAAATCCCTACTAATAACTGTGCATTGTGGAAAAACTTTGTGAATTGCTCTCATGAAATTATTCGCAGTGTGAGCAATGGCAGAATCCTGTTCGAAATAATATATGATGACGTTCCCTGTCGGTTAATTTTCTGGAAAAAGGTATTAGTATGGTATTCATGCAAGTGACAGAATCAACTGCATGCTCAAAAAATTGATCCTATGATTCTTTCATCACTGAGTTAACACATATAAATGGTACAAAACACGCTGTGCCGTTGTTAACACACGAGGCATAAATACACTTTATGCATACTGTTCAATAAAGAAACGAGCAACACACACCCGGGATTAGCTTCACTCCGACTGCGATAGTCAAAAAGTAAGCAAGCAGGCTTGTTACCCCCTTCACGGCGCGGCAAACGAATGGGGGGGGGGTTCCACACTGTATTATCTGGGAGTATACTTCTTTTCTTAGTTCCCATCCTGTTTCATAGTGCGCTCAATTCAGATATTGGGACTTTAAATGTAACGCCATATAATTTGCCAACACCATCACAGTGTAAAGCTTCCTTTGAATTGTCAAAAAGGAATGCCATGAGGTAGGCCAGCAATTTCCCTCAGAGAAATGCAGATTTTCTGCGTCTGCAACCTCTAAGCGAGGCAGTTTTGGTTAGTACCTAACATTGTCACCAGTCCATTCTCCAGTTATAAATTTAGAATAAACACTACCTGAGTTTTACTGTGCACAACAGACAGCAAATAGCGTCTACCAACATGAGCAGATGCGGGCGCGTCCAGTTGTGTACAACGTTCGGTGTTCTCCATTTTCCAGAGCTCAATTGCACACAAGTACACACACGAAATAGCAACAGCTTTAAATGCCAATCTTTGGATTATTACAAACGTTGATATTGCTCGCGCGCAGAAGAGTTTTTATTTTGCATACAGTAGAACCTTTGCATGAAGCGGTGTGTGCTCTAATTATAATTGACGTTATTAAAATAGGAAATGAATGGTTGTATTCGGTGGGTTTGCTTTTGTTTTCAGCAAAATATGAAGGAATACGTGAAACGACGGAACCGTCAAAAGCTGTAGGTGTTACATTAAAAACAAATTCTAATGGTTTGGTTATTAAGAAGTTAATGATCACCAAAGAGATGAAAATGTATTTTAATTGTGAAACAGTTCATATTTCTATCAAGAGAAAAATGATAGAGGAAATTTCTGAATGAATAATAAAGGAAATAAAAGGTGATGAGAATGAGAATGTGAATCACTAGAACATTTCTGTTGACGCGCCACTGCCTCTGACCTCACTTAAACAGTTATTAACGAGCGTTCAAGTAGCATTGGTTATATCTAGACATCAGTTATATGCAAATGCATATTTAGTTTGCTTTTACTTATTATATGCATTTAACTTATGAAGTATGCTTTACTTTCAACTATTTTCATAACGTTCTGTAGTGGATATAAAAGTATATTTAGTAATTGTATATTTTATATATGCACATATATAACATGTTTTAAATTAATTGTAATCGACTTATAATGCATTTAGATGTATATTTACAGTGTTATTGCATACTTTTTTCGTACAACATGCATATATAACGTATTTTAATTGAATTCTATTCATTTTATAGAGCATATAAATGCATATGAAAACTGTTATTAAATAATTAATATATATTTTATGTAACGCGAATATGTGCCGAGTTTTAATGAATTCTATTCGTTTTATAATGCATATAGATGGTATATTTATAGTATTACAGCATTATTTATATTTTTCATGCAACATGTATATACAACGCATTTTAATGAATTCTATTTGATCCACTATGCAAATAAATGCACATTTACAATACCATTGCATGATTCTTACATATTCTTTCATACAACATGCACATATTATAACGTCTTTTAAAGAATTCTATTCCTGTTATAGTGCATATAAATGCATATTAAAGTGCTATTGTATAATTTACTGTTTCAAGCAACAAGCATATATAACATATGTTAATTAATTACAATCTATATATAGTGCATTTAGATGTGTATTTACAGTGTCAATGCATGGTTTATATTCTTTTCATGTATTATGCATACATAACGTACTGGCATTTTAAACCACAGTTACAGTGTTATTGTATTGCTTATATATTTTATGTAATATTAATATATAACGCGTTTTAATGAAATCTATTTGTTTTATAATGCAAATAAATACATATTCACAGTGCCTTTGCATTATTTATATTTTTTATGCAATACGCATGTATAACGTGCTTTAATGAATTCTATTCGTTTTAGAGAACGTATAAAGGCGTATTAAAATATCATTGGATAATTAATATATTTTCATGTAACATAAATATATTTCAAACTTTAATGAATGTATATTTATATTTTATACCACTATTTATATTTTTTCATGCTACATGCATATACAGCGTGTTTCAATGAATTCTGTTTTATTTATTGTGCAAATGCATATTACCGTGCTATTGCATCATTTATCGTTTTTCATGCAACATGAATATATATATATATATATATATATATATATATATATATATATATATTGTCTTAATGAATTCTATTCCTTTAACAATGCATATAAATGCATATTTAGTGTTATTGTGTAATTGATATTTTTCATACAGACTACATTTATAGTAATTAAATATATTCAATTTGTTTTATAGTTCAAAGAAATGCTCACTGATATTGCATAATTCATATTTTGTTAGTCGATATATATAACGCTTTTTAATGATATATATAAAAAACTCAACTTTTTTAACGATAAAGTAACTAAATTTTGAGGTTCGGCTCACATAGGTCACCCAATACGCGAGTAAACATCATGCGATTTTAGGAGATTCATGTTCAACACAGTGCGTTTGTTTGATATTCTACACATTCACTCTAAGTTTTTCTTAGAGCAAAGTGCTTTTTTATTATATTTATTTACGGACGCTCTTTAACAATCTCAGGTCATCAGCGTCGCATTCAAATCAGGGCGTGAAACGGCCGACAAATTTTGCTCAGAACCCTCTTTTTTCAGGCTTGAGGTTCTTTATCGTGCCATAAATGTAAGACACGGGACCCACGGCTTTACTTTCCTTCCGAAGGAAGCCATACTTTGGATTTTTACGTCCGAAAAAAATCTATCGGTCCTGGCCTGGATCGAATCCGCGATCTTGGGTTTAGGAGGCAAGTATGGTAACCACTACACCACCAGGACCGACCGCAAAGTGTTGAAGACTGAATGACGTCCAGTGTACGCGTGTTGTAACATTGAAACGAAAATCGGGTAAAGGTGCTCTTTCAAGACGCTGGATAAAGAATTGTGGGGAAATGGATTTCACTGCAAAGAATAAAGTATTTGCGGGGGGGGGGGTGTTGCAATAAACAGAGAACAAAATCAGTTAATTCTGCCTACATCTATCATTTGAATCTACAGTGATCAATGGGAAGCTCCACTCAATAACCATAAGTTTCGATATTTCCTAGGAAAATAGTGCAATGGTGCTACACTCTTCTTGGAAAAACTAGATAGAGGACTTTCTCGCGTGGGGTGTATAGTGGATGAAAGTATACAGATAGATGTCTGTGATCGCCATGAGTTCAACTTCCTCGAAGGCAAACGATGAATCAGGAAGGCCACATTAATTGCATGTAGGTCCTTAAAGAGAACGAACCATCTGACAACAAGTGCCCGATTTGAGATCGATACTTTGAATGTGATATAGCTGGAAGGAAGTAATTAATACAGATTCCGGGTTCTAATTCCCATGTACGTGTTGCGGGCTGCTACAGCTGCTAAAAATATTCTACCTTCACTTGATACATTAACTTGTATTGTACATGGACTTGGAGCATGAAAGAGATGTTTCAAATTCCCCGTAAAATGTTAATGCTTATATATAAAAATTACCGAAATTATTTACTGGTGCATGACTAGAAGCTGCAGTCTTCTATCCAGATAATTTTAGTCCAGTTAAAGAAGTCGATATCAGTGTAAATGCAAGTGATGCATTGTCAATTCAAAGCTCACAGAAAGCGTTACGTAATGAAACTTTGCAGAGGAAATTGCCTTTAAACGAGGCACAAGAGGACATCTTAAATGATGAGAAATTTTGAAAAGCTTAGTTTATTAAGTGAGAAATTGTGAGTGATTTACAGAGATTTCAATGTTTTGTGTTCTGTGGATAAATAACTTCAAGGTAAATACACTGTGCGTCCATCCAGAAATTGTCAGTGCTTAGAAATGCTGCCCTATAACATCTACAGACGTTGAAAGATCGTTCTGAACTTGCAAACTCGTACTAGCTGATAAATGCCATAGACTTACCCCTTAGCATCTGCAGAAAATTATTATTGCGTATTACATAACAAACTACAAATCCGGGCTAATGTATTTACAATGTAAGGTGAGTAAGACTAACAGTAAATTTTCACTGTATGTTTTTGAGTTTTTAGAATATATACTAGAGAGTTTTGCTGCATAAATGATGCATATTATGAATTTTCAGTGTACACAAGTCCTGCGTCTAGAATAACTAACACTTAATGGTCATTGCAGAGGAGTTTACCAACACCTGAAATAAATACATCTGTAACTGTAACTAGACACCATCTACTGCTTTCGAACCAATTTTCCTATACCAGTTACATTTTCCTTGTGACAACACTTACCATAGCGTCCGTGAACCGAAATGAAGATATACTCCTTTGGAGCTGTTTTTTTCTCATAGTAGATATCGCCATACTTCTGTAAACACTTAATTAGCAAATAAGGACTAGCTTAAGCCAATAATAAAGCAAGAGACTTGACGTAAAATATTACCTAACTGATGCTATCACACCAATAAGCCATGTATTACATGCTTGCCATTTCCTAAAGCAGAACTAAGATAACGCTCGCTTGTTCACTCCCTAAGGCTACCTATTCCAAAATGTTGATACTAAAGTCTGCTCAGTGGGTTGCATTTTTCAACAGAAAGCACAATATTACGTTAACTGATGACATCACAAAAGCCAGTGGTGATTTTGCTACATATACCGTTCGGCATGTCATGAGTAAAGTATCAAATGCTTACTAATCTAGACATTTCGGAAATCAAAAATATATATCATTCAGAAAGATATTGTACCAAAGCGCTCCACTTCTTTGGGCATGAATGCACATGATATAGAAAATTGTTAAAGAGATAATATCTATATTTTCATGTGTGAGCAAGCTTAAATGTTAAGTGAGGGTGATTCCATGGCTGGCAGATAAAACATTTGAGATCAGTACAAAATTCTTTTTAGAAGTTTTCATTATTCACGGGGCTGCAAATGGGAATTGTATTTCATCAGCCTTATGCTTATTTAATGGCAAAAATATGATACTTGTCTGTCATATTTTTTGTTATTTTACTATGAGTGTAAAATTCGGAAACTAGTTGCGATCCCGTTACAATTTTGTTAAGTTCTAAAACAGTTATTTAACTTCCGTTCGTTCAATGTGACCTAATGCAGTAATTTAAGTTGTAGGTTCCATTTAGCACAGTTATGGTTGTGTAAAATTCAGCATGGAGGTTTAAGCAAGCAATATCACAGGATAAGAAAATAAGCCACTTATCAACATATCTCTTTAGTCTCAATGCTGAACAAAACGACACACAGGACTGGTTTGTAGAAACCTTTATGTAATTCATGTTACAAGATGATAAACTGAAGAGATTATGGAGTATTTGTCTGAAAATTACGTCGACTGTGAATTTACATCACCTGTAGAAAGATGAAATGGCATGACATGCTCTACGAAAGTGCATCAGAGTTTTCATTCAAGATTCAGTCAGTCAAGCTGCAGTCGTTACTGAGACATGTTTACCTTCTAAATATGCTTAAAAGAGGACACAACTATAAGTATACAATAAGTATTATGAACTGTGCATAATACTTGTTTACAGAACAGATAACCTTTTCATTGGAGGAAAAGTTCCTTCCCCAAGTCAATTTTTGAGGTCAGGAAAGAGGAAAAAGACTTATGGAGCCAAATCTGGAGAATATGGAGGATGGGGAAATATTTCGAAGCCCAGCTCGATTACTTTTGCCATCGCTAACGGTCGACGTGTGAGCAGGCCATTGTCCTGGTGGAAGAGTATCTTTCTGGACGCAATCTTAGTCACTATGCAAACTGTCCAATAACAGCCAGTCACTGTTGAACCCTTTTTCAAATAGTCGATCATGAGTCCCAAAAGATGGTTGACATCACTTTTTCCACCGATAAAACGGTTTTAGCTTTTTTCAACTCACATTCAACTTTGTCAACTCACTATTTTACACCTGTTTTGTCCCCGGAATGCAATGGTGGATCCAATTTCGTCTGCAGTCACAAAGCGAGGCCAGAAGTCATACGGGTTATGTTACAACTTTTCCAAACAGTTTTTGAAATGCCCATCGCAGAGTTGACCTGGAGTCAACAAAGCGGTACCCTCGCGCATTCAGAATCTTCATATGCAGCATATTATGAGATGCCTTTTCACGAACCTGAATGCGACTCTCTTCTATCACTGTGCCTTGAATTTTATCGATTATTTCAGAAGAACCTCAACCATGTGTCCGGAACGTGCAGCATCTGCTGTGCTTGTACCACCATCTTTAAATTTATTTATCCAGTAATAAACTGTTTGAGTGCTGTGCAGAGTCCCTATACACTTCCTTTAGATCGGGCAGTAGTAGCTTTTTATAATTAAATACAATTTTTATCACTGCACGATATTCGTCTTTATCCATTTCTACGAAACGTGTTACACCGATCACTTAACAAAGCTGCCAACAAAGAACTGGTTGTTGTATTTGTTTGAAAATTTGAACAAAACCGTTACAAGAATAACTCTTACCAGCAGTCGTGCCTCTTAACAAAATTTCCTGCCATTTCGTAGAAATTTACCAGATTTATTAATTCACTGTCGTACACCTTGTGCAAATTAATGTGAACACATAATAACAATTTGTATTTTAAGTTTTCACTTTTGCTGTCATGTGTTTCATGTTTTTTCCTTTCATAGATTGCTAACAATTAAAAGTATGTTAGTATCGAATTGTACATTTCTTTGTTGCGCTATAAGATGAACTTGGCACCTTAACAGCGTCCCTGCATGAGAACACTTCTTTAAATCAAAAAGAGACCAGAAATGTGTAAGCTAATATTGGTACAGTTAAGATAATAATTACAGAAAACTGGTTAATTAAGTAAAAATTGCAACTGCTAAAGATAATGTTTATCTCATCAGGAAAAGCAAGATGAACACCCGCAAAAAGAAGGTACACTACTATAGCGCTAGAAACTGGTCGAAAATCTAGAAGAACCGGGGGAATATGAAGCCCCCTGGCACCAGAAATGAAGAGGAAATTCAGACAGTAAAACACCCACATGAGAAAATGTTATTATGATACTGTTGCTGCTTCTTTGGCACAATGAGAAGGAATGGTGAGCAAATAGAAGTACTGCAATTAATGCTTCAGAGAAGAATATTACTTGAGTTACAGAAATTGTGTTGTCTGAACTGGGTAGGTAATTCCAGCGACATGAAAATCTTATTGAGAATTTATGGTTTATATGTAAAGACAGGCTTAGAAAAGCTCGTTGCCTTATTAAAGAGAAATGGATTTGTAACATTATTCGTGTGCGGTTTTATGACAGAGAAATTCAAGAAAAGTGCAAAATTTTGAACTTAATACCGAGAGGATACCGTAACTTATTGAGGCTAAAGAAAAACATAAAAAATACTAATAATTTATTAAATGACAGCTGGATTGTAAAACTATGATAAATATAAACATTTCCATACAAATTGCCTTAGTTTCCATTAATTTGCACAAGACTGCACTTTGTTACACTTTCATTGGGAAAATGATCAAAATATACAACAAACAAAAGAAGTGAATCTTTCATTTCCAGATACGTACACAAGGTATTTTAATATTTTAGTCAGCGGAGAGACGACTATTTTTAATATATTTATCAGTATGACGCAATATTAAGAAAACAGTAAAAACTATTGGTAAAATCAGTTTGGTTCCCCATGGTGCACGTTAAGTAACGCTAAATGAACTGCGATATTATGCTAATTATGAGAATGCAAAAAGTTCTTCAGGCTAGGACCAGAAAGCAGAGCAAAGCTTCGCTCTTTACACAGCAAGTATGTAACTCTCGAACGGTCAAGAGGCCTTGTGTACGCAATCGGGCGGTAACTCTTTTCAGAGAAAGAGAACGAACTCTCAACATCTTGTACCGTTGAACGCAAATGGGTGAAGCTCAAGAAGTGTACTAGTCTGAGAGTCATTTGACTTACTAAGCTAATCCAGTTCATTGTTCTTATGCAGTCTGGGAGAAAATGGTTGTGTTCACTACGACTATACAGAGTGGTTCACTTCTGAAATGAAACTACACTGATTTGTTGTTTTCACCGAAATGAAGTGAGACCAAGGCTCATGCAACGATTCCTGCAATTATTAAAATCCATTTCTAACAAAAATTTACATTTTTTCTAATGAAACAAAGCCTATTGACGTCAATGAATTGACGCTAGATGAGATTAGAACGTTGAGTTTTTTTTGGGGGGGGGCATGATTCTTGCAAATTTTACGCTATATCGCCATATAGGGCTCAGACTTTCAGATTCTTTTAGAGAATTGCCATAATCTTTAGGCTAAAAGCAATACATTCCTTCGATTGTTAGGCAAAAAAAAAAAAAAAAAAAAATTACATGTCTGTTTTAACTTTGTCTACAATTTAGGAAAAGTATGTTGCAGTTTATCCTGGTTATCTGTCTGCATATTTCTCAGCATACACAGTAAAAGAAAGCACGCAATACTTCTTACATTATCCATACACTAGTATCATGTTGGCTTTCTCAGCATTAGTAAAAAATTATCATCTTCTCTAGAACATCCAGCATGTCTAACTTCTATGACATATCACGAGATATTGACAAGACATATCATTGTACTCCGTGAAATGGAAACAAAATGTAAACAGAAACGAGCGTATGCGGTCGCGGTAGTCAGGAATGTGCGGTACATTGTACCTAACCAGTTAAATAACACAAGCTACTCTTTGAAAGTTCCATATGATAGGGGTTCGAAATTTTAGACATATCCAAGATTATTTCTTTAAATTGTGGACAAAATGCGAACAGAAATGTATCGTTTTTTGTCCAATGATCATGGGGAAATCTCCAAAAAGGGACTGAAAGTGGAGCTCATATGACGATATCTCGCAAACTACTTGGGGTTAAATCGTGCAAAAAACCCAACGACATTCTAATACAGCTAGTTGAAGACAATAGGCACTATACGCTTTGGAAAAAGCTAACTGACATGCTTTCTAAGAATTGTTGAATTATTGTATGGACTAGATTGATGACCCCTTGTCTGAACGCCAAATTGGTGAAAGCAGGGAATTAATCCCACTTTTATTTCAGAAAGGTTCGCGATGGTAGTTTTAGGTGGTTCATGCTGTGTGCTGGAGATTGCGGTCTGCAGCATATACCTAGTAACTGCACCGACAGCTCAACTTAGTGCGAATCAGAAAAGGCTCATTCTTTATTAGACTCAATAACAAAAGCAAATGCTGTAAATGTGTGCTCCCTTTCGCACCTATACAACCTTTACATCACTGTTAATGAGCACGCGGTACTGCAAACTCTTGGAGTGAGACTTTTTGATCATTGTTGATACTATGTCGTCAAATCATTTTCATCAGCCATTTTATATTTCAGGGGTATTAGCTGAACTAAGTTTTGATCACGAAGGGAATAGAGCTAAAAACAGATAAAATTTCAGGGGTTAGCTTCATTCTTGTTCAGAGAAATATAAAAGTAATCTATCACAGATTATATAAGATTCCATGCAGTCTTATAGCAGCTGGAGATTCTCTTTCAGGTTATGGGAACCTCACAGAAAATCCCTGTTGAGGAGAAAATGTACTTCAAGAACGAATGTGCCTCATAAAACTCTCCCTTAAAACTAATCTTGAAGAAAACAATACACTGCATTCAATGAGTGATTTTTAGTCACTTTGGTTTCAAATAATTAGAATAATTTTATGAGCCCAGATTACAATACATGTTAAGTGGCCTGACTGGAATTGAGAGCCTGCACTAGGGTTCCGTGTGAAGTTCAGATATGGGTAGCACTAACGATTTATGCCACATTCATTGAATCATGATCCGTAATGGGCTACGCTAATTTCCATGTGCACAGAACTGTAATGTCTTTCCGTCGACTAACCAGCAATCAACTGCCTTGATGTCATGCATGGGATGTTACCCATAAAATATATTGATTTTTAAAGCCTCTATATTAGTTCCGAGTTTCTGTAATGGGAAACTTTTTTGGGACTTGCACCCTCCTTCTAACTCTGTCCAAAGTTCTAATGAAGGACCGTCCTGCACAAAAACGCTATAAAAATGCGAGAGGGGAACGTGAGCATTAGCTTCCACTTGTCTACAAAAAGGATGTTTCACACGCCGAAAGGAAGGCTGTCACGCAGTCCCTTTTCATGCGTCCTAAGTAAACCGGAAAATGTCCATCCTTTTTTTTTTTTTTTTTTTTTTTTACTGCACAGTTGCTGTCTTTCCATCATCAGAAGTGTTACTGCAAGACGTGCTAAGTGATGTATCACTGCAATTATTGTGCATCTGCACCTTTATTATGACAAGCAATGTGAACAACACTGTATAAGCAATTCCGTTGTGAAGATAAAGAACATTGGGAATAAAAATTAATAAAAAATGAAAATGAAAAGGAATTCAAACAGAAAATTTAACATATTTCATACATTATCCTGGTCGAAATTTGAAAACAACCGTTTTATATGCTGTATATGCAATGAAAAATAAGGTCTTTATTTTCGTATTTTCTTTTTCTTTCTTATATTATATATTTTATGCTTCAACCTTTTTAACGAACCTTTTCTATTTATTGAAGCACTAAGAAAAATAAAGGAGGCTTCCACCTGTCTGGCCCAGGTCATTCTTAAGTGTGACCCCCCCCCCCAAACACAATTCATATAAAAGACAGAGGTTCAGCCATTCTTTAGATATTTCTTCTTTTAGAGTGACTTGGCATTCATC
>CM060846.1:71345000-71525000 GCA_030762175.1 Metallyticus violacea | reverse complement strand
ACATTGGTGTAAAAACACATTAAGATTTTAAAACAGAATTGAGAGAGAGAGATCACAAAACTATAAGTTACAATGTGTCTATAACATAAAATTGTAGGAATTTGAATTTGTTTGAGTCAGAATTATTCCAATGCAAACTTTGGAACACAAGTTTCACTGCTTTTCCAGTCAGTATGTTGAAAATATAACGTAGCAGCTGCAGCGGTCTCATGGGTCATTCATTTTACAGAATTTATTTTTGCTTACGCTATATTCATTGGTGACCAGCTCCTTGGTCTAGTGGTTAGCGTTGCTGACTGCTGACCGGGAGGACCGGGATTCCATTCCCGCCACCTATTTAGGAATTTTCTAAGTTAGAGAGGTCTGGAATGGGATCCATCCAGCCTCGAGAGCACAATTGGGATGGAGAGGTGATGAAATCCGATCCAGTAAGCTGCGATATAGCGCTCAGCGGGATGCGGTGTACTGATCACATACCCCCCTGCAATACTCCGCTCTACTAACGATATCACGTGATGGAGGTAGATGACGCAGTGACCTTCGCGGTAAGCCGAAGGCCCACATGGGGCTGTAAAAAGGCTTCATTGTTGTTGTTACATTCATTGGTATTTCAGTGAGCTGCAATGGCACCTTCTGGAGTTCAAAGTTCATAAAATACTTACTATTAGGTTAAATTCTAACCTCTATAAGCATTAGTTTTAAGAATACATGGAGCAATAAACCTTTTAAAATATTTTTTCACACAGCAGAATTTACGATCACCCGCGTAGGCATTAGCATACGATCCCCGTTAATAGCTAGTATTCGGTCAATAAGCTGATATATTGAAGAGTATTCCAGCATGAAACTTTCAGAAATAAACAGAGTTTATGACTCTTGATAAACAACTCATTCCAGATGAACACAGAAAATAGGCAGAGGCAACAGTCTCGACACTGAATGCCTAGAAATTTCTTGCTGTGCATCGTCTTTCACATTTTCATGAGCTATGGCGAGCTATGACGTGATTGTTAGGCAAGTCAACAATTTCCCATATGATTGTTTTCTATATGATCTATAGGTTCAACCCGTTTATTGACTTTTTACATTATAAGTAGCAAGCGTTCAAAATAACGGGCATTTTCTTGCATTTATCGTACTAACAGTTTGCTACATTTAGTTAGAAGTACTGGCCAGTAGAGGGCGGCTGTGTACCGGCATAAGCCAGCTATCAAAGGCATGCAGGTGGCAGTATTTAGTTAATTTAAGGCAGATTTTGACTGCGTGGGGTTGTGCTTTCATTGTGTGCTAACTCTTCTTCGTTACTTATGCAGCTACACATAGCCTTTAAGAACAAATTTTTACGAAAGATATATAAGTGAAATAAGATTCTTGCAAGGAAGTGGTAAGAAAATACCCTGGCAATCGTGTTCCAGATAGAGAAGCAGTTCACCAAGTTGTTAAAAGTTACGAGAGACAGGATCTCTCAATGATAAGAAACGTATTAAGAACTGCCGTGTCCTTACTAAAAAAAAATAGTTGAAATACAGGAATTCATGCAGATGCCGACAATGTATTTCCGCTGAGGGGCATCAAATTCAACATTTTACATATTAGTGGTTATTTTTATAAACAGTTTTAAAACACATAATTGTTTCTTTGCATAAAAGTATAAATACTAAAATAAAAATATTGGCTTTACGCGTGGCGACTGTATCTCACTGTTTCCGACTGAATGTGCTACACTGCCCCTGTAAGTAGTCAGGTCAGACAGCCCTTAACTCAAATAACTTCACTGTAAATGATAAGATAATGGAAACAGTAATAGAACATCTGATGTGTCTGAACGTTCATGGTATACGACTGGCAGATTACAAAAAGGAAAGTGACACATAGGGCCGGTTTCATTAAGAGCACTAACATTTTGTCTGTTAACATGCGTTAATATTTTAACAATATGTTAAGACTTGTGCGTTCCACCAAGCTTTTCCAACAAAATGTTAGTTAAAACGTTGTTAAGGTTCCCGAGTATTAAAAATTGCACGGATCGAGAAGGCGCTGTCATAACAGACCGATGATTGAATGCACTCCGATGTAATTTTGTTTGCATAGAACATACAAATCTTACGGCTCATGTAAGGAATATTAAAAGGGACACAGACAGAGAGGTAGTCTGACCTCTCTCGTATTTCATCTACAAACCTATGCCTGTTTTTCACATTCTGAACCTTTGTAAAAATGACTATTTTGGTAAAAATTTCGAAGTAACTGCATCGTGTAGCCCTTTCTCTGTTATGAACGACTTAACATATCCAAATACAGAGGATTCCAAAAATGTATACGCACTTCAAGCAAAGAAAAAACTGTGTTAACATCACAAAACTGAATTAACACACACAGAAAATGAAGAACACTAATCATCTTAGACTTTCCCAGTTACAAAAGTTGCTCAAATTGCCCACTATTTGTGTCGATATACTTCTGAGTACGTTGAACTACGGATTGAGCAACGTTGTAACTGTCCTCAGCGACTGCAGCACATGCCGTATCAATTTCTTCCCGAAGTGCTGCCAGTGTAGCTGGTTTTCTACTGTGTACAACATCCTTATGAGTTCCCCATAGGTAGAAGTCCAACGGAGGTAGATCGGGAGAACGTGGTGGTGGAAACTCAATCGGACCTCTTCGTCCTATCCATTGCCTTGGAAGATTGTCATTAATGTACGCACGTACATCTATGTGGTAATGTTGCACCATCCTGTTTGAAGTAAAATTCCTCATTTTCACAGAGTGTATGAATGGCGAGTAATGATTGATTTTATTTATGGACGCTCTTTTACATGTAAGGTCATCAGCGTCCCATTCAACTCAGGGCGTGAAACGGCCGACAAATTTTGCTCAGAGGCCTCTCTTTCAGGCTTGAGATTCTTTTTCGTGCCGTAAATGTACGACACGGGATCCACGGCTTTACTTCCCTTCCGAAGGAAGCCATACTTAGGATTTTTACGCCCAAAAAATCCATCGATCCTGGCCGGGTTCGAACCCGCGATCTTGAGTATAGGAGGCAAGTATGGTAATCACTACACCACCAGGACCGACATGGCGAGTAAGACGGATGAGCGTACCATGTTAGGTACACTGGTTCAGTTACTGTTCCTTCAAAAAAGAATAATCCAACTAGACCCCTAGATGACAACCCACACCAAACATTAATTCCAAGTAAATTAGCAGCCTTTTCCAAAATAACATGTGGATTATTTTCACACCAGTAGACACAATTATGCCAGTTAACAGTTTTGTTCAACTTAAAAAATTGTGCCTTATCGGACCAAACAACTTTCCGTGCGAAGGCCTCATCCTCTTGCACCATGTTCCGAAACCACTCACAGTACCGCATTCTCCGATCAAGGTCATCTTCATTTAATACTTGCAAAAGTCTTGCGATGAAAACTTTCATCTTTGCTGTTTTGATAATACGACGTACGCTGGTTCTGCTAATCCCAGTCTCACGTGCACATTCCTTGTAGATTTCTGCGGTGAGTGCTCAAAACATTCTCCAAAACCACAGCCGAGAACGCAGAGCTTGTTGCTGTGCGAAGTCTACCAGATCTGCCCTTGTGAACATCGCATAGGGTAGCATGAGTCTCAAATTTGTCTCGAATGCGTGCAATTGTTACTCACGTTGACGGTTCTGTTCTGTATACACTCTCCATTGTTTTGAACTTCATCAACATTCTCGGTACCATTTCAAAATTACTTTCCGCTGTTCAAACGATGATCTTGGCTCCATTTTGTTGTAGCAACGCTAGCATAACATAATGTGAGTCACATCTATTTACAAAACATCATACGATAATTTTGGCTTCATTTGTTCATTGTTGATTTACGATAATGTTGGCTTCATTTGTTCATTGTTGATTTACCTGTCATGTAGCAACGCTATCACATTGTATGTGAGCCACATCAGTTTACAGAGCATCATACTACACATTACTGTTGTTTTTCGGTCCAAATTTGAAATATATTAAATAGATATCTACTGTGAAGTGTGTATACATTTTTGGCACCCTCAGTATAGAATTTCGACATGTACAGCTGTGTTTACTGCTAGCATTTTTGAACTGTTACCAGATGTTAAGCTTTTAACACGAGGAAAAGGTGATGTTAACAGAACACAAAGTTTAACACATTGTTAAAGTTGACATTGGCTGATGAAACAAAAATTTTGCTAATTTGAATGTTAAAGCAGTCTAACGGCAAGTTAACTTTCAATATCTGTTGATGGCCCATAGTCTACATATCTTCATATCTTAAGGTTACGTATGCATTTCCAGATCAATTATATAGACACAAAGAAAAAAACTGTGAAGATTTAAAGGTTTTGAATTTCATGCCCAATGCTACAGGCACATGGTGATGAATGAAATGGGTTACGAAGTTAGTAAAGAATGCATATGTGCTTAGTGTTATCTGCACAAGCCTCTCAATATTAGTGTTACCCAAGCAAATTACTCTAATCGGGTCAAACCCAGGTCCTTGAATGATAAGAGCAACAGAGATTGCCGCTGTGTTCACAAGAACAAACATAAAATGCATGCTTAAGTTGCCTTCCAGTTATATCTCAATTAGTTGTAACTATGAGCACACTGATGGCAGCAACAAAGCATCCGGTACCTTGTTAGTTGCGTCATTTTCCCATGGTTGTGCTAGACAATGCCTACGATATCCTCGCAGATAAAGTTTATTAGGGTAAGAGCTCATTACAATACTGGCTATTCTACTAGTATATTACTTCGGATTTATCTTGTTGGCAATCTACCGCATAAACAAGTGACGTTAACACGACAAAACATGGCGTGAAAGAACAAATTGGCACTATGGATTTAACCACTACCTCGCTATACAGTTACATGTAAAATACGTTTCTGTCATCACGCCGAATGAGAGATATATTAAATCCTCCATAGACTGTTGTTATGACGTCATCAGTCACATAATTTTATACGTCACAGTTCTTTCCCCCAAACATTTTAAAACTCTAAACCTCAGGTCAGATTTAAGTGTAACCAACTTTTGGAGATTTGAGATAAGTGGTCTTTGCTGCCTTATTAGTATTAGATTTAAGTAGTATAGGAAATTTAGTCTGTAATACATTGTTTCTGCATTTCTTGAATCATAGTCGTTTCATCTTAAATACATCAGTTACAAGCAAGTGGTGTAATGCAATCAGCTGTGTAATTTTATACCTTTAGGTTCCCCCTCCCCCCCAAAGTTCAGGAGTAGTTCTTATTACCGGTTTTTGCAAGGCTATAAAACGTTAAAATTTTGGAAGTGAGCGACGTTTCATATTCTGAAAATAAATCTTCTAGAAGACATATAATGGTTCTAGAGCACATTGGCGATCCTGTGGAATGCGATATTAGTTCTAACAGAAACTGGTTTGGAAGCGGTAGATTATTTTGTTACAGTTGTCCAATGTGTTTACTGCTGGTGTTGGAAAATGAATTGCAATTTCGAATAAGTGGTTAGGGTTATCTTAGGGAGCGAGCGAGAGTTACTGTTAGTTATAAATATTGCAACTATAAACGAACACATCGCATTATAGTAACCTAACGAGCAATAGCGGATTTGTTAAATACAATTTTCGTTAGGTATCGCAGCAGAAAAAAGTCTTTAAAAAGAGGTTTTCTGTGTACATTAATAATATGGAAATAATATAGGTACTTAACAAATGTTAAACGTGAAAAGCTGTAAAATAATGTTGTGTAACTTGATAACTTAACGACGACTAAATAAATTATTTAATTACAATTACTTGTTGCAACCCAGTTGTAACCCAGTTTTATTTTCTGTCAGAATTTAGTTCGTTCTTTTAAATTAGAAATATAAACACAAAAGGTTCGCATAACCTATCACGAAATATTCACATTTTACTTTTTTACTACAATAGCTAAAAGTTTCCTTTTTACTTCGTTTGGTATTTACACACAAACTTCCTGAACAAAAAATGAATTTAGTGCCATGTATTTGAGAATTGTAAATAGAGCATTTATTTAAAACTTCAAATATCGAAAGTAGTATTTGTAAATGATAAGAACAAGTATTTTTGCACGAATTTAAGTTATATATTATATTCTTAATTATTATTGTCATTAGCTGTAGGAGTGTTTACCCAACTGCATGTAAAAGTCTGTAAATCAGAGCATATTGAAGGGAGCCATGGGAAAGGTACATCAAAAGTAGAATAAAGATGAACAGCTGAAAAGAGCGGCAAGGAAGCTGTACTCTTCTGCATGGTTTCCTGCAACGTATTGTGTCGGAAAACGATTACAAACCTTCCCCCTTCCGGCTTCAAATTGTGCAATAAATGGGTTTTGCATTTCAAGCACTAAGCTTTCTCGTGAAATTCTCAACGCCAGTTACTGCTTTGCAAATATTACGTCCTACAGCAAACAAAACATTTCCCACTAAGAGAATCCGGAGATGGCACATTAGCTGAGAGCAAGAATGGGTGTCACGGTTGCCACAACCATCTCTCACACAAATGTTCCGTCTTCCACAATGAACAAAGCATTACAGTGGTGCACAATTTGAAAGGCTACTGTTTCAATGATACTAATTGAAGACATATGGACACCGCTTTAATATACTGGGATTTATGTTATGGGTCGGCACAACGTGGCTGCATACTAGAAATCAGTCGTCAATGCATTTACAGGTAGCAACTCGTAGAAGAAAGGCATACATATTTATAACTAGTCAGCCAGAGGATAAAGATCCTTGATGTATATATATAATATTAAACGAAAAACTAAAGAACCAAATTAAGGATACAATAGTATGTACAGGGGCCGAACTATATACAAATCACTTTTTGGTAATGTCGAAAATCTATTTATTGGCTTAATGGAAACACAGCAAAATAATTAAAAATGAAACAGAAAACCAAAGAGAGGAGGTTTTCCGAATACATCTATTACAGGATGAATGTTTACAAGATTTATTTCAATATGGAATGAAATTGAAATTAATTGAAGTTAATTCCGAAAATGATTTAAAAATAATACCAAAACATGAAAAGCATTATACTGCAAACATCAAAAGAGACACGTGGTATTAAAAAGAAACAACAAGAAACAAAGGCCCTAGATGCTGCAATGAAGAAACATAAACAGAAGTAAAAGGCAAAAAAGAAGTATATGTTACACATTTAAGATTCTTAACGAAGAAACTACAATGCAATACAAATTAAAAAGGAATGTAGCTGAAGCAAACTCATAAGAGAGGCACCTAAACTTATGGAGTAGGATTTTGACAACAACAGAACATGATATTTATGAAAGACAAGTTAAAGATTGGAAAGTAATGAGACACCTTAAATCAAAAGAACGAATTACAGATAAATTATCGTGTATCTCAAGAATAAAACGGATAGAATATTATATAATGACAATATAGACTATATGCAAAATGAAGAACGTGAAGAAAGGACAGTAGATTTAGTAACAATAGAAGAAATTCAAAATGTTATCAAAAGAATGCAAAATAGAAAGGTTTCAGAAACAACAACATCACATTGGAATTAATAAAGTACGGAGGATAGATATTACAATTAAGTCTATTATATTTATTCAGTATGTGTTGGAGAATGAAGAAAATTGCAAAAGAATAAAAGATAGCTAAAACTATCTCAATATTTAAAACGGAAGAAAGAAATGGATGCAAAAACTATAGAGGAATGAGCTTATTAAATATCATATATAAAATATATGCAGGATTAATACCTCCAGATTAAACATTTTATGTAAAGTAAAAATCAGCGGGGAACAAAGTGGATTTAGAACTGGCAGATTATGTATGGATATGTTTTTATAAATAAAACAAATTTTAGAAAACGAAGAGATTATAACTTGGAAACACATATGTCATTTGCTGACCTAGAAAAAGCCCTTGATATAGTAGGGTACTTATTATTATGGAAAATATTATATCAAACACGATGCCCTATAGGTACATCTAATAAAAGTCATAAAACTTATATATGAATACAGAAATGATAATACGTGTAAATGGAAGTCAGCAGAAGAAATAAAAGTAAAGTGTGGTCTAAATCAAGGATGGAATCATTCTTCAATAGTATTTAATTTTACATATGACATTCTTAAAGAATGGAAAATGATAGCACATAAAGGAATAGAGTTAGGACAAGAATATATCATTAAATATTTTGCTATTTGTAGATCATGTAGTATTAATATTTTACAAGGAAATAGACTGTAAAAACAATGTACCAACTAAATAAAATGAATAAAGAATACAATACAACAATTCCAAAGATCAAAACAAAAGTAATGGTGTTCCGAGGTAAATACCTAATAAGAATAAAAACTTATAGAAGAAAAGATGACAGAGCAAGTATCACACTTTCAATATTTAGGTTGTGATGTCACATATGAAGAAGATCAAGATGTTAACATAAATATACAAAAAGTTCCAAGCAGTGTGTGGAACAATTACAAATGCTTTGAAAAACAAAGTGAAAAAGACACACAATTAAGATTTTACACAGTTGTTTGTTTGTTTATGAAAGTGGGGCTTGGAGTTAAAAAATAAATAAGAAATAAGGAATAAGAAAAGATTTAGAAGTATTTAAAAAGAATAGTAGAAGATAATAGTACCACAAAAAATATGTAGACATATAACTCGAAAGGAAGAAGATCAATTGGAAGAAATCAGATGGATAGAAACAAAAATGTGGGATCGAACAGGTATCTTCCGTCATGGAAGAAGAAGGAAAAAAGCTTGTAGTTAGCTTGTGGGAAGTCTTGCAGAAACGGTTGTGTTTTTGTGCGTTACACCGTGCTTTGGTTTGTTTGTAAATTGTGTGCTAATCCTTCTTCGTTTTATGCCACTACATAAATGAAATCTTGAAGAACAGGGTTACGACACATATTTGAAACGCGTTCTTGAAAAGAAGTGGTAAGCGATTTGATTGTGTTACAGATGTTAAAATGTTACGACAAGATCTTTCACTGACAAGAAGTGTTCCAAACCGCCGCGTTCTTACGAAAGAAAATATGAAAATACAGCAATGTGCTAAGGAGATGTTGGCAGTTTATTGCCGCTGAGGGGCATCATTGTCAAAATCTCTCATAACGCAAGTAGGTGCTTATTAGTGTCAGTTTTAAATACAGTATCATTTAATGTTTTAGTAAAAATATAAATAGTAAAATAAAAATACTAACTAAACGTGCGCTTTCGAGCATAAAAATCCTAAGTATGGCTTCATTAGGAAGGGAAGAAAAGCAATGGGTCCTATATCGTAGATTTACGGTATGTAAAATACCTCAAGTCTGAAAGAAGAGGTCATTCAACAACATTTATCGGTCGTTTCACGCCCTGAATTGAATTGGGCGCTGATGACCTGAGATGTTAACCGTAAATAAACCAACTCAACAACGCGCGGCAACTCAGCTCCAATTTTCCGGTTGTGGCGGCTGTACTTCCCCAGTAACCAGCTGTGCTCAGACGGCCCGTAACTCAAACACCCCAAACGTATGAATTGCCCCTATGATAGATTCATTAAATGAATGCACAATGGTGCTGCAGTTGTGGGGGAATGAAAAGGTTCATACGTGTGCTGCTAGCTTGACAAATGTGAACTCTCAAGTATAACCTTATCAATTGTTAGAATGAGAACAGCACGGACATAGCAAAAAACTTGCAAACGAAATACTTTGCACTTTCATTAAAAACATGTTTCATTCAAGCTTTGGATAAACAGCTGTATTTATTGCTTACTTTTAAGCTCTTCCTGTAAAAAAGAAAAGTATTTCGATATGTACAAATGAACATACCTCCACCAATTATAGGATCGGTAATATTAAGATAAAGAAGAACTTAACAATAAACAGCCTATAAATCCAACAATTCTCTGGCTTGTGTAGCCCAAAGTAGAGGATTAAAATGTATGGCATACAATTTAGTAATTTATTGCACAGTTGAAAAAACTATTTTGCGACATATACTCTTAAGTATAAAATAACTTAAATTCGCACTTAATGAAACCATAGCGCCAAAAGATGGCTATCGGGTGATTCCTCTTATGTTAAACCCCAAACTTAGCGATTGCAACAGTGCCGATAATTGCGTATTATTCTGAACTAGTTTGGTTTTGATGATAGTTTGGTTCGAAGGTTTATGTAATCCGACAGGAAGTATAAAAGAACATTTTTGTTGAATAACCATCCTCTGCGTTGTTGAAGTATTTCACTGTTATTAATTCTTATAATCATGACTTCAGTCATAACAATATTTTAAAAAAGCAAAACTCAATTTTAAAAATGTGCAGCGGCACATCATATGGGTATATGCTCTAACACCCAAAATATGATAGATACACCTGTACTCAAGACATGTTGCATATATCCCCCAATAAGGAAAACATTTTAAAGGTAACAAAAGTAAAAGTAGAGAATCCATTACAACTTTATATTTTTAAAAATGAATTAATATATTAAAAACTAAAAGTTATAAAAAGGGACAAAAAAGTAAACATTTGAAGAGAAGTAAAACATACAAATAATTAATTATTAATGTATGCATATTCATGTTTCAGCTTATTCGGGTATGGAATTTATCACACTCTGCACAGGAAGATCAGTGCACTTCATTACGGTTGTCTGGTTCGGCGCATTTAACATCTGATAAAAAGATTATATACCGGGTGTGTCCGAACTGACGATACAATCTTTAAGGAACGATGGAGAAGGGCAAATATATCAATTTGAGGTCACGAAGCCTGGTCCGGAAAAGACGGAATCGAACGTTATAAGTAAAAATCGCTGTGTGTTGAACCTTTATTTCTTCTACCACAGTTGCGCTTGGCTCCGCTTTGAGTCAAACAGGGGAAAATAAGCACCTCCCATCCATCAGCTCAATGAGTTACCTCCACCTCCTCGCATAGCTCTCCCCGAAGGATGGGCAGAGCACGCCGCCGGGGAACGAAGATTACCGGGACTCCCTGCTTCTACACCGCAGAACTGCTCAGTACTACCGCCGCAGTTCTTTTTTGCACAGATAGCAACATGAAATCCCGGCCAGAAGAAGAATCCCGGCACCTTCGACTCATCTGCCACAGCCCCCGCCGATCCCGAGGCGCGAACCTTGCCAGACAAAACCACCGCCGATCTTCATCCAGCCATCGTGGTCATAACCCCAGTCACAACATCTGCGCAGACACACAACGGCCAGTTCACTCCTGTACATGACGACCAGCCCACCTGCACAACAGTGCCAACAGCCAATGAAGTGCTCATTCGCGGCGTTCCACGTAACATCTTTCCTCCCTTTCTCCTAAGGACTATGCTAAGACGCTGGCCATCGGCTGTCAGCACCTCAAGGGTCTTCTCTAGCCTCGGCACCGACCACTATATGGGTCAGGCAGCCTGCCCACTCCGACGCCACTCTACAATCCCGCTGCCACCACCCACGCTCTCCCAGTCACACAGTGGATACCAGCTTCTCCTGGGACCTCAATAGGCATGTCTTGTGGCACTGCACAATCAGCCACCAGCGCACTTCCACAACCCCAGCCAGCTCCAGCCAGTTTGTACACAAACATTGCACCTGCCTCCCGGGTCTTCGCGCTGGAAAGCAACATCACCTCTGCCTTGACCACTCTGCACACCTCCGCCAACAACCTAAGACAAGAAATCCTCGAACTCCGCCAGCCCACCGCCTCTCAGGACATCATAACCGAAAACCAAAAAGAACCCGCCTCTCTCACACGCCGAAGCCGAGATGCCCTTGCCTCGCGCTTGGAGCTCACGACAGTTTCCTCCGGGAGGCCATCTCTTCAGCCACAAGCGACCTAACACACAAACTTCAACAACACCTTGACGACATACAACTTCAGCTCCAGTAATCCATTGAAATAGTCTCCGCACCTCTTAGCCGCCTGGAAGAGGCGTTTACTGAACTGCGAACCTCCAGCTTCAAGAAATAACTTCTGGAAGTCATGACCTCTAACGAAACACTTCAGAGCACACTCACCAAAAACCCACCCGCAGCAGACTAAGACACATTCCCCCATACAATCAGACACTGGTTCAGGATACCAAGACCCTACCACCGACAGATTCATACCACAACCGGTTACTCAGAAACTTAGCACAATTGAACAGCAATATTGAACATGTCAACACTTTGCCACACCGACCACAATACACCGCCAGCATGAATAACCGTTCATAAGATCGCGTAATTAAACTGATTAAAATACACCGCCGTTCCACTTCTTCTACTTCCAAATCATTTCCCGGCGGCATTCAGGGCTTTGGCCATGTCTGCCCACCATAATGATCCTCTGAACTCGCTCCCGGCCACCGGCCGGCGGCAGTCCAAGCCTCGCTTACAAACGAGGGTGCTCAAGCGGGACCTCATCACCTTTTCCCCTTTATTATTTTCCTCCCTCCGCCACAGACCCTCTCCTTGTTACTTCACTTCCTTGTCCCCCCCCCAAAGTGTACCACTTTCACGAGGTGCTATATTCACAACAGATGTTCAAAGTATCGTCCCCCAACTCGGTACAGGCATGACATCGTCGCATGAAGTTCCGTTGTACCGGCTGGAACAACCCCGGTGTCGTTCAAACAATGTCACAGGCAGCGAGAAGTCTTGCCAGAAGATCCTCTTCAGTCTCGACAGGTGTCTCATACACAAGATTTTTCACATAGCCACACAAGAAGATATCAAGTGGGGTCAGATTGGAGAACGAGTTGGCTACCAAATAGGACCTCTTCCAATCCACCTTTCAGGGAACTTATGACGCACTTCAACTGGTACACACAAATTGTAGTCTACAAATCTTCACATCAGGATTGGCCATCTCATCTGCATTGCAGTAGTGGAGTTTCTGTCCCCACGCTCACAATGCACGCCTATATGTTGATCGGGTTAGCAAGTACATATAAAGACATCAATGTATTACTTCGCACAACGATTCGTGGGTTCTCGTATTCCACTGTTACATGGTATCCCATTGCGATGTTGGCTTATAAATTTCGACTACGCCGTTTTCGGATCAGGGCTTCTGATCTCAAATTAATGCATTTACCTTCTCCTTCATCCCTGAAAGTTTGTATACTCAGAACGGAAACACCCGGTATAATTGTAACACATAATACATTATTATTATTATTATTATTATTATTATTATTATTATTATTATTATCATCATCATCATCATCATCATCATCATCGTTACCTGTGACTATACTATGAGCCCGTCGCTCGTCTCGCTTCTTGCAATCACCTTTCTTGTTAACAACCGTACTAGTGATCACACGAGCAGCGGTAATATTACCTGAGATATGTAATACAGAATCTTAGGACTGGCTGCGGTTATGTATATGCAAATTCAGTAAATACTAGGAACTCATATAAATGCTTCATCAAGAAATAAGATTTGGATTCATAAATAAAAAAAATACTAACAAACATACCACAAGAAGTTAATAACCAGACTGAAAAAACACTGGAATATTTACAATCAAAAATACATTTCTGAATCACTTAATATAGAGATTTTTATCTTCATCTATTGGTGTCTTTCAAAAACTACCTGAATCGCGAGTTCGAACCCGGCCAGGAGCGATGGATTTTTTCGGGCGTAAAAATCCTAAGTATGGCTTCCTTCGGAAGGGAAGTGAAGCCGTGGGTCCCGTGTCGTACATTTTCGGCACGAAAAAAAACCTCAAGCCTGAAAGAGAGACCTCTGAGCAAAATTTGTCGGCCGTTTCACGCCCTGAGTTGAATGGGACGCTAATGACCTGAGATGTTAAATAGGGTCCGTAAATAAATCAATCGAAAAAAAAAAAACTATCTGAGATTTAATACGACATTCAACCACGAAAGATTATACATAGGAAGCGATTAAAAATGGAATCGAAGCATTTGAATACTAGTGATCATTTAAAGGGCGAATTTAATTAGAACGGGCATTTAAAATTGCGAACAATATATGTTTTATTAGGTATTAAAATTACTTTAACGTTCATGAAAACTTCAGTAGGCTTACTGACATTTTTAAAAGTTAAAAAAAAAAAATACATTTCTTACCTTTAGAAATATTTCCTAAGTCTTGTTATGTACGTAAAGAAAATGTAGCAAATATTTATTTCATGTATACACCTAACATATATAAACACGGATAGCTATTTGGTAATTCAAGTATAGTTTAGCTCAAATTTAAGCTGCAACGTGTCCATGGGTGCAACAGGATTACCCTCAATTGGACTTGCAGCAGTGTCGCCATCCAATCATAGATCAGACGCGCTTCGCGTTACCATTAAAATGAATGGTTGACGTAATATACAGAGTATTAACCGCAGATCCTAACACTTACAAATCTAAAGATAACATCAACAAACTGGCTATCAAGAGAGACTGCTGCTCAATTGCTTCACATTAAAAAATTGCAGAAGCGCTCTTCCTTTGCGAAATACATGGATACGCATAAGGGGAAAAATTCGTTATTAGTAAAATAAATATAAACCAACATTAGTACTGTTATCGATAGGAAGCAGTTATCTTCAAATTCAGAAAAGTGTTGTAGTCTGCATCGCAGTATCAAGAGAGAAGGCACAATGAGCATAATAAATATGGAGATATAACTTCTACACTTCTGTAATAAAATTTCTCACCCTTAAATAGAATAAATAATAAGTTAATGTATAAAATTAACTTTTGATTTTCTAAGACAAAAAAAAATACAAAACAAAACAAAACAAACCACCGTGTGCAAGTACATTTCCTTTCGTATTATGATAGCAAATCCGAGCGGGGTGGCTCAGATGCTAAAGTTTGAGACTAGCATTTGGGAATCTCTTACAGCCGGTCATTCTTACGTAGGGTGTTTTTTTTTTTTTTTTTTTTTTTTAAAGTTTAGCCTGGGCACTTAGGTGAATGTATTTTATATAATGTAAATAAATAATAATCTCGTTGATTATGTTACTATAGGCTCGAAAGTGCCACGAGAGGGGGGTTGTTGCTGTTTGCGGTGTGGTGGCGAACTCCTCTTTGGAAAGGTTTCTGTTCTATTAGGAAACTTTGTTAAAGACCCCGTCTACGTCTATGCCTCACACACCCTTGGTCTTAGCCCCCTGCGTATCCCTCATGTCCCCTTTGGGGGCGTAGGCACAAACGGCCAGCCCTTGAGCTAGGTTGAAGTACTGAATATCCTCCTCCTACCGTACCAATACAATTCAATCTTTTCCAGTGACGAGAGATAGTAGCTTGGAACGCTTCCACCTTCCTTTAACAAATACTGTGCAAATACTTTCACACTACGTTAATGATAGGCAAGATATTTTAATGAAAAATCTTATATTTTGTATTCCAACATTTAGGAATTATGTGATAATAATTGAAAGAAATGTGGTCAATGCTTTCATTCCAAAATGTTGATATTCCTTAATTTACCCAGCATCAAAATCCTGTTGTATATCCAGTAATTTAACACCAGAAAACATTCCTTGCAGCTTTGCATGTAGAACAACCCACTCAACTCTCTGGCAAGCGTGCTCTTCTATGCTGCTTGTTTCTAAAATACAACCGCGTGTTTTATCCACATCACAAGGCTATGTAAATTCTATCTCTGCACACATAGATAAACAAAAATGAGGAAATCCTCTAAGACGAATGGTACGATTTAACAGTAATTCTGACAAACATTCCTGTTACCTGCGCCTTTCCCAAATTCTAACAGGAAGATCAACTGGACGAATTTTCAGCAAGGAAGCCTTTCCCCATCTCATGCATGCTGAGAAATAAATACATATCAGTCACCTCAAGGAACATTGATTGGGTGCAGTGCGGGGAACTTACTATCGTTTATATCTGTGTCGGTCCTGGCAGTGGTAACCATACTTGCCTCGTAAAATCAAGATCGCGGGTTCAAACCCGGCCAGAACCGATGGATTTTTTCGGGCGTAAAAATCCTAAGTATGGCTTCCTTCGGAAGGGAAGTAAAGCCGTTGGTCTCGTGTCGTATATTTACGGCAAAAAAGAATCACAAGCCTGAAAAAAAGAGGCCTCTGAGCAAAATTTATCAGCCGTTTCACGCCCTGAATTGAATGGGACGCTGATGACCTGAGATGTTAAAAAGCGTCCGTAAATAAATAAAACCAAGTCCATATCTGCAGCAATAGTTATTTGCAGGTAATGAAATTAATGTAGACGTCCATTTCATTTTTTTCATTGACACCTAAAGCTGTAAGTATGAAGAAATAATTACATTCATTAGAAGTTTTTATATGGTGATATATTGATTATAAAAAAAAGCTCTTAACCAGATGAAAAGACTCATATACAAAGAGCATTATGAAAGTAGAAGCGTTTAGACATAATTAAACATTTATTTGCAAACGCTTTTATTTAATTTTTATGACGTATAGAAGTATTATCATTGATCTAACATGCCTATTTGCAACGCTATCAGCTAATAACTATATCCAACTATAATAGTTTCTAAACTGTGATTACCTACTTATCAAAACGTTCTATTATGCGGTGCTTTCTTTGGGCTTTCTTGTTATATTTTTATAGTTTACTGATAATTAAATTGTAATTCTTATATTCAGCATGACACTTCAAGTGATTTTATTTAATACCTTGTCTAATATGTAAATTGTTGATTGGCAATACTTCATATTAAATATTTTGTGTTATTGTTTTATTACAAATGTGCTTGCATTGCATGGCACAATTGTAAAACATAACATTATTGAAATATATAGTGTTAATGAACTACACCCAAAACATTTCGGAGTTGATAGAATGGTCGCATACAAGCAATTTGAGCTGATAAGTCGATATTAAAGCATGGGGTGGGTTAAAAAATTGTTTGAATGTGTTCAGAAGTGTTTTGCGAGCATAGAAGCAGCGATTTTCAATACCTCATTATAATCGTTTTCAAGATTTAGTGCCACAAAATCTCTTGAATCTCGAACTAATTTAACGTGCGCCACTGAACATCCACGAAAATGTTGGGCCACGTGGCCTCGTCCAGAAGCGGTCCCTGCTTACTCGGTGACTCGTAAGGTATAACGCGAAAGACAGTTGTTTCGAAGATCCAGGTTCCAGTTTCTTCAAGCAGATACATCTATTTTATTATTATTTAATATGACGTAAGGTAATATGCGATACACATACTCAAGGACATGATTTTGATTGGTAAGTACAATAACAACTAGTACTATTTCCTTAGCAGGGGCGGTTCTTGAAGTGAAACAGGTGAAGTACCACTTCAAAAGTTTTCTAACTAGATACATTTGTATATAATTTTGTTGTCTACTTTAAAATGTTTATTTTCAAATATCCTAGTATTTATAGAGTAAAATGTATTATGGAAGTATTATGTGGAGAGCAAAATTCATTCTTGAAGAAGTTATCGCGAGGAACACAGAAAAAGATGAAGCATTCTTCTGACATGGGAAGGGATAGCCAGCGAGCGAATGGTTTCCTTTCTTTCAAGACGTAAAGCTGCTTACACAAGAGTAGGTATAAGGCTGACGCAGCTCTTTTCTGCTCTCTGGTGTTCAGCTACATGTTTACGCCTTGCCTGGTTGTCATGACAATCAAATAGAGCTTGTGACCTGTATGCGTTTTGTTATACTATCTTCTTCAAAACTACGTGAAGTATGTTTTGGAGGGAAGCTTATCAGTTGTTCATTGACACTCTTAAAACTTTTGGCTAAGCTCGCAAATCACCCTTTCCCTTGGGTATTTGAAGGCCTTTCGTCATCTCAATATCACTTTTGGTCATTTTAGTTGTGTAAGAAAATAGTATGTATAGTGATTATTATTGGTGCCTTTATTAAAGTTAGCTGCTGCAAGCTGTGTGGAATTAAAGCATCGTCAATAATTTGATTTTTAAAAATTTATCAGTCATTTGCAAAGAATCCGCAAAATGACAGTGTGTAGTGTTCTACAAACACCCTTTTCACGGTGGACTGAGGGAGATTAAAGGAAATTTTTAACGTGTCAGCGCAGAAAGTGGAAAAGAAAGTTGTTGATTTGTTTTATTTACGGACGCCCTTTAACATCTCAGGTCATCGGCGTCCCATTCAATTCCAGGCGTGAAACGACATACAAGTTTTGCTCAGAAGCCTCCTTTTCATGCTTGAAGTTCTTCTTCGTGTCGTAAATGTACGACACGGGAACGCACGACTTTACTTCCCTTCCGAAGGAAGCCATACTTATTATTTTTACGCCCGAAAAAATCCATCGATTCTGGCCAAACAGGCGTGAAATGCTACAACACACTTTTTAAAAGTTCATGGTATAGTGAATATGGGTAGTTGGGCAGTAGTTGTTACTTGCACACTTTTTTTCACCTTGTCTATTATTTGGAAAAAAAAAAAGTGTGGAATTCTGATGACTGTTGTGAATTACTTAATATCAACCGGTCATAGCACAAACATTAAAATTCTGCTGAACATCTCAAGTGCGTGGTGCAATTGAAATAGTTATGTTACATGACATATTCTGTGTGGAAAGAGCTTCACCTTTGCTACGGACCGCTTGCTTAGACGCTGCGGATTGTCTATGAGGCAAAGTTACACTTTCTTTGAACTTGCAGATACACATTTTAGTTATGGAGATACAAGCACTAAGATTTAGCAGCTGCACTACTATACAGGCAAAGATATCCCGATAGACGACAGCCACATCACACTACTCTCCAGTCTATTGAATGATATCTTCATTAATTTGAGACGAACTGGTTCTTTAGAATCTTATAGCCATAGCTTCGAATTTTGAAAGAGTAGGCCATACACTCCCTATCTAAATTTACATGTCTAAAACACTCCTATACTCTCTGAAATTATTTCGGTGTAGTACATTAACATCCTGTACATATTGCCTCATAAGCAATGTCGCTTTTTAAGTACAATTTTATTTTAAATATGTCCTGACAATAATTACGCTATTCTTCAAAAGTAAAGGTTCTTAGATTCCATAATCTTGAGCCACCTTTCAGCGAGGTTTGCATTACGCAGCGTTAGGTACTAGTTTCTTGATGCGAAGTATTCTAAGATATCCACTTCCACGGTTTCGATGATTTAGAAATGTCTTTCACGCAGGAAATGGGCCATGAATCGAAACAAACGATAATCTGAAGGTACAATATCAGCGTTACATTTTAAGTATGGTAGTAGTCTGATTCCTCTTTATTCCACGGTTGTTTGAGCGGTATGGGGTCTTACATTAATCTGCTTCAAAAGAATTCTATTTCGACTAACTAATGGTGGAGATCTCTGTTTCAAATCTTCATACACTTGTTCCAGTTGTAAACAATAAAGAGTCGCATCGACTACACGCATTTGGAACAAATTTCTAATGAAGAATACGTTCAAAATTCCACCAAACAAATAAATTTACTTTGGGACCAAACCGATTTTATTTAACGATGATTTTGTCAGGCTGACGGGTATCGAATCGCTGTTTCAAGGTATAAGGGTTGCGGTAATATACCCACGTTTCATCACACGTGACAATTCTTCTAATAAATATATCACCACGGAATTTGCCATAAGCTGACGGCAGATATACACTCTGCATTGGGCCTGTTTAGGTGTCAATTCATGAGATACAGATCTACAGTTTATATATGATTATTTATGTAACGTATTGTGGCGTTGTATGATATCTTTTGATGTGCCAAGTTCTTCTGACAGTCCACAGAGCATACCAACTAAACAAATTTATTAATGACATTTATGATAATTATGCGCAACTGACAACCAAGCGTGTAAAATATCCTTAGGCACCATAAAGGAATATGAAAATTTGAAATATAGATGCAGACTACCAACGTTATAAAAAAGACAAATCCGTTAGGAACTTGGACAATTAAACACACCTACGCCACAGATCATCAAAATCTTCAGAAATGCTCAATTCAGACACACGTAGTCAGATAAACGTCCCGTTATCCTGTGGAAAAACAATTACAAAATAACAAAATAGGTAAATTTCGCATATCTCTCGACCTCTTTAATGACCATTTTACGTCATGTCAGGCACCGCCCGAGTGCGTTGAAGGAAAGCAACAGACAATACGATTTATTACAGACTATTCGTAAAAGAGAAAAATTTTACTTTAAATATATTAAACCTACTGTCGTAATTCATTCACTAAAATGCATTAAGACAAGAGCCGAAGAAGCTGACCGCAATAACAATACACATAAAATAATTCCCTGCGTTAACTCACATCTTCAATGCCTCATTAGTGACTTAACACATCCAACTCACCAAAGATTTTCTGCGCATACTCCCTAAAATTAAATCACCTTATTATACCGAATGACTACAAAGCTATCAAATTCCTATCAACGATATCGAAATCGCAAAATTCTTGACGCTACTTGACATGAGCAAAATTTTTGGCTCCGTCAACATGAAAGTTTATTAAAGGTGTGAAACTATTATTAAATGCATGATAAATCTAAGGTGCCTAATTACTTTATTAATAAAATGCAAATAAATGCATTAAACTAGTTAAGAGCGTGATAGAAAATGATGCCCTGCTTTACGATACAACTAGCAAAATAATATATAATATATAATATAATATAATATATAATATAATATAATATATATAATATATAAATGTATTTATATATATAATATATAAATACATTTCTTAGTATATGTAACGTATACATGCGATATTTATTTACAATATAATTCATTATTACTATTACCAGGTTTTAAAATTGCTAGTTCAAATATTACGATTTTTCTAACGTCTGTTATTATTGTTGAATAAAATGGATGAAAAAATGGGGAAAGTAATGCATTTTATTGCCAAAAAATGTTAAAAAATATAACGTGTTTTTTTATTCTCAGAAGCAGAACTAATACCGTTTGAGCCAAATATTCGGTTATATATTTAAATCGGTCAATTTAGGGGACCCAGTCCAAAATGCGCATGTCGGTACGTTGATTAAAGAACTGGCTGATCACACAGCGGTTGTCGTGCACCAACCTAATAAATGGAAGCATTTCGACTGGAAACAGTTCTAATGCTGGAAAGAGCCACAATTTTGAGTATTTTTTCCTATTCAGCTGCATTCATATTAAGCGTTTGCCTCCCACATGTTTCCTAGTGGAGCCATACTGCTCTGACCTGTACATCACTGAACTAGTGCGAGAAAGCCTCCCACAACTGCGGAACCTTTGGTTTGCTTATATCGTCTAACAATTTCTGGAGTGCGTGTACACTCATTTTTAAACGTATCTATCCACCCGTAAACTCTGCTCTCCCAAATGCAGGTATCGCATGCAGCAATTTCATGAGGTTTCACACCCTCAGCACACAGACATTTTATGACTGCTACGCTGCAAAATGCCAAGGGTGCCGCCATTTTACACGTGTTGCACTTATGATAAAACACGCCTATTGGGCAGGACTAAGACCTTATCTTCCTTGCGCGGGAAATTGGAATCTATGGATTTTTGTTTCCGGAATAGAGTCAATATGCTGTTAATTTTCATCGCTTCTCTTACCGACTAATTCTCCGGCAATCTAAATGTGTTTATTGTTTTTCAAATTATGAAGCTATTATCAAAAAAGTATACTTCTCTGATGTATTATCCAGTAAAGTGCTCACCTCAATCACAACTATGGAGTCAAATTTCGTATTGAAGTAATGTGTAAATATTTTGTATACTCTATAGTTTACAGGTTATCGGTTGAGTTAAGTGCCTGAACCAGCTTAACTCAATATTGACCTTAGGTGGCACGCAGGCTTAAGGTGAACTGAAAGGCTAACTTTTGAATTTTTTGACATTTTACAAAAAAAAAAAAAAAATACATCTGCAGAGAACCCTTACTTTGGAACCATCCATTTCAAAAGTGTATAACTTAGGAGTCAATTAAGCTAGAACGTTTTGATATTTACCATTCCCTAGAGAAATTATTGCTTTTGCTGTACGCAAACATTATGAACACATCCTGACTATCGCGCTTGTGTGCATTAGGTTCAGGGTAAGTTTTTAACAACTTTCTCTTTGGTCGCCTTTTTCTCAAAACTCCAGTTTCTTACATATACATAGCTTTCACGTAAAAACTATTCCGCAGGGTGGTATTTTGAATCCCGTCTCCTGCAAGGGGCGCTCCCCACTATTTGTGCTACAAGTCTCCCCTACCTGTCCTTGAACGTCCTTTCCAAACAGTGCAGTAGCTGAGCTTCGCCAAGATGAGACAGTTGACTCTAGGGCAGCCCATTTTCTTATGTAACGGTTTCCGCAAATGCGAGTCTGCTCGTCGTGTTCGTGCAAATTTTCGTTTGCAGTTCACTGGTCAATTGCCTCCTTCCAGAAAAGGAATTCACTGTATTGCGAATAAATTTGTTTATACTGGATCAGTGCACAACAAAAACACAAGGAAACGTACAGTTTTAATAAAGGAAATAACCGGACGATATTGGTGCAAACCTTGAACAAAATCACTCCCGAAATTAGCAAAAGTGAGAAGTTTCAGTGGGTTCTGCACATAAAGCAACAAAATAATTAAACCGTATAAGTGTACACGTGTCCTTTGTTTAAAACAAGGCGACCCAGTAGTAAGAATGCGTTATTCTGAGTGATTTTTATTCTGTCAATAATGGTTTAATGGGTCCTACGCTTCTGTTCTTTTCAGACGAGGCCTGGTTTCACCTGAACGGCTGTGTGAACAACCAAAACATGCTCTACTGGTGTACAAAAATCACACTGTGTACGGCAAATCTCTCTTTATGACAGGAAAGTGGAGTTTGCTATGCTGTGAGCGCAATGCGCATTCTCGATATTTTACGAGACGATAATAGATACAGAAAGACATAGAAGAGACATTATGACCCCATTTTTTCAGCAGTTTACAGAAGAAGAGAAATTATATGGGCGTTTCAATAGGGCTTGCAACTGCTCATACAGCAGCGGAGTCCATGAATAAAATTAATGAAATGTTTGAAGGTAGAGGGATTAGTGCTAGTGTATGTCCCTCTCGCTCACCAGATTTAACAGTGTGTGATATTTACCCGAAGGACAGAGTTTATAAAACAAATCCTCACAAGTTGGAGGAACACAGAAAAATAACACAAATGAAATCAGTAACATTACCGTGGCTGAACTTAAAGTGTCAATCACAATGTGTTTTCCCGATACAATGCCTGTTTAGCCGAAGGGAAGACAACATTTACAGCATCTTCTATGAGGAAAGATTTTATACACAATATAAGAAGCGAAGTTAAAGTATGTTCTCGGGCGGCCGCGTCAAGCTCAGCCGCCTAGAATCAAAACACCGCGCATCGGGATAGTTTTTATGTGAAAGTCCGGCATATAGCTTTAGAGAACAAACTACTGCATCAACGGTCTTAAAGCTTTCAGTGGAATTTCTGGACTTAACAATAAAGCTACTGAAGTACATTTGTTTAGAAACATTTTATAACCTAGGACTTAAGAATGTTTCTGTTTGACCCAAATAGATTTCAATTTAAAAATATATAATTTTTGTTACAATGATTAAATTCTGTTAATTCTAATTCAGTAGACAGATAAATGTCCAAATTGTAATGCTGTATCCCTAATGGTTCTGCCGCAGTAAGGACATTTACCCAATTTAACATTGGTAATAAAAGGTTTAAATGCCGTCCTTCTAAAGAGTGCCGGATTCGGTAGCAGTTAGGATCTATTCACTTGCTTGCTCTAACCTGTTCCATGCATGTTATTGCTTTCTAAACGTTGCCAACTGGGTTGTAGGCTGAACGACAACGGCTAAAATTCGCTTGAGCATTTGTTCGTTCACTCTGAGGTCACCACAGCTTTGGCTGCTGCAATTGCTTCCTTCTTTCCGGCGGGTACAGTTTCCGAACTCCTTTACACCACCGCAAAGTCATTTCATCTATCGCTACAGACCTGAGGCGATCAGCGTTGGCTATTAAAAAGAGCTTTAAACATGTCTGACCCTCTGCATCGCTATTTGCATTTTAAAAATATTTTCATTTGTGTTAGCAGAAACGTTTTCTAACAGCCGTAGGACCCCGAGTACTTGTGAGCCGGAACACTAAAAGAAAATAAAATTCAAATTTCATCGGTAAAGCACGACAAAACTTAAAAGAGTTAGAACCAGGCAATGACTCGACATTTACCTGGGTAACAACCTTCTACATGTGCATTAGTTCCCCTATCGATTAAGAACCGCGTTCGATTCATGACACCGGTAAATTGCATTATGTAAAGCATCTTTAGGTATTTTCTATTACCCAGTAAAAACGAATTGCAGCTAATTATACGCGCTAAAGCGTTTATCTTATATTTTCGTTATTATTAATTAATTACATTCATAAATTCCAACTAATCCGTAACGCATAACAAGTTCTTATAAGAATTACAGCCATTTCCTCAATGAAGCCCCACTTTCAAAATATAAACTTGCTATTGTGTCGATACAGCGTCCACATTTGTGAATTTCACAACACAACAACGTAAGTTTTACATTATGAAATACAATGAGGTTATCTGAGTTCCGGCTTACTGGGGAAATGCAGCCACTGCAACTAAAAAAATAAGACAAGAGACGCCAAATAAAGCTAGCATTTCCAGTTTAATATTTTTATTTTACTGAAAGCATAAACTGATACTGTATTTAAATTTGATGATAAGAACTAAAAATTGTAATAAGAGATATTGAAAGTGGTGCCCCTCAGCGACAATACGTTGCCGTAGGAATTTGCTGTATTTCTTCTAATTTTCTTCCGTAAGAACACAGTGGGTTGGAACACACATATCTTGTCAACGAGATCCTGTTTCTTGCAACTTTTTAACAAGTTGCCGAACAGATTACTTTGTAGAACACGATTGGCAGGATGTTGCGCTGCGAATCGCCTTCTGTTTCTTTGCAAAAATTCCTTTTCACATATGAATCGCACATAAAATCTTGCTCTTCAAAAATGTTCATGTAGTGTCATAACTAACGAAGAATAGTCAGCACACAATGTAACACTGTGCAACACAAGAGCACAAGCCACTCGCTTACAAAAACTCTCTCAAACTAACATGCAATGTGTGGCCTTGCTACTGACTTCTCTGAGTAAGCAGCTTTGCTCTGCCGCCCCGTTATGAACTAACCCCACAGTATATTTCTGTTACATTTACCACTCCTTAATTTCAATACACCATATCTAAGAACACATATAAATCAAAACATAAATATTTCTATAGGTCAAAATACATAAATATATCCATTAAAAGAAACAAAATTAACGTTTTTTTCATTAAAGTGTCCATTTTTGCTTTAAAATTGTCAAGCAAACTCTAGCCATATGGTTATAAGATTCTGGAAGATTCCGATCCTATGCCCTTCCATACATATTGGATGAATTTCTAACTTTTAAAATATACTTACTGATAGCTCTAACCACTCCGTCGCGATTACATTTATGGAGTTCCAGTTCACATTTTGGACAGCCATGAACACCCCTACATTTCTTTAGATGTAATGTATTTTTCCCTGGTAGGTGCAATCTATATGACATTGCATTATACTAAAAGTTTTATGATATTCTTTCTGATCCATGTTATATTTCCCACTTTACTCCCGGAGAAATATCCCCTACCATAACTTGTTAAACAGTTAACAGAACACACTGGTGGGAAAATGTTATCCCTTCACATTGGTGGACATTAGTCTTCCTCTGGTACCAAAGCGCTCAAATTTGGATTCATATGAGAAAAATACTTTAGGTCAATGAGCAGTTGTCCAATGTCGATGTTGTTTAGCTTATTTGAGTCTCTTCCTTATGATAACAGACTTTATCAAAGGCTTCTTTAATGTCACAGATCAGCTTCTGAAAGTTTTCTTTACTGTTCCAACAGATACGGTCTTCTTGTTCACTTTTGCTATTTCTGCATACATTTGTGGTACAGTTTTAAAGATATTCCTTCTAATAATAATTATATGAATTTATCATTTCTTTTTATAGTTTTGCAAGGCTAACCAGGTTGTGATAAACCTTGACTATTACCAGTATTTGTGTAACGGGCAAAGGTGCATTACACTTCTACAATAAATAGTCATAATCTTTAGCAATTAATCTACCTGTCTCAATCTTACAATCGCAACACGTTTCTCAAGTGATATTTCTATCTTCAACAACCTGAACTGCATACAACAGGTTTATCTGCCAATACGAACTTGATGCACATGTGTGATTGATAACAGTGCAGGGAACAGCGCTGGTGCCTATTACGTAGCCGATACGTACACTTGACTCAACCAGTGAAACATACAGTTCCCGGTTTCTATAGTTTATGTTCCTTTAGCGTCCGAACACCGTTCCTATTTCCAAGAGTCTAGTGTTATGGCTTCCGTCTAGATAACAACACAATGCCACCAGAGACCTAATAATTTTTCAGCGTTGCCACTCTTACATTCGTACACCAAAGATTGAGCAGAAACAATGAATTTTCCTGTTTCTCATATTATTAAGAATATCTTAAGAGTGCCTTCATTAGTGCATAACAAATACATGAATAAATGATACACTCTTACTTCCATACCCCGATATCTGTTAACACTAAAGATGCACTGAAAAAGATTGCAGAGACTTGAAAATGTTGTTCTCCTGAGTGAAACCTGATGCACCGCATTTCTCACGCGCATTATGTCACCACAACATAAATAACATCTGGAGAGCTGTAATCTTACTAACAGGATAAATGGTCATCAAGTCATACTATAACTAAACACAATTATCTGCATAATAATAAAACCCAAATCACTTAAATCCCAGGTTCACATGCAAATACTGGTACATGTGTCAATTCAATGCCTTTCCACAGCAAGAGAATTAGAGACAGAAAGACATCAAGGAATATAAAACGTAAAAATATGACCATAAATTTGTTTCGACTCCCCTCGCAAGTCCTGCCAACCTTTTGCGATCAATAGCAACAGATATATTTATAAATAACGTGACTGGCCAATTCTTATTCGGCGAAGTGGCACAGATGTGGCGGAAGACAAAATCAATATTTCACTCTTCGTTCTCGATTGAACATGACAATTACCTTATTTAACGGCTAGAAAGAAACTATATGTATTCATAAAGAGAGTTTGCATTGAATAATGGAATGTAAGCTAGAAGCTACTGCAATACTGGACAAAACTTAGTGATGACTGACAATAATAGAATTTCAGATCCTACAGCTTAAAACCGATTATCGATCACGATTGAGCTCCGTGTATTCACTCACAAAGAGCTGGTTAACCATACATACTGGTACCACAGCGCTAACGCTCCTACAGTGCCATTGACACAGTTCTTTACTGAAATGTAGGTAACATTTAAAAAGCATCAATAGGTCAGTATCATATACAAAAACGAGCAAAAGTGTGGGACAAACCTTAAAAACCTCGCCCCATCCCACTGAGATGCATTTAGTGTTATTGCTTTCGTCTGAACAGCAAACGCTGCCACGAGATAACTGAGACATTCTCCAGTGTTGTCATTGTACAGCAGAGTAAGCAGAAACAATGGCATTTCCTGTTCCTCATATTATTAATAATTTCTGAGAATGCCCTAATTAATTAATAAATAACGAATAAATGAATCAAATATTTACTCTCACTTCCGCACCTGACCTATGTTAAAGCTGAAAGCACTGGAAAAATTCCACAAACTTGACGTTGATTTTCTGACAAACTGGTACATCTCATTTCTCACGTACTTATCTTCAACGTAACACAAATAAACAGCTGGATGCTGTATTTTTAGATCCAGGAAAAGGGCAATCAAAGCTTGTCTCGTACTATACTTTAAACTAATAACTGTCACGAAATATATTTAGATATGACAGAACTAGATTAAAGTGAATGTATTTCTGACATCCTAATGGTAATACCAACAGACCTGCCATTGATTATGTTAGATGCACTTTAATTGTTGGTCTATCAGAGTGTTTTCATTTTGAATGTGAATGTGAAGTGTCAAACCAATTCAGGCTGCTATCGTATCTTCAGAAGATCTGTATAATTGCGCCGGATTGCCGCCAAGCAATACTCCATGTACAGTTATACTGTAGTGAATTGCTTGGAATTTCTCTGGGGCTGTAGTGATTACTCACACTAAAAATAATCTCCCAATAAACGTACTTTTTCAACAGAAACTGTAAATTAATAACAGATATAATGAATTTTTAAAAGCGAAATATACCCACTTGAGTTTGACGGTAAACAAAGCAAGACAGAGAAGGCAGGTGTCAGCCATTTTTAATACACTGTTTTGTCTTGAAAATAAGAAAGCTCGCAGATGTGCTATGAAAATACCAAAATGCTTCCATTAGATAGAACTATATTTAAGACTTGGTTTATTAAACTGTGCCATTTATTTGTATGGGAGGCGCATTATGTCGCAAAGTGATCTTGGCAGTCGGCAGCCCAGCGCCCGGCACATTGGCCAGTTGAAGTCGGTGAGTCGCGGTAATATCGGCACACACATTGTTTTAATCAAGAACAATTAGCATTAATAGATGAACTGATTAGACAGTAAAATATTTTTGCTATTTAAAAATTGTAAACGTGCCTTAAAATGCTTCCTTATTCAAAGAAGTTGAAAATTTCAGCAAGACAGACGCTGTAAAGTCTAAACATATTTAGATCCTCACATTGCAAACCCGTTTCCGAAGTTTTCACCCTTTCCTCTCATGCCTTATTTTGCAGTTTGCCTAATGTTCGGGATTTTGAATCTGAGACCTATATTTGGATGGTGGAGAGATGACTAGTCTAGCTTGTCAGAGGAATGTAACTATTAATATTCTGCTTTTGTTTACGCAATGAGAACAGAACGTCGTAAGTATTTAAACAGATGACACACAAGTACTGAGTAATGTTTTACTTGGCAGATAAAGCCCTCCTCTCCCCGCATACGTCGCTACCCCAACTCTCCAGCTCCCAGCAGTAGTCCTTATAAATAAAACTGTTTTACCTATCGTAAATAGTATTGCGCCTTAACTTTTTGAGCGGTGCACGTTCAGCTGCCAAATGTAGCTATTTAATTTTCAGGATTCCACTAAGTAGAACCATGGAAACAACTACTATATGCTTCTTTAGAGATGGCACCACCTTCCATTCCTCCAAGCTTACAAACAGATAGCCCCCCTCCATTTTATTTTGTTTTTGATAGTTGGAAACAGAAAAAAGTTTCAGGGAGCTAGATCTGAACTGTTCAGTCGATGGTTCATAGTATCACTACAGATTGTTGATAAAATCCATTGTTTTCAAAAAGATATGCTCAGAGGCATTGTTACGGTGAAGGATCGATCCTTTCAATCCATAATTTGGTCTCTTTCTTCCTGTACATAACTCACACATCATTCTTCATTATGTCTCCCACTCCAGTCATCTGTGAATCTTGTTGCTCCTCGAATTTCAAGGTTGTTCTTTCGTCTAATCTCTGCAAATCAGTGATAGACTTTTGTTCATGAAGAAGTAAGAGTTTGGAAAAGAAGTTCTGAGGAATTTTTCCAAGCAATATTACTGGCTCAGGCCGCACTCATAATCATTGCACGAAAGCTCTCGAATCACCATCTTTAAACATCATACAGCTAGGCTGCTATAATGGGTGTGGCACACTAATTTCCGCTATGATTACTAACCAAGACACCCTCTTTCCAGTGCTGCCAACAGAAACTTATATATCCCTCAGAGTCTTCAAATTGCGAAAAGTAATCGACTCTAGTATAACTTTGCTGCGTAAAGTGAAGCTCAACACAGCTCAATATTTCATAAACAATTTGTATTTTGCTTCAGATATGTAATTAAAGAAATGCCTACCGCTTTATGATATGAATTCAAGGGAGGAGCTGAGTTTCTAGTGTCCTTGATTTATACACGTAGAATGCCTAGAAAAAGCCATTGTATCCTTCCAGCCTTCTGCATAAATCAGTCGCATGCCTTCCCACTTGGATGCTAAAAAGAATTACGTACATTTAGACGGAAAGACACGCGTGCATAATAAAAAAAAAAAACAGTATTTTGCTAAAGTCAAGCATTCATTTTCACTCTTATTGCCAAATTATCGACTTCAAGTAAGTAGTGAATACCCAGCAACGGCGTAAATTCGATAGCTTGTTCCTCCATTATTTCCTCCAAGATTTTGCACGTAATGAAGCAAAAAACAAACAAACAAACAAAAAGAAAAATAAACAAAAAAATAAACATTAGAATTTTTTTTTTTAAAACTGAAGAAGAATGCAGCAACGGACATTGAACTAACAATACATCCAAATGTATCTAACATCAGAGAGCGTTTTACTCCTACACAGTAGAGATTGCCCAAGGAATGACAACTTAACAGCTGATTCTGGAGGGCATTGTCATATCCTCTCTGCGGTTCATTTGACATTATCGCATTTCCTTGTTCTCCCGCCTAGGTGTCAGTTCATTATACCGAGGGCGTTTGAAACCATGAACTCAGCAAACAAATAATTACTAACAGCCTTTTGCTGGATTTGTAAATCAAGAGTTCCTCGTAAAAATGTTCACTAGAAAATGTACAAGTAAAAGATAAAGCGCCAAATGTTGAATGCATTCATTGAAGGGTATAGCCACCAATACTTTCAAGAAAACGCTGATGACCTGAGATGTTAAAGAGCGTTCATAAATAAAACAAACAAACAAAAAATTTTTGAAACTGTACTTTGGTTTAACTTTCTAATTAAAACCGAGCTTTTTGCTATTGTTACAGTGGGAAATACGGTAAATGTTCATAATTATTAGTTACTGTATTTTCCTTGTTGCTTGGCAAATGTAGGGAACAGAAGAATTAATTGTATATTTTCCCAATTTTGCAAAAAACTTATCGCATTAACTGACAAATGTGAACATTTACTAATGCAGTGTAGTAAATGTAGGTAGAAATAATTGAATCTGTTTTTCCTCCAAGTTTTTATAGATCCATCGCTTCTGTATTTGCGTAAAGGTGCTTTGGTGTTGCCGAAACGTAAATATACTTGTATAATCATACACATTTTTGTGAGCAGCGATGGTATATTTAATTAGCTTCGCTTTGGCATACAACTTTTAGGTTATGACAGTGTCGTACCAAACAGGAGAAAATAATTCAGAATTAATTTTGTGCATATCAAGTTGACTGTCGGTTAAATGGTTGCAAACACCAAGAAACAATTACTAAAAAAAATATAAACATACACTGGAAGATAATCTACGAAATTTCATTGCTTTAAAGGAGAAGAACTTTCATTTTTTCATTCAAATATATAGAAAGAAACATACATAATCGTAAGTTGATAAATAACGCGGCAAATTCTTAAGACATCATATGCCAGTATTATTGACGAATAAAACACTAAATTGCACATATCCATATCTAACTAAAACCACAAATAATTAATCACTGGCCTAGTAGCTCAGACGGTAAGAACACCTGCCTTTTGAGCTTGGGGTCCTAGCTGGACACAAGAAAAAATTTACTAAGAAAGTTTTTTGCCATACCCATTCTAGTGTATAAGTGTGAGGTATTCTTGTGTTTATATAGGTTATTTATTAACCAGATTTCTGTCATTCGGCAGACAACTGATCTGTGTTTTCGTGTCATATATGTGCATTACCAATAAGTCAGTTAAATGAGCACTACATAGTACCTATAAGTGCCACAATAACTTAAATAAAACAAAAATATAGTTTTATTTTCAGCTGTTCTCTTATATAGATGCTAGTGCAATACTGTTTCTTAGCATGCGAGTATACAAACTTAACATGTTCAAGGTACATTTCTAGTTTTCACCAAAGGCGTATGGTAATGGTAAACAATTCTCCCAAAAAGTGCTAAAATAAAAATATTACCAACACATGCCTGACAATGTTAACTTTTACCTGTAACTATGCACATTGGTTCGTTTTCTATTTTATTAACATATATTTTCCCTACACAGAGGAAGTAATTTAGCTTACTTTACTGCATTAATTTACTGTAATTAATGCTTACTAGTAGCCTTCACGGTGACTATCAATTATTCAACGTAGTAGTAAAACTACATATGTAACAACTACCTGTAGCAATGAAAAAAACATATATTGCTATAAAACGCTAAATCAGAGCTACGGTTTGATTTTCTGCATATCCCGGCACTCATAAATTCCATTTTGCCAACTGCTACATATATGAACACAAACACTCAGGTCTTCTGTGGCATCCAAGCTGAAGAATACAGAAAGAGAAACTTTATGCATTTCCTCCTCTAGTTATCTGTAACGGTGCACTCCAATTAATAATATACAATAAATATTTGTGTACCGGGTGGAAGCGGTAAAGATACCACCGTTTGAACCAAAAAGATATTTCGACGAGGAAAACGAAAAAGTTTATGAAAATTTTTCGTTGATCATTCACGGATTTGTAGAAACAATTTTAAAAAGAGAGGTTCGGCAACTATGCCTTCCTCTTGTAGCTACTGGAATGTGCAGGTGAGTGTTAAGGATGGAGGTCACGGCGAAGGGGAAATGTGACTGCTGCTCCACAGTGCCGTTTTGTTGCGCTCTGAATTTTGGAAAGCAGCCGCGATTACGTTGCACCAATTCAATTAAGTTTGGTAGTGGCATTTACGTCTTAATACAATTATTTCGGTATTTGCAACTAAAGTTTCAAAGTTTACGAAAGTTCCTAAAATCGAAACAATTTTTACTTTGAATTAAAGAAAATAAATGTTTCGTGCTTAAATTTCAGTTATACTTACATTTTTATATAAATATCAATGATATAAAAATTTTAGTTGAGGTATCAGTGAAAGAAAATAAAACCTTCATGGTTTTACGTACCTATACAGCAAAACGAAATACTTATGAATGCGTTTATTTAAAAATTTAGTGAATGTTGTCATGAATGCGTACCTATGTATACGCAAGCTGTAAATGAACAATCAATCACCGGTGTGTGGAACACCAGTTTAAAAGATTAAAGAAAGGATTATATACGAAAATTGATGATGTAAAAAGAGAAGAAATAAAATATTTATATTAATGACGTTTAAATAAAATGAAGCATGTAAAGAGGAGGAATTAGAAAATTATTTTAATATTGTAAGAGAAAGAATAGGATATAAAATGTTATTAAAATAAGATATAAAGTAAATAGAGGTAGCGGTGAAAGTAAATTAATTATATTAATGGAAAAGGAATTAATTATGATAAGAGAAGAAATTAAATAATTGCATTAGTGCTTTCAAAGAAAGAAAAAGATATAGATTCTTGTAATGAACCAATAAGATATGAAAATGGATATAGAAGTAGCAGGGAAATGAATTAATTACGTAATAAGGAAGTATTCGATAACTATGAAAATGTTGCTAGAGGTGAAACAAGAAAGGGAATTAACATAAATGTAACAGGGATGCGGAATGCCACTAAAGAAGAAATTGGATAATTGGGTTAGTGATGGTAAACGGAGAAATCAGAAGTAAAGATAAATGTGACAGGGAAAAATAAAGTTAGTCATGTGGAAAAAAATAATAATTACCTGTATTAATATAGTTCAAGAAGGAGTGAAATATAAAATGTTGTTACAGAATGAATAAGATGTGAAAGTGAATAGCTGAAACAGGAAAATAGTAAGCACGTAATAAGATAAACATGCAAGTGTTGCTAGAGATAGGGCAAGATAGGGAAATTAATATAAACGTAACAGGGAAGCGTAATGGCATTAGAGAAAGAATTGGATAAGGGTGTTAGAAATATTAATAAAATGGAAGTAGAGATAATCACGATAAGGAAAAATAAATTGAAGAATGTAAAAAGAAGGAAGTAAATGAATGCAATTAATGATGTTAAAGGAAGAAATAAAATACAACATTTTGTAAAGAAGGAACAAGATATGAAAGTTAATAATGTGAAAAGGAGGAACAAGATAAAAAATATTAAGGTTGTTGCAGAATGAATAAAATATCAGTGTAGATAGTTGTAATGCGAAAGAAAAATTAATCATACGAAGGGAAAGAGTCAAATAAATTATATTAATGTTGTTCAAGGAGGAGAAAGATTTAAAATGCATATATATAATATAATAATTTATGTAAACATGAATCAGTGTCTGTACATGGTTAAAAGGCAACACCTGTTTAAGTGAGTGAAATGATTAGCGAAGGTCAGTGGTCTGTTGGTGTGTAGCGGCCCAAAGTGTAGAAGTGTAGAAAGGAAGAAAAGGGGCAGTGTAAATATGGCGAATTCATAAAAGTGAAATTGAGGGAGTGATGTCACCCCAACCACGGTGTGGCGAACAATAGAGTGGTTAAATATGAGAAGGTAAATAAATACCTTAGACTAAAGCGACAATGCATTGGCATCAATTTATGTCAGGAAATACGGAGTGTTAGAGACCAAGAAAAGAGCGTGTTGGCGGTATGGTGTGGTGTATAAGTAACTAATTTTTTATTATTGCTTTAATGAAAAAAAAAAGGCATGTTGGTGGTAATATTTACTGTGGTGTTTAATTTAAACCTGCGCTTTCTATTGTTGCTTTATATAAAAAGGTAAGACCAATTCATATATATATATATATATATATATATATATATATATATATATATATATAACTTAGCATATTGGTAATATATGTAATCAGTTTATGATAACTCCGGGTATCTCGAACCCTCATTAATAAAATTGTGCCATTGTGAAGGATATGTTTAGAATATGATTTATTAACTTGTTTCTGATCTTAATCTTATGTCAAACTAGGAATTAATAAAGTAAACCAAAACAATTGTAACGCGACCTGATAAGCTATTAGGCCGTTTGAGTATCGCATATATTAAGGTGCTGTATATACATGTAAATAAATATAAAATGTTCAGGTAATGTAAATATAGCAGTGAAATTCACTTGGGGCATTACATCTATTGATGTTCTTTACACTGTAGGGGAAAGATGTCCCTAGATGGGGCATTTGTGACGGGTCCTCATACCCATGCATGTCCGAGAATGAATGTATTCAGATAATAGTAATTATTAAATATTATATAGCCTGTAGTAACAAGCAGGAACATCTCATCTATCACAGAAATGTATTTATGGCTACCTGGACGTATAACTCCTTGATAATAGGGAAAAAGCTGCATATTGTAATGTTTTGTGCTCTCACTTACTGATAATGGTTCTAGCAATAAGTCTCTCTATTGTGACAAAGCTAAGAGCATGCAGGTGTCCTAACAATAGATCTTTTGTATCTTTAATTGTTGGAGATGCTCCGAAATTCTTTTAAGTTAGAAAGGGAACAGGTGTCGGCGATGACGTCATTACAAAGAATGACCATGAGATCCGAATGAGGAGTCAAAAAGTTGATGAATTTAAAGCGAGCGCGTTTGGGAGCACAAGAGCTCGTCATTGTTATTTTGAAGGCTCAGCCTCCATGGGCGCTAGGTTGTGAACCCCGTGAGCTCTCACAAACTCGTGGAGACGCTTTGAATTTAGTGTATAAGTGGAAGACGACCAGTCCCAGTCATCATCTTCATCTTCTTCGTCAGTACCGTACAGTAGAGAACAGGAAGTAAAGACATTTACCGAAGGCATCTCCAGTCAGTACAGTACAGCAATTACCAGGTCACAGTTCTAGATACAGCAGGAAAGTGTACGCAAGAGGTACACAGAGTAATTTCAAGGCAGTGTATGTAGTTTGTGGCATTAAAATCATAGAGGTAACAAACCAGGTGGCCGACAACAAAATGTCGTGTGAATAAACATTTCTAGGTGTTTAATGAAACAAATTGTGGCGTGATTTGAACCTTCTCCTTCCATCTCCCTCCTCCCGTGACCACTAAAGCACAAAAGGCATCTTCGGGCCCCTGAAAGATCCGGGGTACGAAGCGGGATCCGCGAGCAGACATCCAACAACAACAATAGCATCATATTAAAAAGCGCTTCACTTGCTGGCTTTAAGGTTTCACTCATTCCAAAGACCCAGGTTTTAATATGTTGAAAGATATGAATTAATGCTCGATGTATATTATGAGCAAAGAGGAGGACGGGATTTCGAGATCTTATCTAATCTCACTAATGTATTTACACATGAATGCATGACATCTGGCTTTCATTTACAAAATACATAGAAATTGCTTTCTATTTTAGATATTACAAAACTAACGAAATTTTCAATGAAATACAATTATATTTTATAACTAAAATTCCAGGTTAAGAAATGTGTGAATCATAGTAGTAATGCCAGAATCAGAACACTTTGTATGTGTGCACAACCCTGGTGGGGAGAATTTTAGCTGAAGACAAGAGTTAAAATAATTCATTTATTATTCTAATTACGCCGCAAATAAACAACTATTACAAATTAAGTATGTCCTGCTACCCTTACTTTAAGAAGATGATAGGGTGAGCTACTGCGTGCATGATCAGTCGCATAAAATGGTCTTCTTTGTGGTCATTTCAAAAACAGTAAAGTTTCTTGCACTGGCTATCTAATAATTTTGCTTTGAACGTAAAAAATACGGTAGAATGTGTACTTAGGCACTTTGTTCTAAGGGCAGATATTATCGCAGAACAGACTTGCTCTCTAAAATAAATACTGTTACACGAAACGCGCAATGATGGGAGAGTGATTATTAATTACTTCTTTCAGCACGTATATCTTCAGAGTTTTGTAGACTCTATTACTTGATGTGGTTGCATCAGCCGACATGCTATCAAGATTTTCATTGCTTTTCTTCAAGCTAACGAACAAAACATCTTTCGTAGCCTTCATGCCTTCCAGCAATATATGCAGTGGCACTGTTTCAACGTGACGGTTTCTATATGGCATTTTTACCGTAATGTTGTATCTTTTTCAAGCTCTAAACTAGTTAACAGAGTATAATTTCCGACTTTTAGCTAAAGCATCCGCAATCCAATGGACGCCAGACTAAAGTGTGGAAAAGTCCAAAGCTGAATGTTATGAAAGGCAGTCATAACATCTGGTAGCACCATTGTAAATTACTTAAGTGTGATTGAAGTTTTAATTAGAATGTTTAGAGAGAGGGAGCGACGGTGGCGAGGCATGGAAACTTGTCGGGCAGAGTTTCCCTCAACTTTGAAAGGAGCAGCAACTGTTACTTTAAAGTTAGACGTGGAAGTAATACAACATGCCAAGGAAATGTCACTTCCTCATAACCACGTTTTCAAATAGAGTATTAGTTCTGTTCCTATAACGTGCTAAGACTCGGAACAAGGGGCCAGTCAGGAGAAGGTGAGGTTATGTCAGCAGCTTTTCATTCCTCTTCACTTACTCTCATAATTTGTAAGTTTCACAGATCTTCGGAACGTTCCTTTGGGCAGACACATCTTAGGTTACATTCAGACATATAAAATTATTCAATTTCCTAGACAGCGCAAGGATTCCATTTGCTCTTGACACTGAAGAGGAATTCAATTATGTTTCTCTTTAGTGAGATGAAATTCTAAGTTACAATCTTCCTTTGCACTTGCTACCGACTCTACTTCTTATACCATTACAAAAGCAAACCGAAACAAAGTAGTTGAAATTACAAAGCCAATATTGAGTGGAAACCACCTAAAGGAACAAATATCCAATATTTGATGTTGCTAACGATTTAAACAAGTAGTTTAAGGCGAATTCAGCTCATGTTGCACAAATCATGGAATCCACCTTCACAATATTTAGCAACTTCATGAATAAACCTTTGATAAGGAAAGTTAAATCCCAACTGGGCGCAGCGCGCGCTGGACCAAGGTCACACCAGTTGTCTGTCATAATAAGTAATAACCGACAGTCCCTCTTTGCTGTTAAGAGAGTGATATAATTCAAGGAGTGCAATATTACAGGCTATTGGTAGGCCATTGTTATTAATTAGTGAAGTAAATTTTACTCTGGTTTGAAATGTTACAATTAGAAAAGAAATCTTATACTGCAAACGAACTTAAAAGACCAGGTCAAAAACTGGAAGAATTACAAGAAGCAAAACTTATGTGTGAATGGGTACAAATTTATTTAAAAGTTGTGTTTACAGACGGGCACCATTTCCAACAACTCCTAAAATAGAGGCTAGTATTCATTATGAGATAAAACCAGTGGCGGCTCGCTAAAGGGAACGTTCCCTCCATTTAATTTTGAACCATAAACGACTTTAAATAATTGCTGCATACATCGTCAACTCAAAAATGACTATAGAATTTCATGCATGCAAACCCCTAGTGTCTAAGCACTACACAGAGAAGCGCGCCGTTTAAATGGTTTCTGCGGATGCAGACAATTTGATGTGTATGTCTCAAGAGAACGAGTCAAGGCACACTCTCCTTGTGTCCAGACCTAGCAGGGCAAAATGCTGTGGTTTAAAATGGGTTTTTATCAAGTTGGTGGGGCAAGGGGATGAGAGGGGTGCCACAGTGAAGCTTCACGAAGGGCATGCAGAATCTGTGGACTTTCCTCAAACGTGCAACTGAGTCTGTACTCCATATCGTAGTACCTGCAAGAGGAATTTCCCTAAGCGATTTGTTAGGACATCAACGTTATTATTTACTATAAGCTGTTTGCTCTTTCGCGCCTATGACTTATGAAGAATCTAAACTACAAAAACTCTTGCATTATAAAGGCAACTCAACTGGCATGTTCTTAAATAATATTACGTTTTAAATGTTTTATAATAATGCTTCTAGCATTATTATAAAAATAGCACCTTTTAACGGTTAATGAGAGGCTTATAGACTAAATCGACAATTTTGGCCTTCTGCCTATCACCGATTTGTTGAACATCTTAATAAATCGTCAAGTAAAAGCAAAAGAAAGGGGAAATAATAAGTAAAACAAAAACCGGACAGTAATGTATTGTTTAAGATATACTGCTGCATCCTAAATATTTATATTTATTGCTGACATTAATTTTTGTTTCTGAACAAGAGTATCTAGCAAAGCTATTAACACCGCCACGGGTGACCGAGGTCGTTAAGGCACGAGCTTGTGAGCGAAAAATCTGGAGTTCGATTCCCACCAGGACCGTCCTCCCTGATTGAGTTTTTTTTTTTCAGGTTTTCTCCAGTACTCGTAAATGGGAAATGCAGAGAAGGTACCTTAAACTTAGGCCTGGATCGCTTCCTACCTACTTTCCCATTTTATCATTCCATCTCATGTATTACCAATGTGTACTGCATATGATGTCTCAGTAATTAAAATGGGCGTTAAACACTATTAACAAAGATTTGAAATGTATGAGAAACTTAAGTGAAGGCAAATTATTTATTTCATTAAACGTATAGTGGATATCATATGTCATATAAAAATTTAATATGGGTACCCAAAGCTACCTTGAACGTATATTTGCTTTATTTTTATATTACTTTTTTCGCTTGGCAGTATATATTTGCAGATCAATAAATTTAATGTTCATGGATCCTGTGCATTATCATTTTTATAAGCTGTGGCTCACCAACTAAAATGTGCGCGAGCTACCACTGAATCAAACTACACTATCATTGATCAAAGTGTTGGGAGTAGACAAGTTCTATCACAAAGGCAGGAAACTTAATTATTGGTTTTATTCCAGCTAAACTGCACAGTCTCTGAACTTCTGTGGCTATCAACAATTAGCAACAAAATGAGTAACAAGAGCAAGCATTTTCTAGAGTAAATTACTGCACGTGTAAACGTTCAAATATCAATTTGAGTCCTTTTTCTCTTTCTTTCGAAACATGACATACACTCAAATGGCACTTATCATACTTGCTGCTTCTTCCAAATGATTTTGATGAATTTAAACGCTGAACGAAATAAATGCAGTTCGATAAATAAAGGAAGTTTTGCATTGCAGATTTATTTTTGTACATCCGAGGGATACCTGTTTGATGAACAATGTTATTCTTTTTGCACTTAGTGATTCCTCATCATCATTTGAACCTGTCAACAAATGACGCATTGCTGTTCATTAAGCATTCGTTCTCGTGTATTTTCACCTGCTTAATATGCATAAGAATAGTAATATCCCCAATTATTATTTCCAAATTAAAATTTGTAGTAAAATACACAGTTCCTAATTCTGATACACAAACAAAAGAGTTGGTGATACAGATATAGCAACTGTTCAACATGTCAGAGAAAGCAAACTGAAAGCCTTCTACAAACTTTGGATTAAAGACGAGAAAGAAAATAAAAACATGTTTGTAACATATTACACAGCATGCTCTTTACGGGAGCTCTATTAAAACTGGAAACAGGTTGGTTTGAAATGTTACAACAACCACAATCCGGTGATCTGGAGCATAACAAAAGGTAGCTGCAGAGGATGATGCATTTAATCGCTCAATGTACTGAAAACACATGAAGAGTTTGCATGCAAATCCTTCATATACAATTATGAGAGGCATTCAATAATTAACATAAGACATTTATTTTTCTTTTTCAGGTTATAACTCATTACTAGACATTGGAATTCTTAAGCACTTAACATCAAGTTAGTATTCTCAAACTTTCATCAATCAACAGATAAACAAGAAGTGATAAGTGGCAGGGATAAGGTGGATTGTAGCTCATAACTTATTGTACCCCTCCCAACGGTGATCTTCAGTCCAGTACCAACATTACTTCATTCCGCTTCATTCTGGTTTTAGTGCTTAGAAACACATGTGTATTCATTACACTGGATTGTTTCTCGTTTCTTTGGCTGTACAATAAAAACTTGCTAAACTATGTCGAAGCTATATGGCGTAGGGTACTATTATGCATGTAATCTCTTTTTGGAGATTGTAACATTTACAGCGACGAAGAAATAGAAATCAGAAGATACAAAATCCGGGCTACAGGTTGAGTGAGAAAGAACAGTCCACCAAACTTTAGTGACATCTTTTTGTGTGCGTTGCCTCCCAGTGCCAGGAAGAACTTTGGTCACGTGTTTGCACGGATGGATGCGCCGGAACCGGCTCTCCAACTTCTGAAGAGTTTTGACATATACTTCGGAGTTAACTTTTCATCAAGTCGATTAAAACAATCCCTTCGGGGTCTCAGAAGAATGTAGCCTTTTCTTTACCGGCTAAAGGACTTTTTTCCGAAAAGTTTGGTGGTGCCACTTTATGGATTGTCTTTTCATCTGAGGCTCCACGTTTCATCTCCCGTTACACGGATGAAGCCTCAGCCCCGTAATGGAATAAGCCACTCGAGACAGATATCATTTGGATCGACAAGTATGTATTCGAGACACTCACTCAGTGGAGTCAGAGCAAAGCACGAATCTAAGCCGCTTAAGTGTAAGTTCGCGCACATTGCTACATGGTGCTCAGGTTAACAAACAAAAATCGAACTTGGAGCCCGAACAAGGGACTCGGTATAGGGCAATATTGTGTTGTATTTGCTAGACACGTCAGATGAATAAGTCAGTATAGATCTTACTGATCTCATTTTCATCCATAACAATTACAAAACAGCTTAAACTGTTAATTTCAAAAATGAAATATCACTTACTTTACTCAATATTACAAAATATAAAATGTCAATGTTTAATTTGTTTGTCTATTGCATTACGATAACATTACACAATATAGATAATAATATGAGCTTATTTGCAGAAGTTATTGTGTATCAGCAGTGGCGGCTCGTGGCCCCTGTAGGTGGGCCAGGGGCATAACTACACACACGCAAATGGCTTGGAGGAAGGTATCTTTTATCAGGACTTCTCTCATATATGCAAAGCTATTGTTCGTTTGTGCTATACACTTCTGGTTTATATGGAAATCTTCTAAATCAGCTGTTAAATTACACCTTAAGCCTGCTGCAGTCAATTCAGAGACAGCAATGAATTTTGTGAATATTTCAATCGGTTTACTCCAACTGATGTATCGTAATATCACAACAAATTGTGACATGCATCGTTTCGTCGGCCTGTACAGAAACGAAATTTACCCCTTCAATTTCTTTTCTAATCTCGTTCCTATAAACAAGATAGTTTCTCATTTTAGGCCCTGTCAGCCAAGATGGTTTTTAAACAAAAAAAAAAATAATAAAATTAAAAAAGAAATAAAAACCTTCCACTGACAAAAGCATGGAATTTCAAAGTGCGAAAACAACCCCTAGTCTATTATGCGTGGTGTTAGTAGCCCCTAAATATGTGGTTCCTAAGAAATGAAAGAATACCGAGCGCTGGACATGGGCCGTCTTCCTACTGGCCAAGAGAACGCAGAAATAAGAGGGAGAAAGCCTAACCCATCTAGGAGGAAGATAAATATAAGTCCTTGTAAATCTTTTGCTGGTCTATGAAGGTATAATTTTGAAGCGTAAAAATTTCCGGTTTGCCCATGCGGTTCGCTAGCTAACGGAGGGCCCGTATACCACTCCTACCACGATAGAGATATTGCTTGATTTGATTTATTTACGGACGCTTTTAACATCTCAGGTCATCAGCGTCCCATTCTATTCAGGGCGTGAAACGGCCGATAAGTTTTGCTCAGAAGCCTCTTCTTTCAGGCTCGAGGTTCTTTTTCGTGCCGTAAATGTACGACACGGAACCCACGGCTTTACTTCCCTTCCGAAGGAAGCCATACTTAGTATTTTTACGTCCAAAAACATTCATCGGTCCTGGCCTGGTTTGAACCCGCGATCTTGTTTTTAGAAGGCAAGTATAGTTATCACTACACAAACAGGGCCGACGCGATAGAGAGGAAATGCGCTTATTACATAAGACAGAATTCATTATACATCGCTGTTTTCATGCATTTTTTGTTTTGTTTTAAAGGTTGACTAGGAGAAGAGAAAATGGTAAATAATAATGAAATTTTCTTTGAGAGGGCCCCTTATTAACGGGACGTCCCTGTGTATCACATTATTTCTATGTTGTTAATACTGAAAATGTAGATTTCATAATAATAGAAAATTTCACTTTATAAAATTTATAAAATAATGTGTAGTTCCCCGTATTTTGCACAACGTGTTGGTTCATTCGAAGTCACGCGTGCAGGGAGTCTGAAATTTGAAACTAGCTAGATCAATTTTGGCTAGACACGGTGCGCAGGTAGAACAGAATCGAGCACAGCAATATACCAATCAGCAGTAATCCTTGAATGCTGTGTTGACACTGCCCACAGAGATATCAAGTTTAACAACGAGTTGTTTTTTATGTTATTTACCGATCGACCCCGTGATATTTACAGCAGGTGTCAACATTGTGCCGCCATTAGTGAGACTGCCTTGTCTTTCTTCTGAGTATTAAAATTTTTTCACCCACTGCCATTTTTCCAAAAACATTTTTAAACGCTTCTGAATGCTCGCGATCTCAATTACTGCTCTTTGTTTATAGCATACACTACCTGGAGAAACCATTTTGAGAACTAACTGCAGCACAGGCGTCTAGCGGAAGTGAAGCTACATGAAATAGTGTGAGAATGTTCCAAGATAACAAATACGATAAAATGATAGAGAAATAAATATACTGTATTACTCATTGCTGTAATATTTTTAAGCAATCCGTTGATCTTTCTTGAATGAAAGATGCACAGTACAGGTAAGTTCTGAAGCAACCACAGAGAGCACCAAGTGTCGCGCGACGTTGATGTACCGAACGAACTAAGTACACGGAGAAATGAGAGGCGGTATTCGGAAAACACACAGTGAGTAAATGTGCTTGTCTAACAACATTGAGACACGAGGTTCGCTCCCCTCTGTAGGTTTCTCATTCCTGCCTCGCTCAAAGTTTCGATATTATTACAGTTGCACTGGTGGATGAAACAAAAACTGTATCTTGACCATGGAGGAGTCAATTAGTGTTTTCCGCGTAACACAAAAAGTAAAGAGATCATTTTTATTAACAACTGCACCCGTAAAATCAGCTCTTCAGAATGTCTAGACATCATGGCCTACCATGGCATCCTATTACCAACAGCATTAAACATAGTTACTGCTATTCAGAAATTATCACAAGTAATATTACAAGAGGATCTGACACTGCCGATAAATTCACGAACGTACTGAATTGGAAAGCTCAGATCCCTCCAGTGATTTAAATATAATTTCTGCAAACTTGACTTAGATTATTGAATATTTATATATTTGTTTTATGAATACTTAAACTTTTCAAGCCATCTAGCAGCAGACGAATGTTAATGGCAATAGAGAAGAACCAAACACAAGTTTGGGACTATTGCATGAATAGAATAAGAATAAAAGTAATATATATTTGAAATTCGAGCACAGATTAATAACAGTTGTATCAAATGTTACCTTACTTATTAATACCTACCTATTCAGAAACCGTGAAACTGAAATAGACGAAAGACGACCGTTACAATCACTACAGTTCCATTTACTAATACCAACAGAGGAAAACAAAACAGAGATAACATTTTACCATTCTGAACGTGTTTATTAAAATTTATGTTTACTTAGGCAGGTATTATTGTTACATAATTAATAGGATTGTTTCAGACTGTTTGGCTGAATAAGCAAAAGCAATTGTTTGAGTGAATACACATTACGTTTGTTAAACGTACAGTTATTGCAAACACAGTTATAAATTTGAATGAAGGGACTGCAATTTCATTGCACACAAAGAATATTTGGGAATTAGCAGATGAAGATGAGGAAGCAGAATTCCATACTTTATTTAGCATTGCCGAATGACGTTGATGATTAATCTGTATGATGCTCAGGAATTATAGTGGGGCGGGATAGAGTTGGCTACACTGACCGTAAGAGAAACGCACTTTGCGTGGTAAAGAGATTTGATAAAACTTTACGATAACTTCGATATTGGGCTGTGATTAGTCGAAATTAAATTTTTCTTTCATTTCTTTGGTCGATTTTATGATGATGCCATATAAGTGAAATAGCCTTATAGCTCCAAGAGGAGCATGTGCGCGCAAGTGGCACATGAAAACTAGCAGTGGTCTTGTCACTCGCTCGTATGCTCTCTACTGGCCAACGAATAGCACAGTATTTATAAAAAACACAATTTAAAACAACACTATGATCTGTTCCTGGAGATAAACACAAAAATGTCGTTGATGTCGGAAGAATGACATTCACTAAACTATTCAAGAATATAAATAATAATTAATAATAATATACAGAAGACTTAAGAGCTTTCATTATATTCTGTTTGTAAAAATCAACGTGTTACCGTAGTTTGTTCATTTTGCACGCCAGAAAGATTAATTGCGTTAATTTTATGTAATGTAGGTAGTGTGTGAATTTCGAAATATTTTGAAGAACAATAAATTGTATGGTTTATTTCTGATACGATTCTGAAAAAAAAATCAGATAGGAAACATCTTTTTTATTTCTACGGATTATATGCAATGCAAAATCTATTTCTAAACTCTTGAAATGTACAGCGCACCGCCATTAATGTTTAATTCTTCCTCACTACATCGTCCTTGGCACGAGAAACGCAATATGTACGGACAAGGATGCTCGTGAGCGCAACTTTGCCGCTGCTGTTATAAAGAAAAAGTCTGGGTACTAATAAAGTGGCTCAAAGTGTATAGAGATGTTGACGGGGGAAAAAAAACGAAAAAAACGAAAAAAAAAAAAAACGAAAAAAAACGAAAAAAAACAACGAGAAATTAGAAAATTAACCACCAAAGGCCTCCGCAAAAGCGCTGAATAAAAAACATATCTATCAAAGTGTAGAATGTTGACTGTTACGATTTTAAGCACATCAAAAGCGACCCTAGGCGCGCTAGTTAATCTTCCTCTTTTAACACCCGAGTATTATGCCTTCGAGCTTTTAGTTCATATATTCAAGTTCTTACCCTTAGTACATAAATGACGATAATTTTATTACATAGGTTAGGCTAAATTTAGGTTAGGTTAGGTTAGGTTAGTGGTGGTTGGTGACAATAGGAATATGTGTAAACAACTCATTTTCTAAGTTACTAATAAAGAAAACATATTTGCATGATTAACAAAAGTTATTTCCTCCTTAAGCTGCCCAACATTCGCAATTTCCTTACATAAATTCTTCAAACTTCTGAATAAATAACGCATGACAACATTTATCATTGCATTAGCAATATAATACAAGAGGAATCCCACGTGAACCTGCAAGAAAAGTCATTTTACAATCCGTAAAACAACTAGCAGGCCTGCAAAGATCATGAAAGGTCGATTGTGGCCATCGACAATTATTTCTAAATCCATTTGAGACACATATATGGGATATTGAATATGATGACCAACGACATGCCTAATAGAGAGACGCTACACACTAATACTAGTGCAAATATTACTAAATAGTGGATAAAAACTCTCCAACTATTATCGCTGCCTGCATTCCGATTGCATATTTTGAAACCTCATATTGATTTCCGTATTTTAACTGCAATATATGTATAGGAAGCTCGTTGACTCCCTTTACCGCAGTCCCGGTCATTTGCCGCAATACGAATTCCCTGTACATCTATCTGTCATAAATTGTGGATAACAAGTGAATAAAAGTGTAAGTTATTCCAGTAAATGAAAATGTTTTAAAAAGCGGGTTATTTCAATGGTTTGGTAAAAAGAATGCTATCGATTGTACTGCTTTTCCTTTGAAATGCTTTCATTGACACACTCGCGCTAATGCCACAACAAAGTGAAATTCATCACAAAATATCAGTGTCCCGATTTCCGGAAGAAAGAAAAGCATTTACAAATTATGATTTTAATTTATTTCAACAATATAAAAGATAGTCATATAAACACAACGAGGTACTTCCATGTATTTAACACAAGCAGCCCAAGACCCCCCCCCCAAATAAACTAAACATTCTCAATAAATTATAACGCAATTATTATTGAATACTAAAGAGTGCCGACCTTGCATTAAAGCGAGAATTCCGTCGAAAGCCCAATCAAACAAAGAATTCCCAATTCAGAATAATTTAACAAGAAAAAAATAAACATCAATTAATATAGGGTCACTAAATCAAAATGGTGTTTAGTTGGCCCCTTCTCTATCAAATTTAAAGGTAACTCCAAATAGGAGACCCCCATTAGCGAAGAATGATGACAGAAATTCCGATCACCCTCCTCCTTTCACCCTTTCTGGTGAAGCCAAAAGTACATAAAAATGCCTATTTCCCGAAGTCTGGGAACCAACTCAATTTAGCTACGAGCAAACAACAGCATTAGGGTTAAGAGGATGACGTCACTAAGCTAAAACTATCCATTCTTGTTACACCAATAAGCGTAGACTACCGTACGATACGCGCTACAGTATAGTCACATAGAAATAGGCTGCAGTTGCGTTATCTGCAATTGGCTGGGCTACAGGGTCCTGCATTATGTCCAATGAGAAACAAGCTGCTGCACACTGTGATAACTAGGTTATCCATAATGAGTACTGAAGCTGGTTAAATGTTACAGACCAGCTGAATAACTAATCATTTAAGTATATTCAATTTGAATTCTAATTACTTTATTTGGAGTCTGTGGTATTCTCTTCCAAATTACAATTTTTTTTCTATCTTTAAGTGCATTGTTGAGTTGCTGAAGATAGATATGCTCTTCCCAACGGTATGCAATTCACGAATTAAAGGTCTTATTTGACTTCCTATAAATTCATTTAGTCCTATTGTTTTTCTCTCGCTTGACTTTCCTTTAAGTGTATATAAATCTAAACCATCGTTAGTTTTTATAGCATCGCTCTCCCCTTTCATTACTTTTTTCATCAAACTGTTTTACACACCATGCTAGTTGAATTAGTAACACTATATGACAGCACATTCACTGGATTTCTGTGGATTATGTTAGTAATAAAACTTCTTCTTTATACAATTCAAAAAGTGTAAGACCACACACTATACTAGAGTCTGAGGTTTAAGTTGTCACTTTTTATACCGTCTTTCTAGCAATGGGCATCGGTTCATTCAAACACATTACCCGGAAATACTTTAATGACAGCCCTTCAAGTACCCTCCCCACTCCTACCTGTTATGCCTGATTGTGTTTTGTAAAGATATCAGTGGTGGTCGAGTTAAAGTAAGTCTCTGTAGATGAGTTTGAGATTGTGAGTGATATTGTGCATTGGAAATGTTTTTCGAGAAACAATTACAGTCTCTTTCAGTGATTTTTAATTATCTCGTTTTCATTACACTCGTGTTCGTTGTTCTTTAAATTGGAAAACGGGGAAAAGCAGTAAAATCCGATGGCAGGGACATAATTGTAAAAGTTCACAGGTTTTTCAGTGATGAATGTGCAGCTTTGAAATGCGGGAAGCCAACTATCTCAGCGATAGAACCACTGCAGTTATAGGCGTGTTTTCTAGGACTGTCTTACGAGTATTAAAATAGAAAAACAAATGTGAAGCAACTGCAAGTGGTTTGCGAATTCCAGGTAAGAAGCACCCGAACAGGAAACCCAGAACAACCGAAACAGCTTCATTCACTGCCGCTGCTATAAAGCGAAGTATTTATACTCTTTATCGAACAGACTTTCTGCCTAGCTTGCAGGGTGTGTATAGTGTACTAAAGTTAAGGATTATTGAAAGGCAATATATGCTCCTAAAGACATATTCTTTAAAAAATCAAATTTAATTATTTAAAAACTATCAAGGCAGGAAAGCTGGGATGTTATTTCAAAATGGTTCACTTTTTTAAGCAAAATGAAAGAACTAAGACTAAGACTATATCGTCTTATGCGGACATAAATGAAACATGGGGGGATGTAAATCACACTAAAAATAAAATGTGGAAATGCGAACTCCAGAAAGTGACTTTCCTCCGTAAACTTCAAAAGGAAAACGTCAGCGTATAATTATTTTATATTTTAACTATCACAAGAGGATCTGACACTGCCGATAAATTCACGAATGTAGTGAGCTGAAATGCTCAGACCTCGAATGATATTTATTAGGATTATTTCTCAAATAAATAAGAATAAATATACAATTTCTGTAAACTTGGCTTACAATGGTGTAATATTTGTACATTTGTATTATGAATCCTAAACCTTTTCAAGCCATCTAGCAACAGACAAATGTCGATTGTCAGTAATGCCAATAGAGCAGAGCCTAATACGGGTTTGGGACTATTTTATGAATAGAATAAGAATAAAAGTAATATACATTTGAAATTCGCGTACAGAATATTAACAATTGCATAAAATTTTATACTTATGAATACTTATCTATTCAGAAGCCGTGAGACTGAAATAGACGAAAGTGGACTATTGCAATCGCTAAGTTCGATTTACTAATATCAAGTGTGAAAAAACAGTGATAACATTTTATCATTCTGAATAACGGGTTTCTTAAAATGTGTGGTTGCTTAGGTAGGTGTTGTTACATAATTTGCAAAATGATTTCATCATTACAACGCTTTGAAGAACCCTCTATTTTGCGTTATGATTGTTGATAGTTTTGTTGCTATCAATACCTTGCCACCGCCTGCTAGCAATTGTGGTCAGTGATGTGTGCTCACGAGGTATGGAGTTGGTTACACTGCCCAAAAGACAAATGCACGTCGCACGGTAAAAGGATTTGCTAAAAGTTTAGGATAATTTCATTGCGATATCGGGCTATAATTGGTTAACATTCAAAAGTCTGTTTCATTTTATTTGTCGATTTGATGATCACGTCACATAAATGAAATAATCTTATTAATTTTTATTAACCTTATAAATTTTGCAATGAAGTTGAATGAATCTGTTTTCAGTATTACATAAATTCTTCCTTAAAATAGCCGTAGCATAATATTTAGTTGTGAATAGCATTTTAGGAATGAGTTACTATGGGGTTTTTAGCAACTTGTGTCATAATTTAGCAATTTATTAACATGTTGGCCAACAATAAACATTGTTTATAAATCTGGTATACAAACAAGAATTAATTGGTTGCTAAGTTCATGATAAAGAAAAAAGGAAGAAGAAATGTGTTTAGTAGAACGTGGCACGTACACAGTAGAACACTGCTCTGCAGAGAACAGCCATGTTATCTCTCTTTGTCCTTTTGCACCTTCCGAACTTTACATTCTCTTATTTTAATCAAGATTCATAAGATATGTAATACGAGTAGACAACAATTAATACAGAGAATTTTAAACAATACATCAGAACATTAAAAATAGCTGAACCCAAAGAGATCCCATTAATGAAGCTTAAACACACACACTAGACCAGAGTAATTCCAAATTCTGCTGTTCCCTTTTCATCTCTGGGATTCACAGCTAGGTGCTGATGAAAGATTAAACTTTTAATTAGAGTGTGTAGCCTCATACCTTCATGTATTCCTTGCATATTGTGTATACTTTTGTTGTGTCTTCCTTTTTTGTTCTGCGATGAGAGTGGAACAGAGGCGTCCCACCCTGTCTTTCGCTTATTAAAAGCAGACTGAGCCTTGTTTAGGTACAGGCTACCTCACACAAAGTACACGTCTCGAACCGCGTCTTATGCATGCATAACGACACAACGGACTAATATTTCAGTGCTGAAAAACCTGCATGTGCAATTCTCTGGAAAATTTCTGTACTCCAGCTCTACCGAAGAAGTGCATAAAAATCGAAACAGAATATTTCTTTCTATAAAAGTTAACTGTGATTACTAATTTAACTTATGAGAAATGTAAGTTATAAACCATTCCCTTAACTTTTACCTTTTAAGATCTTCTCTGCACTAAAAGTGTTCCTTTGCTGTTTTCAACATCAAGTTTCATGAACTCAAGCGAAAAGCATAAAACTCCGTCCCACTGAAAAGTTCTGAAAGCATTAAAGTATTGGATGCAAAAAAGACACTTTAAAGGGCTTGCTATTCCTCAAACTGGGGAAGAAATAGGAGGAAACGTTTTCTAGTTAAAAGGCCTCACGGTCAGCAGTGGGTATATTTATTCCTTATGACAGAATTTTGTTATTGCTTGGGACAGAAAATGTTGAAATTCTACACAAATATTGTACCATTGTGTTTGAGATAGGGCTGTCCTGAGTCACGATTAGCAATCTTTGTACACCTTTATGTCCATGTTTAAAATGAGGGTAATTCAATGGGATGTTTACAGAAATTATTTATTTGACCAAATACGTCTACAGACAAAATGTTCTTCATTGCACTCTTCCACAGTAATGAAAAGTCTTGTATTTTTACGAGGATGTCTTCCACCTTTATGCATTTGATAACTTGAATCACTCATCTGATATCTTTAAGTCTAGTGAGGAGGGTGTTTTTAATTTTTGTACCAGTCATAGCTGGATTATCTCATATTGCCAATTTCATTTAGGTGTTTACTCCCAAAGCTTGTCTGATGTATGTCATTCAGCAAGATTCTTCCATTAAGAAGTGGGATAGAGAGGGCTGGTGTCCGAACGTTTTCAACTGAAGTCTGACTCACAGCTACCAAATATCATACTGGTCACTCAAGAGCAGTGTGCGTAAGTTTTAAATCATATACCAAAGTGTTACATTCTACATAAAGTTATTTGCCATATACAACCTCAACGCCTGTTAAGGTATTTAAATCATAAAATCTTATTGTTCGGTTTTTAGTTTTCTATGGAAGAAGGAAAAAATAACCTCAAATGATCCAAAAGTCAGTTTAATTTTGAAGAGCTGTCTAAAATGGAAGAAAACAAGGTTTATGAATAATTTTCTTCCAAAATGAAACTTTGCCACAATATAATCCATTTGCACTTTTCAAGTGTGGTTGCCAGCAAAGTTAATTGGGAATATTTTATAAAAACAAATATTTAAAGTGCTTTTATTTATACTTTGAATAGATCAAACGGAAATGAATTAAAAATGTTAATATGAAATTGACTAAATATTCAGTAGATACCCAACTACATCCTTACCTCTACTGCATAAGATTGTTGAGAATGCAACATTTATATATAATCTCCTGTAAATATCTTTGAATGATGGCCTTGAAAAAGTACCAATGAGTCACGTACAATATGAACACTCTTGGACTTCTCACATAGTTTGAATTATTGTTCAGCCAAGGGTCAGCAGAAGATGAACAGAGCTGCACAAGTAGTAGTACAAGGATTAAAATATTATGCAAAGATTTTAAGTTCTCTCAGCGTTGGATATTAATAATGATATCATGGGATATCAACCGAGCGTTGTTTGGGTTATCCACAGATTTACAACCACGAGAACATTCTTGTACGCAACTAATACCTGAGCACCTGAGAGTACAGAGCTCGGTTTCGGACATGGCTGAAGTATAGATAGTGCAAAAATGAATCATTGCTCGACCTGTCGCTCGGGTTGTCAGTTGTTTCTGCCTAGATTCGTTTGATTTGATTTATTTATGGACGCTCTTTAACAGTTCAGGTCATCATCGTCCCATTCAATTCAGGGCGTGAAACGGCCGACAAATTTTGCTCAGAGGCCTCTTCTTTCAGGTTTGAGGTTCTTTTTTGTGTCGTAAATGTGCGACACGGGACTCACGGCTTTACTTCCCTTCCGAAGGAAGCAATACTTAGGATTTTTACGCCCGAAAAAAACCCATCGATACTGGCCGGGTTTGAACCCCCGATCTTGGGTTTATAATGCAAGTATGGTTACCACTACACCACTAGGACCGACATGCCTAGATTCCACATCACAGTTCTTAAAAATATTTGCTTCGGGCTTCACATTGAACAGTTTTACCTCTCGTACTGCTGGATATAGCAAACAAATAAAGCGACCTTAATCCTGACGCCACATATGTTATTTAACTAATACCCAGATAATTTCAGCCAATAAGCAGAACAGTGCCCCATGCAAGATATTATCCATCCTTCACTCCACCATAGTAATAATTCCTCCCGCAGGAGGACTGTACCAAGCTTTCAACCATTTTGACTCCGTAGCTTGGATTTGCTATACGCTTAATTGAGTATAGGTACAGTCAGACGCAGTAAGAAGCTGTGATTTTTTCTTCTTTCTTAATGTTCAGGAACAGAAAACTTAGGCTCCGTAAGAGTGAGCAAAACCCCCATTACATTTTGTACTAAGATGTCTCGCTTTCTAAGAATAAATCTGATCACTTCTCCAGTAAGTGCCGGTTTGTAATGAATTAAACAAAATTACATTTTGTTTTTTAATTATGAGAACGGGTACAGTTATATATGTTGATCTTTGTTATGTGTTCTGTTTTGAAAATGAGGAGAAATTTTACAGAAAAATACGGTGAAAGCTGTGACTGCCGTCATGCTTGAATCTATATCAGTAATGTACTAAAAACCGTTTGGAAGTGCGAGGTTACAAATGAGCATTTAATACTACTAGTAAATTTTACATTTTTTCGCCTTGAAGTTTGAACCAGATTTTAATGAAGTGTAAAATCTCTAAGGTTCTGTAAAATTTCACAAACAATTTCGTAAATTTCCCTGTGAACTGCGAAGAAACAGAATGTAATATATTAACTTGAATTTCGTAAATTTTTAAAGGGCTAAATTAATAAGATGTTTAAGTACTGTCTTAAACTTTTGTTTAATTTTGGTCTGCAATGTTCTAAAAGAGAAATATCATATGTTCAAAAAAGAAAATAAATTATGTGATAAATTAAGTTAAATGTTGCTGCTATTTTTATTGCTTAGAATTAAATACGATTACGTTACATTTTATAGAGTTTGAAGTTCGTTATTAACAAGGTTTTAATATGTGCGACATACAGGTTTCTAAAACCATTATGAAGTTGAAAAAATTAGGGTTTACCGCGGTCACAGTGTAGCACCACAATTTGCTGCTTGTACAACGAAACCAAATCGCTGCAGCTACATCTATGATGTCATCCTTGGGAGAACAGTGGAATGATTCAGCAGCAGTCAACAACATGATTATGTTACTCTATTCACACCCCCAGCCCCACATAAGAAAAGGCAACAGTGTCCGTAATGAACACTACTGCGTTCATGTCACTATAATCTTATTTTGGCGCTAATAATTATGTATATAGTATCACTCATTAGTCACTATCGTAGTCCGATTCCTGCTCTAATTCCAACCCAGAGTGATCAATAGGACTGCGGTCAGAATGGGATAAAATGTCACGACCATGTGGGCATTTTCTAGTCTTAACCAAAATACTATGCTTGTTCAAAGTAGCTGAAGTAAGCCTTTTATGAAATTGCACACTATGACAGCTGCAGTTATCCACAACTGCGGAAATACCTTGGCTGTTATAGCGCAGTACAAGTTTTAATGTCCTCTTTCTTTGAAAGTGAAATTACAATAATCCAACTATTTATTTATGTTGCATTGATATGATTTGCTTTACAAATGAGGTGCATGAAAGTTCTCTCAAGAAAATAACGTCGTTACGCCTATGCAGTCGCTTTCGATACTGTTTAGAATGTAAATAATTTATTAATTTGTACTTTCAGATATTTTAATAACGTGTGGAGAGGGAAATGTTCACAGTTTCTGCTCAATCTTTGATGTACGGAAGTATTAGTGATACACTAAAGAATTACCAGGTATCTCATGGCAGTGCTACTGTTTCGACGAATTCAATAGTACTATACACCCAGACTCGGTGGGATGGATTGAGGTTATTATTTGAACTCTTGTTGTTACTATATAAATTCAGTAATGCCTTATATTAAGACAAACGTTTCGTTATGATACTAGAATTACGGGTCTTTTTCCACGTAGGTATTTGTATTGTAATAACATTATTTATTTACAAGTTTTATATACAAAATGGTTACGATAATAGGTGTTGATATGCCCATTTACATATTTAGTGCAATTTGTCACTATGATGTTACTCCTCTGCTTTGACTCAGATCACAGGTTTTGAAGGCTGTTTCTCATGACTGCATTACCTTCTATTCCACGCAGGTATATGGGACACCAAACTAAAGAGCGCTCGTTTGCATACACGTGGCCAGCTTAAAGAGAAATTGCTTGGCTCGCAGTTTCCGGCGGAGTAGGATATCCACAGTCCCTTAAATCAAGCAATAGATTTCTCATGCAAATTATAATTACAACAACCACATACCTTCAGCATAGAAAATGTTGGAAAGTATGTACTTGTGCCAGTGCACATCTCTCACTCTTATAAGAAAATTTCCAAGTTTTCTCAGAAATTTCTTTGAATTTCGTTTTTACTTTTATCCGGTGTCATCGAGTTTTTCCTCTGCAAGAGCATGGCGTTTTACTTTTGGCGTATTAGTGCTGCAATAATTTCAAATTTTCGTATACTTTGACATACAGAGTCTTCATCTATGATTGCTATGTGACAACAAACTTCTGTCGAGAAGTGAGACGGCGATTAATAGACAGATTCCCTGCTGTTCGTGCGCCTCACAGAGAAACGGTTCTTAATCTTGTGAATAGAGCTAGGGAAGCGAGAACCTTTCTTAATAAGAAACCGAAAGTAAAACGCCGTGTTCTTACAAAGGAAAAACTTGGTGACTTCGGAGAAAAGTTAAAACGAAATGCAAAGAAATCTCTGAGAATGCTTGCACAGGAATCAGGAATTTCGCAAACTTCCGCTTAGAATTGCATAAACTTTAAAAATTAAAACGCTATGCGATAACTGCAGTTCAGCAAATGTAACTGCACAATAATGTGAGTAGAGTTAGTGTCTCTAATTGGGTGTTGTAAAATGTTAATGTCGCTTTATTGAACCACGTTTTCATTTTTTTTTTACGAACGAAGCATGTTGTTATCTACATTGCCATATAGCGACACTAAAGTGTATCGGAGTAATCCGCATACTTTGGATTATTATTGTTTAAGGGGCGCACAACATCTAAGGTCATTAGCGACATACTTTGCAAAAACTGAAAAACAACATAAGAAGAAAAAGTGCTGCAATTTCATAAGAAGAATTTATGAGTGTTAATGGAAATTTCCTTAAAAGGTGTGAGAAAATGTGTGGCGGCACAAGGACATCATTTCCAACATCTTCTATGACTAAGATTTGTGGATATTGTAGTTATGATTTGGAAGAGAAATCTATGAGCTTGAATTTAAGGGGCTATGAATATACAACTCCGCCGGCACATGGCGTGCTTCCTGGTGCCAAGCAAATTCTCGTTGAGCCGGCCACATGTCCAAACGACGGCTCTGTACAAACTCTGGCGTTTAACTGTTCGAAACACATTCCTCTATCTGAATACTAAAGGTATAATTGTTTATCTTAGGCAATCTGTTCCGTTTTGCAAATATTCGGCACTGTTCTTTTTACATGAATTTCACACTTATCTCATTCTGAGCAAAACCATCAACGATGGCTCTCTTTGCTCTTTCTTGTATTTATCTTGCCCATTGGTTGACAGAGTTAAAGACATCTTTGAATATACATTTACTGCACACTATTAAATTCCAGTCGCTTTCCTTGTTGACTTAGAAATTTAAAAAATGCACACGCTATTGCGTTTTCTTCTTCAAATAGAGCCACGTTTTAGAAATTTTGGCGACTTTGCCCTTTAAATTTCTTGCCGAACACTTCAATACTACAATACAGTACACAGTATTAGGAGTCACCGAGAGCCAGGTTTCTCCAGACAATAAATAATTCCGGATGTTTTTCTTACAGTCATCCTCTCGTAAAACCGTACACACTGGACTACGGACAACTTCATGATATCATACTTGTACAACACGTGCGCAATAAATATATTATAGTTGATAGGCAATGAAATCCGAGCCATAAATATAATTAAGCTCGAAATTTAGTACTCAATAAACCAGCTGCTATGCATTAACTATGGACAGGTCATTTGTGTGATGATGTTGGTGGTAGGTAAATGGATAGGGTAAAACAAAAGCTAATTAGTTCTACCTTCTCTAAGGCCCAGTTATATTACATGTTGCGAACTGAAGATTTCTTTTAACTGTAATTTAAAAATTAACTAGAAGTTAGTCATCATTTCTGTTGCATAAAAATAAATTCAGACTACGTAACTTCGAGTTTGAATAATCGTCAAATCTATAGCAACATCGCGAAATAATAGGAAAATTGTGTTTAGAGCAAGTTGATGTTCAACTTGAGACAATCAATAATTATTCAGTTTTCTCGCCCCTTAGATATTATTTTTAACATGTTTTCAAATATTGATAAGGAAATGCCAAAGTAAATATGAGCAAATTTTAGCATATGTGAGAAAGATATTATTATTATTGATCTGGTGCTAAAATATATGGAAATAATTAAAAATAAGATTCAATCACAAATAAGGATAAAGAACGTCATAGGAGGAAATTGCCAAAGTGTATAATTCTATCCTTAACACTTCTGCGTTATCACCTCCATGCATGTGCAGTCTATAGCACTGAGAACTCCAGGAAAGTTGCAAATGTTTCAGAAGCCTGGCATCACTTTCCTTACATCACCCTCTTTGGTTGTTTGGGCGCTAATGCCCTTAGCAGTTTTGTGCCCTTAAACAAACATTATCGTCTTCGGTTGACAATTTAATAACGTCGCAGAGCTGCAATAACTCTAGTAACTTTATGGCCGTCCTTTCTCCACTTTAATACATTTGCAATAATTATTTGGAAGCTTCCTATCGCATAGAATCTTAAAAGTTAATAATATCATTAACATCGAATTCAAAGCATGATTTCACTTAGTTTGTGATTGTAATCGTGGACGTAACAACATTTCAGTTCTTCGATATCTTCTTGCTAAGGCTAAATTGCATTTCAATTGTTTGTCATTCAGTTCTGGGAAGGGATTTTTTCTCTCATGAAATACACAAGGAGCGCGGTGAAATTCATCATTGAATGAGATGATAGAATAATCAGAAATCCGTACAGCATACTACCCCTTGAACTCAGCTCTCTCTGTTGTTATTATAAGGAAATGAAAAGTGAAATAATGAAGAAACTTTATTGAATGAGATTAAAATAAATGTGACTGAGCATTTTATTTATAAATGAAGTTGTTGTGCTTCTGTACTCTGGAAATATTTTATTTAACAATTACTAAACTCTCGTTGGTGCTTTAACGTGTGAACTTTCGCGAGTTAGATTTAATTTGAGTTTAAGACGAAACAATCTTCGATTAATGTTTATGCAACTAAACAGTATAACTGATGGTTAATTTTATGCCCTAAACTCCGGTTAACTCTTTATACAACTGACCCTAAGTAGCTAAAAGTAATACTGTATATTTATAGAAAAAAAAAACTCAATTAACAACTCCTTTACAGTAATATATATTATGCTTAAATTAACCAAAGTTAAAAAGTATAAAAGAAAATATTAAGATTTGGGTTATTGCGGTCGTTAAGGTACGGGAGGTCTGCAGTTCGACCTCCTGAGATTTTTTCAGGATTTACTTAGTCCTCATAAATATCAATTCCGGAAAGGTAGCCTAAAACTTAGGCATGGAACGCCTAGTAGTTCCCAATTTATCATTTCATGCCATATACACTGCCTGTGATGCCTCAGCAATGAAAACTGATATTTAACATTATTAAAAATGTACTTGCAATAATACATTAAGATAAAATTCGAAAGCACATGGCACGGGGTATGTTATGCTTACTCAGTCAAATTGTACAACTGAAGTGAATTTAGCCCCATTTCAGATTTTAAATGGCCAGTAACAAACAGTCTACGGCACCATATAAGTGTTTATTAAAAGAGTCATTAACTTATTAGAAAAGTTAAGAGAAATTATTCAACAGATATTTTCGTGTAAAAACGCAAATAAGGGATATTTCTAAATGCTTATTTCGTTTGGATAATCAATGTAATAATGAATGGAATAGAACTATTACCAGCGTCAGCATGAGATATTTGAATGCTTTTAGCACATCCTAAACCTGAATTAACACAACAGAATTAAAAGTAAAATAAACATTACCTGATCGGTGCTCTTCAATTATATTATTTTAGGCTGATTTTTGCATACTTTCGTATGTGTCTATATTTTAATCTGATTTCCACAGATTAAGGATCCTTTGTTTTTAATGCCATTGTCTATGAGGATCGTTCAAACATTTTTTATCGACTTGTACGGCCTATGGAACAAATGTATATATTTCTAGCAGGTACCAGCTAATTGCATCAATTACCGTGAGTCTTCGTCAAAATGAGTTCCTCACAAGTTTCTTTAAAAATCCAAAGAAATGGAAGTGATCCGATCATCGCGGTTCAACGTGTTCGTGGCAGTTGAAAATGTGTTCTTCAAAATATGCACAAAACAATTTACCTTACGGTATTATTTATTATACAGTAGATAGATATATACACATTAAAAACCATTTAATGTCGCACCCACAAAAGTTTTATTTTTTTCAGATGCCGAGGAATAAGTTTATAACGTTTGTTAATTAATATAAATTTGTATGCTGAGAACGATTTTCGACATCATGAAACGTTCTTGGGCAGAATTTATAAGCAGAAGCAAACTTCGGATTAACTTCTTTAGGAGACCTACACTGCCACCTCAATAAACACTAGGAATTAAAACTATAATTTATTTGCAAAGCACTCCTCGTTTTTCATTTAGCTTTTCAACATTATTGAAGCTTACACCGCATTTCTTCAAGAACTGGCACTAATTCTTTTAAGGTAAACCACACGTTTCTAGTTTCTTCGTTGCATGTGGCAATACTGTAAAAAATTTCCTTGATATAAGCAAATCGCACTACTGAATGTCTCTTTAGACCGTTATATTGCCACTGATGCATTCTGATTTAAGGGTGATAACAACATAACTGAAACTGTCACAATAAGGTATGATGTAACATTGGAAAGTAAAATTTCGTTTCTCTACCTCTTTCTGGTCCCAGTAGTCTAAGAGTGTCATTAACAAAACTTGCTGCAGCTTCAATATCTTGCAACATATCAAGTATGCCTTTTCTTGATTCCTAATCGATAAGTTTGCCAAAGAGAAAATTAGCTTACATTTATTAGAGGCGACAGCAATTTCATTTACCACAGAGACAGTTTTTCAGATCTTTCTGGAATTTGTGAACTGTTGATTAGTTACAGTAAATATTTTTTTTCTAAAATAAACCATTTAGAAATGATAAGGTTAGAATATTCTTTTCTGCAAAACTTCAGAGCGTATTTTATGGTATATTTATAGCAATTAATGCACATTGAAAAGTTCGTTTTTTCCAGATATAGGAGGGACTAGAACGAAGAGGTATCTTGAAGAGACCTACCTTCTTTAGCCACGAAATGCTGATTGATATTTACATCACTTTTCCATCTACTGCTCCCATGTTTCACACTCCTTAACGCAATGTTTCAACTTAGCATTTTGAAAGACTTATCTATCCGCATTATATGAGATGCTATTAAAAAGTTCCCGGAATGACTAGATATCGCGCAAACAGATTACAGTACAGATGCGCGCGCAGCGCTAGAGAACTGTACCCTTGAACTAGCAGTGTGCAAAGCGACTTCGCTGCATTTACATTGGGAGTAGTGCAATCGGTATTTTTGTCATCCTGTGTGTAAGCTAGCCTGCAACTTGGAACAAAGAGCAAACGAGAAATTTGCAATAAACTTTGGAAATTGGGCACAGACACATTACACATGCATCGGCAAGCTTACGGCGATGGTGCAGTGGGGCGTATACATTGTTTCGAGTGATATGGTACGCTTCAAAAGTGGAAGAACGTCCCTGGAATTTGGGAAAGTACGGGAAGTTGTTCATGAGAATCGTAAGAGAACAATCAACTTCTGCAGACTTCTTCCTTTTCCAGAAGACGAGTACACGTCTCAAAGGTAAACGCTTCAACACAGCAGAAAGTTCTACATTCACTAACAAACATTCACAAAACGCTGGAACAGGTGTATTGCTACCTAGGGAGACTATTTTGAAGGAGATGTTATTCAAAATTTGGTAAATAAAATGTTTTCTCTGCAACAGAACCAGAACAGTGCGGGAACTTTTTGATAGCACCATGTGAGTGGCTTAACAGGGCTTCTTCACCACGACAACTGCAGCTAAAATTCATGTGTATGTGATGTGACTTTTGTAACACTGAAATAACACCATGAACTTCCTTGTCGTTACTGATTGCGCATTCTAAGTATAAACTTGTTTTTAGGTAACGTTTCATAAATTTTTGTTCTATTCACCAGTTAAGTGTTTGGTTGCTATAATGCAACTCTCACCTTATGTTATTTTTTTTACAGTCGGTCCTGGCGGTGTAGTGGTAACCATACTTGCCTCCTAAACCCAAGATCGCGGGTTCGAACCCGGCCAGGACCGATGGATTTTATTCGGGCGTAAAAATCGTAAGTATGGCTTCCTTTGGAAGGGAAGTAAAGCCGTGGGTCCCGTGTCGTACATTTACGGCACGAAAAAGAACCTCAAGCCTGGAAGAGAGGCCTCTGAGCAAAATTTGTCGGCCGTTTCACGCCCTGAGTTGAATGGGACGCTAATGACCTGAGCTGTTAAAGAGTGTCCATAAATAAATCAATCAATTTTTTTTATTACGGCCTAATACATGTAGAAATACATCTTGGTCTTGTGTCACTTAAATGTGCACGATATATGCAAAATTATATATAACCATAACATATGCAACAATATTTAAATATGCAAATATATACGCCTTAAAACTTTTAGCTCTATATCCCACTTTAATGCGGTGCAAAAGAATGTTTATGGGTATTCAACACACTTTAGTTTTCATCAACCAAGAATTCAATTACAGCCTGTTGCCTGTAACGAGAGCATGTAAAAGACACCACTTTTTATTACAGCTCCGCGTCTGTCGGGATGACTTGAAACTCACTCAGTACATGGACGGGGGAAATATCAGATTTCGTGCATGCAAAAGAAAACATTACTATCCCATAAAAAAAAAAAAACAACGCGGTAAATTAAATTTTGAACGACATTCATACCTCTACAGTCTAGAGGGGATGGATAGAAAAAACAACCTGGCGATTTTAATACCTTCTATACATACCCGCATTAACGTTTCTCATTTTGACAGAGAGGGCTGGCCTTGAGTGAAGGGATAAGATAATTGTTAATCTTGTGAAACTGCGCGCTTAACAACTGTTTTCACATGACTTGTATAATATTAATTGTGGATATGAAGTTATAAGTGCGTTAGGATTTTTTACCCTTTAATAAATCTCCAAATGAAAACCGGGGAATGATAAGAATATATTTTAAGGAGCAACTCTTATAATTTTTTTTTTTGTTGTTTTTTTTTTTTTGTTAAGGTAAAGATAATTTTTTATCTCCGTGAGCTTGAAAAACCCGCTGAACGTTTTCCATTTTGTTTAATGCAAAATCTGTGCATGCATCTCCAAACTTAAGCTTTACCTTGTAATAGAGTGGAACCTAAGGCTAAAGACGTAATTAAAAACATTAAAAATGTGACAAATGTTTACAGCTTATTATAAATAGATTCTACTGACACCTTTCCTCACAAAGAACGCACTTATCTGCTTGTTTGATGCTCAAAAGTGGAAGCTGCATTTATATTAATAGTTAGGAAATAAAAATACCAAAATTGTAGAATAATAAGCTTTATCGAGTTATTTTTACAGACACCTTTATAGGGCTTTATGATCCAGAACATAATAACCCTAAACTGGTTTCTAATATTATATTTTAAGTAGGTTATAGAACAAAACTTTACAATTCATTTCTAAGTATACAACAGATGACGGTCGTAATATATTCACAAACTATAAAAAAATTAAAATGCTAATTTGGATTATTATTGGTAATAAGTCATTTATAATAACTCAGTTTGCTAAAGAAACAATATCACGATTGTAGAAATCCAATTGTTAAGTTTACGTAATATTTAACTTGTATAGGGAATATTAGGAGCTATTAAAGCACTTTCTAAACACAACTCTTGCGTGTTAGTTAACACCCTGCATCGCATTCAACAATTTGCCAGAACAGCAGCTCAGAAACTCGCTCTCGGGGACTCCACGAAGCAATAGATTTACTGTTAGCTACATTTATTCTTGAATGTATAGGTACAAACAACGAATTAAGAGATACTGAAAGATTATACAAAGTTGCGATGTGTATTTATTGACCTAAAGAATATTACAATAAAATTGACGACAGGTATTTATTCTGAAGGGAGCTTTCAAATAGCAAGCAGAAAACGTAAATCAGAGAAAGTTACTTATTTGTACCGGCGTAGTTTTGCTAGCAACAGCAGCCATTTTTTCAACAGCGAATTGCGTAGCCTGTAGCTCGCCTGCGTTAAGATTTTCCCGAACTATCAAGAAGGCCATAGCAATAATGATGAATTTTCGTTATAAATTACTTGTATTATAAATAATTCTCTGCATTTATTTCTCTAATATTTTAATATTAAGAAATAGTTTGGTAAACGTAGATTAGAACTCAAAATTACATTTCTCGTATTTATCACGGATTGTAATTGAAATGTATCATCCCTATAATTCAGAAATTACAATTAACTAGTCATGTCGTATATAATATATTGTTAATTATTAATAATATTAATCTTTCGTGCGTTTAAATATATTTTAATATAATATTATTATGATTATTACTACTATTTAGTAAGAATTAGCTATAATAAAAAAGCGAATATTTAAAAATATATATTTATTTGTTTGTTAAAAATATATAGGATGCAAATTTTGGATTTGAAAGTTTGAGTTAAATCTTAAGGGGTGTGTCTGCTGCGAAAGAAAGATTGACAGCCGCTGTGCTTGTGCGTGGCTAGCAGATGGTTGGGTAGAACGCATGGTATTATGTAACTGATGATCTGTTCCACGAATATGTAATTCTGAGCTCATATTTACCTTGTCGTCCAGCACAATGCATCCATTTCGGCGACTTACCTGAAACAGAAAAAACAGTATATGAACAACAATAGTTTAACACGTTGCACTGTACCCAATATTCCTTAATTTCTCCATTTTTTTTTTTTAGAAGTATTGTTTGGTTTAAATTCTATGTTTTATTTCCATTATATTTTAAACGTTTAAATCATTGATGCCTACTAATGCGTTTTCCGGACGACGAATAAGATGGCATAAATGAATTCTTAGTTTGACAGCATTCAGCAAACATCCAGATGAATCGCTCCCAGGAAATCTGACCGAAGGAAGAATCGATAGCAAGTCCGCTAGTTAACAAGTATACCTCATTAACTTCTTTGACTCTGCATTGCTCGCTATTAAGTACTAACATGTCATCTTCCTAAATGCTGTAACATTTTTTGCTAATACAATTTCTAGCTTTCTCATTTCTCTTAACATAACTCGCTCATTTCAATGTTTTCTTTACCGTTCATTTCCTTTAAAATATTTACGTACTTCACCCTTCTGTCTTTATGCTTCTACAAGCGAAACCTTTTTTGAGAGCTTTTGCGCCAAGAAACGTTTACCACCGTGCAATGAAGATTTAGGGCATATCAGTAGCGATGTCAGAATATGCTAGAAAAGACAGCGTCCTGTGCTACGTGGTGTAGCAGAACTAGCAGAATTTACAACCTCTGGTTAAATACAGTGGCGTGCGTTTAACTCCTCCTACTCCTGCTCTTCTTGGATATGTAATTTACTTCCTATCTTGGAGTTATTGCTTTCCCTTACACCTAATTACAATCCAAAACAGTGGCCATTCGCGCGGTTCCCTCAGGCCCATTCTCTCTACTCGCCAAGTAATACCTTTGGACAAGATTCATGTCATTTCGTTCATTTCTGTCCTTTTTCAGAGAGAGAAGTTAGATTTTAAAATAATTACTCATATTATTGGTCATTCTACCTTCCAACACTTGCTTCATCTAGAGATTCTGAACTTTTGATCAATAAAAACTCAAAAACTGTATTACTGAGCGGTGGGTTCTATTTCGCTGAAATTCCATTGATTAGGAAGTTTATATATTGTTATTCGACATACCGGGTGCGCATAAATATTAAACAATAATACTATTCAGTATTACTATAAAGGCATATTACCACCATTTGAAGGAAGAATGTTTGCAATTGCTGACAACTTTAAATTGCCGCTTCTTCGATCTAGCGATTAGCTACTAATCCTGTAATTCCGACTTTCATACCCGGTAACCGCTTAGAAATTTTCTAAATCTGCAACGGAGTTGACCAGCCACATGAGGACAACTGGAGAGCTGCCTGATAGAGAGGTGGCGTCCGTTTATTTGGAAAGCCACGTGATGGTCATTGGAGAGGAGTCGGTATGCTCATCACATGTCTCCTGCAATATGCCCTCTGCCAATAATATCGCAAAAGGAAAGCAAGGCCGACCGAGATCACTAAGGGCTATCGCGCTAAGAGGAAGGAAGTGCTCCCCAAGGCAGATATCTAGGCGGTGCTCCCATTTCCGCCAAACCCGAACGGAACGAATTATTTTTACTGACGAAGCTACATTTAAAATTTTCGGAAATTTAAAAAGGCACAATGACTAGAAACCGAGCTGTTATGGAGTTGGTATTTTTTGTTCTTTTCAAAAGACATATATTCGCCGCATTCTTTATTACTGAACAGATGCCAAAAAAGTGGTACAGGAGTTTATTTACCAACAAGACGGATCCCCACCAAATTAATATGCAGAAGTCCAGAATTACCTAAATGAACACTTGCCAAGTCATTAAGGCGCTGCAGATCTCATGTGCAAATGACAACCCTGGATATCAAGATGTGTGGTTTCTTCCCCTGGGTTTTAGTCACATGTCATCAGGCATATCACGCAAGACATTTGGTGAGGATTAATACCTGGACGTCTACCATGCCACACGTGGAACACAAGCATTACTGTTTGAAATAGTGCACTTCCATTCAATACTGATGAAAATATGAAGGTACAAAATCGTTCAGTAATTTAAGCGTAACCTTTAGAATATCGCCATTACTAATTTTAATTTAATTTAATTTAAAAAAAAAAAAACGGAATAAACTTATTTTTATTAATTGTGCCTGGTAGATAAAAATACTCCTCACGGAAGATAACGAGAACATTAATATCGGCAATTGCAGTTTATATATGTGATAGTTTCTATTTAGCGTATTCTGTAACTGAATTTGGGGGAAGTGTTAAAACTTTTACTATTATTTTCTTCGCAGAATATGTGCTCGATGTCAGCAATGTAGGAAAAAATCGAAATAATAATAATAATAACAATAATAATAATAATAATAATAATAATAATAATAATAATAATAATTATTATTATTATTATTATTATTATTATTATTATAGGTAGTAGTGGTATTGTTGTTATAAAATTAAATATTTAAACAAGTTTTTGTAATATTTAATGCTTTTAAATTCTCAATTATAATACCATGACTGCTTTTGCCTCCAATCTTTACTATTACCGAAATGAGGGTTTAAATGGCCAATTTAAATAAACATTACACATTTTAGACTTTTGACTACGAAATTTAGATTTTTCCGCCACGAGAAAAACAGCAGTGGTGAAATTCAATATGGGGATGAGAAAGTGTTTATTAAAGAAAATATTTACTGGTCTTAATTTAAGTGATCCAGGGAGAAAAATCAGTGAGAATAATAATATGTGTCAAGTGCAGCACAATGACGTCAGTTAATGATTCATAACAGCCTGGGAGAGACTCCAATTGGAAAAAAAAAAAAAAAAACAGTCATTGAAGGAAAACAAATTAGAGCTGAAGTTTCATTCTACTCAACTGGTTTTTTCTAAAATAGTTATAAAAGTTATAGGAGGTGTTATATCTTTAAACTAATTTATTTTCCCTTTTAAAACGTTTAATATAGAAATTAATATGTGTGAAGAAGTTACCAATGAAAATTTTATCAACCTAGCTGAGTAGAACCGAAGTGAATTACATATTTTATTTTATTAACATTTTTGTAGCTATAAATATTGGAGTATGAATGACCTTTGAATGAATGAATTTATTCCACAATTAACTTTACAATTTGTTACAATATACCCTCAATTTACAATAACAATATTTTTACATACATTATTAACCCACTCTTTTTACTCTAGATCCTAGCAGCAGTATACAAAATACAGTTTCCTACCTACTTAACCATGTGGTTGGCTGATTACCTCCTTTTACTTTCATCCTATTTCGTTCCCCCTTCTCCTTAACTTTATCCAAAAATGCATTTAAATTAAACGAAAATAATTTCAAAATTGCAATTCAAGGAAAAAATTGTGGTTTACGTAAAATAATAACTTGTTAAGAATATTCAAAATGTCCAACATTGTCACTGAGAGCCTGCATAGGTGCCATTTCATTTTCAACCACATCTTGTGTTTCTATGAATATCAAATGCGCATGTTACCCAACACAACACTAAAGTAATTAACAACAGTGGTCAGCGATGAAATTAATACCTCAGAAATGTGCATATTTTTCGAAATAGAACATCACCGTAAATACCAAATAATGGCCAGATTCTTCTTCGTGCTGTTTTGAATTATACTTTAAGCTTCTAGAAGACTGTAGATCTTCCATTCTGATCAAATTGCTCCTTGGGGAATGGGTAACGGAGGGTGTTGCTTTGACCTATACCAAGATGCCTGCTATGAAGCTGTGATTAGGTGCTTAAAGTTATCAATCATGTTGCCTAGCCAACAATCTAGCTACACGAAATTCCCTTTGTTATTTGTGAAAGGGACAAGGGACGCGAGACCGTCACTGGATTCAAAAGACTGGGTACCTGGAGAACACTTGGCTGCTAGTTCCAAAATCGTTGTAGGCAAAAGCCTCATCCCATGATTCTCCCAGATGAGATATCCGCCTCGAGCACACACTGTCTATGTGTAGTGCTGAATTGTCTCACAAGCGATGGTCATGCACAATACTTACCACAATGGCACTGTGTCCGTTCTTGAGCCCTTTTACTGAAGTTGATGAAAATAGCTACTGCAGTGAGACCAGTTTAATGCCCTACTACTTAGATCAGCTGACCAGCGGACCTACATTCTTAATTCCTGAGATTCCCCAAGCACAGCGCTATTCACTATTCTGGTCAGTTGCGAGCGAGATGGGATTTTGTCTGGCAGTTGTGTTGTGCAATAAGAGTGAGATTTCATTTAACAGTGCAGTGGTGTTGTGAAATGCTGAGATATTCATTCTCAAAATATACATCGAGTAAAGAAGATCGTGCTGCAGAATGAGACATTTATTTAGGCGTAAATTTCCTTGTAGTCCGGTTCCAACACAAAAACCATTATAATGGTGGTACAGAAATTTAATGAAACATGTTCTGATACTGACCGGGCAAATAATCGAAGACATCAGGTTCTCACATAAAACTTTGATGAATAAAGGCTCTTCTATTAAAGCCCTCCGTGTTCCCCAAATCATACGTCTGTGATTTTTGTTTTCGGGGGACAGTGAAAAATAATTCAATTAACTCTCACAGACTGGAAGAACCTAAACATCTGAAACGAAGTTAGGTCTATTAGTGATGTAAAACTGATGCGCATCAATGATAATTTCCTAAGAAGATGTGGATTGTATGTCAAGGAAAACGGGTAACATTTTCTGCACTTACTGTAAGGAGGGTGAGTACCAAATTCTATTATTTAATATGATGTGCCTACGTTTTATAATTGTGAGACGCTTGAGCGCCGAGAGTCTACGCAAGAAAATACCAGCAGAAATGCGAGTTCTGTGTATCGGGACTATTAAATGATCTTAATGTACCATGTTAGTAACGGCCGCAGTTTTATCTCTTTCACTAGTGCAGAATTGGGTTTACGTTTGCAGTTACTGCTCTGTTAACTACTGGGAAGTAACCTATTTAGAAAGCTTCATTTACTGCCACACAAATAGATACCACAAATCTAGTTATTATTTTGTTTCGCCACTATGAGGGGCGTTCTAAAAGTCCTCGATCTGACCCACAAAAACACGAGTTTTAAGAGGCCTTCTAAATCAATACATTTAGTCCAACAAATGTCCAACTTTTTAATACCCTCAGTAAAATAAGATTTGTCTAACTGTGAAAAATAAGCGTCTTCCTCAGCTTCAACCTCATCATTTGATGTGAATCTTCATCCACCCAGCCATTTCTTCACGTTTGGGAACAAAAAGTAACGTGAGAGCCAAATCCGATGAATATGGCGGATGTGGAAGCACTTGGAAACGAAGGCCATGCAGTTTTGCAGCAACAAATCCAGAAATGTGTGAAGGCAATTTATCGTGGTGAAAGAAAATATTTTTTGCAAGATGTGGACGTTTAGCCTCAATAGCATCCTTCCGTTGGTCCAGTAGTGAAGCGTAATACTCCCCGTTGATGGTTCTGTCCTTATGGAGGTAGTCTACACGTACCACACCATAAGAATTCCAGAAAACCGTAACCATGACTTTTCCTGCAGAAGGAACCGTTTTTGCTTTCTTTGTTGCGCTTTCATCTTTTGGCACCCACTGTTTGGGTTGATCCTTCGTCTCTGGCGAATTCATATTTTATCTACTGTTATGAAACGTCGCATAAACTCATTGGAATTGCCTCTAAACATGTCTAAACTGTGCGATATTGTGAATTTTTGTCACAATATCGTCGGTCGTAGCTGATATGGGACGCCCTGAGTGCTCATCGTCTTTAATGGATGTACGACCACGCTTAAATTCAGCAGCTTACATTTAATGAAGGGGAAGAATACTTTAATATGAAAACTAGCTGCTTTTGTATCTCTATTGGGGTTAAGTCCTTCAAAATGAAGTACTTTATCACAGTTCGTATTTCCGTTTTATTCATTTTGTGGAAAACGTTAACCGTGGTTTGTTTACACACTCGTCACAAACCAGTGACTACACTTACTCGTCTGAAACTTTATAGCGCGCCATCTAAAGGATGATATTTAACAACTATCATAGTAATTTGGTCATCTTCACGGCTTTCTGAGTCAGGCTGATAATTTTAGAACATTCCTAACATGTCTGTTTTGGACAACGCATTTTCATAGTTTAGGCTCTCTAGGATATTTTGACATTTTTGCTAAACTTTTATATGTTTCAGCTATGATAGCGCACTTTCCCATATTTAACATTTTACATGCACCACAACTGTCTGAATGGGAGGAAAGAATAGACCCGGCACAGCAGGGTGCAGATAACAGTATTTCACACTACTACCTATCATGACATCAATCTGGTGGCAGTGAAATAAAAATCAATATTATTATTTTTAAAATAATATTATTATAATATTATTTTTTTATTTTATACAATGTGTGCCATAAGCTACAGTCACCATTGTTTGCATGTGTGTATTCCTTTTCCATTATTTTTCCATGTTGTCAATCGTTATATACAATTATATACAATTTGGTAAATTCAATATATATTCAAAATAAATATATAGTATATTTTTAATTAGTGACTGATAAATATAAGGATTGAAAATAGAATAGGCATTTAAAATAACAATAATGAGGAAAGGAATGGATAAATAACGCTCTGATGATGGGAAATAATTATTTGAAGTGTTGGCTTAACCGATGACAAAATTTAGTAAGGTTTGTAGATGATAGAAAGGGGGCATTTTAATTTCAATTGCGTTGTTATTATTCTATTTGTATTTGTATTCTTATTGAATTGGAATTAGAACAGTTCTGTTCAATTTATAATTTAGCTGAGAAATTTATTATATTCTATTGTAATTTCAATAAATAATATACAATTTCGTGCAACGTGACGAAATTGTTGAAATAGGCACATAAAAGTACTGTTAAGTCCACCAATGCAACTCATTAAATTAAACCTTACCAAGGGTTTAGCATTGTTATTGTTTGCACCAATGCAATACCAAACTTATAATTCAATTCATAGTTTAGGTTTATAACTAACATTTCCTTAGTTTAGATCAGGTAAAGTTGTGTGATTGTTCAAGTTTGGTTTAAGATATTTGCCTTAATCCACCATTACCATTACTACTTCCTCTCTTCGGTGCTACATAGTGCACTTCTTCTTGTTTGTAATAGCCATGATGGTACCAACTTCACCACAATGCGCCGTCATTTTATCCTTTTTTGTACGATTTGTGCTATAAAGTCTACAAACGTTTTGGGGATACTTTTAATGCTTACAGTTCAATTCCTCGTGCCTAATACTAAGATTTTATGTAACCTTTAGCACCATTTAGCTACGTTCCCTCCCCCCCCCCCCGACCATATTAATGTATGAGAAATGAAATCAATTTGTAGGCTTATTCTAACAGTTTCCATTATAGTAAAGTTGCTAATTAACTGCCTGATTTTTGCTACTTAAGGAGAACGCTATGAACGCATGCTCAGAAACTTAAAAATTATGTGCATTATTAGTTAGAAGTATATTCATTTCTATCTTGCTGTTGTTTACTTGTGAAGAACTTACATATAAGCATCCTTTTCGTTGCCTGTTTTTCACATGTTATGCAATTGATATTAATTATTTAAATATTTATAAAAGTTTAAGAAAAATAACAGCATTGTAAGCCAAAACAATTTCTCAAACAAAACAGTATTTACGGTCTCAGCAAACAAAGTTTTCTCATTTTTAGAGCATAAAGACAAGAGAATCAAAGCAGTGATCTGCAGCATAGCAAGAGAGAGAAGAAGAGTGATTGCTACGCAGGCAATAACATGCATGAAATTCAATAAAAAAGAGAACAAAATGCTTTAGCAAAAGTGGGGAGCGGAAATGCAAAAAGGCGAAACTGGCATTAGCGGACTAGAGGCGTAATGAAGCTTCCCTTTTAATTGTATTCTCCCTTTTTTATTTTGTTGTAGGTATTGCTGCAGGACCGAATCGAACGGATACTCTTGGACTCCAATGCTGCCGCCGGGTCACATGCGTTAACTTTCCTGCGTCAGCAAAAGCATTTTAAAAAGCAAAACACAAATAACGTGACCTCATAAAATAATCGCCTCTAAAGGGATTCTCACTAAAACGTGATAGATAGAAAAAAGAGAAGCATTTTAATGGAACTTCAAATTAACTCTGCAAATCTCTAGTTCAGAGTAACGCACTTTGTACTTCGGGAGGAGCGACTTATACGCTTATGAACACCTTCAAAAATTTCATTTAAAAGGTTCAATTTCATTTTCGTGGAACTAAAGATTATGCAGTGCGTTTTGTTTATACGATGCACTAGCTGCTTATTTGAGGAACAGCAAAAAAATGGCGTTGAGCAGCTAAATCATTCATTGCAATAAACAAGGTAAGATAATATTATAGTTAGATAAATACTTGGAAGCCGATATAAAATGCTCGATTGAACAATTGATGGGAAGTTAAATATAGTTTATGTCAGATATGAATATTTAGGACAATGATGATGAACATAGGTATTTTTCTGTGAAGCAGTTTGTTGTCGGGCCTTACGTTGTGATGGCAATTTTGAAGCGGTTTGGTACATTGATTAATGGTCGCTTCGGTGTTGTTGCTCACGCTTCATGACAATAATATCTCAGGGATTTGTTTAGCTATTTTGTGACTCGTACTCAACAGGACGGAGGAGGATATTGGCTGCGTAAATGATTACGCTATGCGACAATTATATGCTAATTTATTATTCACAAGATCTTTCGCGCTCTCTGGAGTTCTGCGTACGATAGACGTTAGCTACCTCGAATATTTAGCTGACGCGACTTTCAAAGAGATGAATTGATGTATCTGAACTTAATTGAACTGCTAAACTGACGAACTGATCTCAAACCGATGCCCTAGCAGAGCAAACTTACAACTGCGTCTCGCGGTGTGTAGAACTTAGTACTGAGTATGTCTCGCCGCGTGTAAAGCTTACAGATTAACGCCTCAGCCGAATGCAGAACTTCCAGTGTGTGTGAGACTTGCGCCTGATCGCCCCAGGGAGCAAACGCTTCCTTATATGCTTGATTTAAATTAAGTAGACGTAGGTTTCACTAAGTCACAGGGGTCACTCAAGCACGCGGAAGTCTCGCGCCTTGCTTCAAAACTTCAAAATATACATTTACTATTGGCTGGTTCAAATCCACCTGCCAACGCATGCCACTCGCTATTTGAATGTTTAAAATATTTATTTACATTGACTGGTTTAAAGTTATCTGTATAACCCACTAGCGGGGTCATTCCGCTAATGTATTTAAAAGGCCTTGGCTCTATTAACCCTAGCCAACGGAAGGTCATTAAAAAAGTGGCATATATTCTCTTCGTATTGCGGTTTATGGGTCTCCTCAGAGTTCTGGGTTCCCGTAAGCAGTACACCAAAGAACTTTCCCTTCGGACTACATACAAATAACATATTAAAGTTACATCTCATGAAACACACACACACACACATATATATATATAATATTTATGTTACTACTCACAACGCGCAAAATATTAAGATGAGACTTACAATATATATATATATATATATATATATATATATATATATATATATATATATTTCCGTGCGAGTGGGCCGTAGGAACTTTTAACATCTAACTCACCGAACGCTAGATGTGCTTGCATAAACGCTTCACTGTTTGCGATAGCCGACATAAATAATCAGAATTTTTAATAGTATAGAACGTATATATTCATAATAGCAATGCTTTAAGCTATTTAATAATTTCGCAGGATTTTATTCTCAAGACCCTGTAATAAATATATCTTAGATGTGGGAAAAAAAGAAAAAAAATAAGAACAGCACTTGCTCAGAAAAAAAAAAAATTATGCTCGCTCGCTACCTAACCTAACCTACCATTTAATGGTCATTGAAAATTGTTTTCAAGCTAATTTTTACATGAATTACAGCTTATAAGGCAGCCGAAATGAAGATAAGGACTATGCCTAAGGTAATAAGAAAGCAACAAATCATGATGTTCAAAATTGTGCAACAGATGACATCACAACACTTGCTTTAATGTCACTAACATAAGAGGACTATGTAGAAATATTGAATTACAGATCTGTCATTTCACTTAACTAAATCTAATAACGTACAAGATAATGTAATTCAGGCATTACAAGCATCTGAAAATATTCCGCTATGTTTCCGATGTATTACTGTTGTGTGTTTTAGGAAATTAATTATTACTTATTAAAGTACAGATTATCAATAAAACTATCGGTCCACTGTTGCTTATAAGTGTCAGTAAGGAAAGTCATTCAATTTAAATACAGCTTTCAACAAGGAACATATGGGGAAAAAAATATGGGTGATATCATTATTGTTTTATCTTATTGCAGTCAAAGAATAAAGTATTACAGCAAAAAAAAAAAAAAAAAAAAAAAAAAACTCTTAAATGTAGCTTGATATTCTGCATTGAAATCACTAACTACGGTGAAATTGAACCATAATCCTTAAAATAAAAAAAAAACATAAATATATGTACACTTTATATAAAATGCGTTATTTATCTGACAAGGGTGCAATAATAAGTGATTCGGCTTATTCGTCTGTCTGGTAGTTACCATAGTCCTGAAATATTGTCGTATGTTTTACTTGTTGAATTGTTAAATTGTGAATGACTAAGTAAGATGTGCTGTAATACAGGAATCTTGCAAGTTTTATCTGTTAAAACATTTGGAGAAACGACAGATATTTTAAATAAAAAACAAATGTAAACAACATCATTAAAGTGGAGATAAATGTTTATGGCGATTGGAATTATTAGAAATGCAGGAACTAAAGCTGATGCCGAGAACAGGCGTTACATTCAATATGTGTAGGCGATATCAGGAATTAGCAGTCCAGAAGAACAACATCAAGATGAACCAAGGATTACAACTGCCTCACAATACACATTTCTGTGCCTAGGGCCGTGAGAGAAAAGTGATCAACTATTATCATATTAAAAATGTCCTGCATAATGTTGACAATTTAGCTGTTTTAACCCAAACAGTTAGAAATAAACTGCACAAAAAGTACTTCACTTCCGTCGTCCAGCGATTTGCCGTGGAAATCAGGCATGTCGTATTGCGTGATGCCGAGAGCATGCCGGTTCAAATGTACCCAGATGTACCACGCTTCGGGCTATATGCAGATTCCAGGAGAGTACGCACATGGAGACAATCAGGCAAGACAGAAAGGCTGGTGCATGTGAAGGAAGACCCCAAATTCCAGGAGGAATGATGGCAAACAGAAAAATAAATCTGCTCCTTTTGACCCTGGGACAATCAATGAAAGCAGGCACATTCATGATAGCTTCACGAGGAACAAGATCTTCATCCGGATGATCGCCAGTGAAACAATCATTAACAATCCGCTCATTAATAATAAAAGCTTAAAATCCTCTGCATTGAAGATGTGGTCCTGTGGTCCTTCCTATTATCGAAGCATCTGGTCATGACAATGACAAAGCACTTTATGTACGTAATATGTGTGTCTAGGTGAGCGGTTTGATCAATTCCAGGATCTAAATCCGATCAAACATCTTTGACATAAGTTTTAGAGGATAAAACACGGAGACTCTGCATCGGGAATTCATAACTAGCAGAATGTTGGGCATATGAAATCTTTCACCATATTATTTCAATGATAAGGTGTCGAGCAAAGAAGTGGTGGTACAGATTATCGATGGCACAGGCTTCACTGAAAACTTCTCAAAAGTGACAATTCGGCATTATTTATGAGTATGTATTAGTATCTTTAAAATTAGAACGTTGTGCCATTTTCGTTAAAAACACTAAATTTACTTATGGGGACTGTTGTGTTGTATCATCAATGTGAATATTGTTTATACAACATGTATGATGAGATTCCATTCCTCATTATTAGAAAATTTAGAAAAACAATGTGTTCTTTAAATCATTTGGATGTGTGTAATATAGACGAAGCAAATAATAATTCGCGACAAGGCAGCATGCCATGCTCAAGGTCTGTCGGCTATCGTGCTGAAGGACACCAAGAAAGGGTTACGTGGTCAGTACAAAGACACTTCTAAACTGAAAGTCACTACTTTTCCATCAGGCAGCTCACCAATTGCCCAGGGGTTTGGTGGACTTTGTTCCATATTTTCGGAAAAGTTCCACAATTCCTCAGTAGTGCTCGCATCAGAAGCTTGGCAGATTAACTATGTAACAGATATAATACCTAGCAGAATTTAAGCGTTATTTACGACAATGTCCAGAAATAAAACAAGCGACCAAACGTCTACCACAAAAATAAAGAGTGTTGCACTTAAAAGCAAGCCTCATTACGATTCTAGTCTACAAATGTCTATTTTGTTGAGTATTTTAGAATATGTTTGTCCCGAAAATACTACAAAATATTAACGCATTTATTTGGTCATTTATGACTTGTCTGCTAACTCGTACAGTTTATCGGTGATGTTAACTTCGTCGAAATCTTACTTCCACTGTTCTATACTAAATTTCGAGAATTTCTAGCACCACAAAGGCGGTCTAAAATGATCTCAACCTAATAATAATCGAACAAGATTTTAAATAGAACAATATTTTTATTTATAATAGAACCTCTTAAAGATAATATTAACTCCAGGGATACTCCAAAGCATTATGCTCTTTTACAGCTGAAATAGCCTCTTAGTTTGATGGAAAAAAGCTGACCAACGAGGAAGAATTTCAGCTTTGAGATCAGATGAAATTTAGGGAGTGCCAACAATTCATACTTTAGAAATCTCAATTTTCCCAACGCTATAGCACATTTGTGAGCAGGTGCATAGTCTTGATGAAAGAAATAACAGCTTTTTTTTTTTTTTTTTTTTTAGCAAACCGGGTCATTTCTCGCGATTTTTTATCCAGCTGTTATAAAAGACTGGTGGAATAACCCCCTCCAGTTATGATTTACCATTCTGAAGATAATAAATTAGAAATATTCCTTTAATGCTCTAAAAGATTATTACTAGTGGCGATTTTGGTCCCTATAGAACGATGGGCTAGGGGAATAACTACATGATATACAAATGGAGTGGGGGAAGGTCTTTTTTATCAAGACTTAAACGACATTTTCTCATAACTGCAGCGCTATCGTATTGTGCTATAAACTTCTGTTTATATGAATCTCTTTTATTCCATTGTTAAAGATGCCTTAAGCCTTCCATAAACAATTGATAGGAGGTGGTATCCACAATATTCGTACTGGTGCTACCATCTCGACAATAGTTGCAGTAGACTTTATTACCACTAGGTGGCAACACTAGCACATCTGATGAGTGAGTATTTAAATATCCATGCAGCTGGGTAGATGTGTTGAGATTCTATAGCACCTTTCATGATACTCTGTGTGTAGTGTGTGGCGATTTTTACGATGGATTCAAGATTAGAAGAGAGAGTGTGCATCAAATTCTGTGCAAATCTCGGGGAAAATGCTATGGAAACCCTCGCAATGATTCAACAAGTATTTGGGGGACAAAGCATGAGCCGTACACGTGTGTTTGAGTGGCATGCTCGGTTCAGAGCCGGCCGTACAGATATTGAAGACGATGCTCACACCGGTAGGCCCGTCGGCTACACAACGCCCGACATTGCTGCCAAAGTTCAACACCTCGTTTGTGAGAATCAACGTCGAATCATTGAAGACCTCGCTCATGAAGTTGGAATTGGTTATGGGACATGTCAACGAATTTGAACTGATAATTGGGTATGCATCGTATCGCCGCAAAATTTGTGCCAAGGATCCTGACTGCTGATCTGAAGGAGCAGCGTGATGAAGTTTGCGCGGAGCTTCGTCAGGCCGTATCCGATGACCCAACCTTCTTGCACCGGGTCATCACCAGCGACGAAAGCTGGATATACGCTTATGATCCTGAGACAAAACAACAATCCAATCCTTCCAGTGGATGAGCCCGAACTCACCAAGAGCAAAAACCGCGAGACAAGTCAAGAGCAAAGTCAAGAGCACGCTCCTCGTTTTCTTTGATACCAAGAGGACTGTGCACAAAGAATTCGTCCCACCAAATCAAACAGTTCCACGTACTACTGTGACGTTTTGCCATCCACCGTACTCGCCTGATTTGGCACCCTGCGACTTCACTCTATTCCCCAAACTGAAAATCAAGTTGAAAGGACGTCGGTTCGACACAATTGAGAGGATTCAAGAAGAAACACTGTCTGTGCTAAACACCCTCAAAGAACATGACTTCCAAGTTGCACTTGGAAAATGGCAGAATCGCTGGAACCGGTGAATATGTGTGGAAGGGAACTACTTCGATGGTTACGGCAGTCATTGGTCTAAAAGCTAATTTTTTGACCAGATGGCAGCACCAGTCCAGAATATTCTGGATACTATCTCGTAAACAGCAATTAATTCTCTGAATTCTTCAACCGGTTTATCCCCACCAATGTATCGTAATATCATACAAATTGTGACATGCATGTAACATTTTTTGTTTCGTCGGCTTGTACAGAAACCACACGCCCTTTCTATATCTTTTTTAATAACGTTCATTTAGATAAGATACGTTTCTCACTTGACATGCTGTCAGTAAAGATGTTTTTTTTTTCAAACCATAAAAAAAAAAAAAAAAAAAAAAACTTAACTCTGTGTCGTCTTTCTGAGTAAGCTGCTATAGCTTTCGATTGATGAAGTTCAAATCGTTTCATTAATAGTTAAACTGACGCGAAAATTGAGACTTCAACCACAAAACAGATATGCTTTTTTGAAACTTCAACTGACATACAGTGACGAAACCACCCAATTTCAAACAAAATGCGAAAACAACCCCTAATAGTCAGTTATGCGTGGTGCTAGTAACACCTTCAACATCTGGCTCCTAAGAAAAAACAGAGCACCGAGCGCTGGCCATGGTTCGTCTTCCTGCTGGCCCAAGAGAACGCAGAAATAAGCAGGAGAAAGGCTAACCAATCTTGGAGTAAGACAAATATAAGACCTTATATGTCTTTGCTAACCATGAAGGTGTAACTTTAAAGTGTACACTTTTCCGGGCTGGCCCATGAGCTTCTTCCTCTAAAGTAGGACCTGCAAAGGGAGAGAGGAAATGCGCTTATTGCGTAAAACACAATTAAGAATTAGTCGGTTATACATCGCTGTTTCATGCATTTTTTGTTTTAAAAGTTAACCAGGAGAAGATAAAATGGTAAATAATTGTGGCAAATTCTTTGGGAGGGCTCATCTGGCCCTTAATGACAGGCCGCCCCTGGTCATGCAGATTCAATCGACTCTTGTCTTCTTTGCGCTGACCATCAGGCATCTCTCTATTGCTTTGTCAGTTTTGTTGCTGTTAAAAACCCCCCAGACATTGTTGTGATATTTGCATATGAATGCGTATTTGATCTGCTGATGTCAAGCGTTGCACCCATCTTGCACAATGTTTTTCATGGTGAACGCCAAATGTACTATATAACCCACAATTCCCTTAGAAATACTTATAGCCTTAAATTTCAGCAGCCAATCATTTCATACCAAAATTTTTTAGTTGTTCGATGAATTCTGCGGTGTTGCACTTTTTGGATGTCTTTCAGTGAGTCATCTTCAAGACTGATGCGGTCATTTTTAGTTAAGCAGCTCCTTTTTAATGCTTAAAAATAAGAGCCACCATAAAGTTTTATTTATTTGGTATTAACTTTATTTGATAGTAAACTATCTGTTACAAAAAAAAACACATTATCAGTGTACAATACTAAATTTTGTTCGTTTTGTGGAATATCTACAAAACATTTGGTTTAGAAAGTTGTGTTAAATACACTATTTGAATTCGATATTGTAAATGAATGCTTAAGGCAGATGAACCAGCGTGAAAAGCAATTATCTTGTCAATTGCATAGTCACCTATGGTAAAGCTGAGAATTTCCAGAGAGCCCTTGCGCGGGAAAAAAAAAAAAAAAAAAAAAAAAAAAACTTGTGAAGTGGAAACCTATAAAACAGCACGCCATATATACCAGTTGTATGTCGTTCTCCTGACTGAGAGCAATACGTACAACAAAGAACTGGTGTTTGAGGTTATTTCCTGCACGTCAAGTTTATTTACAAAAGTCTGAAAATGAAATCCAAAGAAAAATGCTTATTCATATTGCTTAAATTCGTTTTTTAAAGCATGAAGTGATCATCAGTGTTATCTGATGGAAACCACAATGTGTCTGTGCTTCATTTTCCACAGTTGTTGAACTCGTTTAAGGGATCCACTTGGAACAAAAATAAGGGAATTTCACAATTACTATCAAAGTTTCATTAAATATAAAATGTTACACAGAATAATATTTTACACATAAGCGAAATACAAATGTGAAACCTGTTATTGCACCCCTAGTTCTTGAAAGTGGAAGTCCAGAGTGCAGAAAGCAGAGCCCCTCACGGTAGCTTTGCACTTGGAGTCCAATATTGTGAGAAAGCTAATCAGTTAGAGACTGAAAGTGCTTGGATGCCATCTTTAGTTTATGCAACTGGTCATTGCAAGATAGCCGATACCCAAATTTGCTCATAGAATGTGATATTTAGGTTAGTGTATATGACGTTTGGGCAAGTGGTCTGAAAGGGGTCATCGTCGTCATTAGAGATAATAGAGAAGCCACCTCCGATTGCGTGACATAAGCACAGTGCAGTTATCTCTACCATTGAATACTTAACTTATATATCAGCAAAGTAGGGGGGGAAACTTAAGGGAGGTTTTAATGCGAACTATATAAACCCCCATAGGTGCATACTATTTCCGCGGATATTTCATATTGGATGCGCATTTTGTAAGAATTGTCAGGCAACTTAGTAAACTCTCAAATAATCATATTTAAATTTATATATTAGGTCTTAAAGCTGAGTTAAATAATACAAATCCTTGAAAATTTCTATATATTTTAGTAACAATTGGAAAAAAATAAAATGATTTCTTTCAGTAAACATTGAATTTAGACACTTTCCCTTGTTGATTCCGAGCATCTAAGATTCAAAACACCTCCCCTGGTAGATTCCTGTAATGAGGTCTGCCGTACCCATAAGGCCCTTAATGCCGTAACCCCATTCGCATCACTATTTCCGCATTGCGACGACCTCCACTCCAGGTCAACATCCAAAAACACGCATCGCTCACCTACTTTCCAAAGTCCCCAAATGTCAGAATAGGCGTCGGCATTTAAAATCACGAAACTGCGGTTTTCGCTTCTTTTATAGGCTAAAAGTGATTTGAAACTGATTCTCACTATACTCTACTGGCCAGCCAGCACCGCTGTGATCAATAAATATGTATTTCAAGTTCAGTTCTGCTAATGCTTATAAGTAGATACATAAAGTGTGTTTTCGTAATGCTTCCGCGATAACGAATGTAGTAACCTTAAAGCGATTTAATATCCACCTTTTTCGGATGGGCAAACCTTCAATGCTCTTGAAATTACACCTGCATGATGGGAGGTGCGGCATTGAAGCCTTCCTCGTCATGAACTATAGTAATAGATAGCGAGGATTCATCGGCCGTTCAAATAAGAAACAGGCTTATAGAGCAAGGGTTTTCTTGAACTAAACTAAAATTCTCCACACGTGAATTTAAATGAATACATGTTTTACTCGTGATAGCAAGTTATGAAGAATATTAGAACTCTGGTGTAACGTGTTGATCTACTGGATCTTTCAATGTTTTGTTGCCGGTTTTACGGCAGCTGGTGGGTCGGCTGTCAGAACGGTAACTCCCGGTGAAGCAGATGTGTGATATTCCTGCAAATGATTCTCAAACTCTCGCAATTACGACTACAATGAAAATAAGAACGTGTCTTAAGACAGAAGATATGGGAAATGTCCTGCTACATCCAGACATTTCTGACATCTTTTTAGAACACTATCATCACATGCATCAGTGTATCGTTCAAAATTGAGTCAATTTAGTTCCTTTTATGTGTAGGGGTTTGCTTCATTCACTTTCCTCCAACGTAATGTCAGTATATCATTCCTGTATGTTTCTGCATATATGGTATTCCCAAAAAGACATGCCCTGTTACTCTGTATGCATTTACTGCGCAGCATTCACCGACTTTCTCTTCATGCAAGCGAGTTTCCTTCCATTTTTCTGAACTTGAATAACTATTTTTATTTATGTATTGCGTCAAAAACGACCAGTAAATGGAAACATGCTTCATAGGTAAATAATATTAAGCATGTATCAATTAGTAACCATTAACGTTCTACAGCATCCAATTACAGAACTTTATCGATTATCAGGATCACCGAACTGCAAATCATGGACATCAGTGATGTTGCATACTTTCAAGTTTAAATTGATTCAATTTTGGAAGATGAACAGGTGCGTCCCAAGGTATTAAGCCGGAAGACCGTGGGGGTCCAACTGATAACTTTCTCAATCTGAAATATACTTTCAATTTCTCTCATCAAATTGTTCGCTGTATGAGCTGTGGCAGAGTCTTGTTAATAAAAGGCGAAATCATTCCCCCTGTAGGTTAATTCTCTAGAAAAGGGGGAAAAATGAGTCCGCGCATGACACAGTTATTTTATATCGCTTCAATTTAAACATTTTAGTAGCTTTTGCACAGGTCTATAAGATGCGTCTGTTTGTTGTGAGAGATTTGGATAGGGGATGGGGAATACTCCAAACGATTACCTATGTCATCTAATACTTCTTCGGGAGAATCCTATGTTTCTTAGACTGAACATTACCCGCAGCCTCAAATGCATTATAAAGATTGTGGATCATTGTACGACCTGGAACTTTTACGCCCGGGAATCATTCTTTGGGCGAGCTAACACAAATGAATAATAAAATATACGTTGTACAGTATAAATCAAATATCTGTGCTTTGAGTCCCAGTCGTGATCTCGAATCTGTTCTATATGGCTTTAGATTTCAATGTGTATAACAAAACCCAAAGTTTAGACAAATTGTTAATTTGGTTTATTTACGCTCTTTAACATCTCAAGTCATCAGCATTCCATTCAATTCAGGGCATGAAGCAGCCGATAAATTATTCTCAGAGGCCTCTTCTTTCATGCTGGAGGTTTTTTGACGTGCCGTAAATCTACGGCATGGGACGCACGACTTTACTTCCCGCCCGAAAAAAATCACTGACCATGGCCGGAATTAAACTCGCGATCTTGTTACCTTTCGAGCACAAGGACTGATGAGTTTACAAATAAAATATATATTGGGCACACTTCTGATTTGGGTCTTTGACACCTATTTCCTAACCTCAAGAAGTGCCTCAAATAAATAACATTTTCAAGCGCTGAAGAAACAACATTGCGGATGAGTTGTTTCCTGCATAACAGAACATATTTTTCTTGGGTGGTTTAAAGCAGCTGGAACAAAAAGTCGCGAGGAGGTTTCTATGAAAGAGATACAGGAGGGTTATTTCTGTATAAAACACCAATTTGTGGGGAAAAAAAAAAAAAAAAAAAATCAAGTATCTGAACAAAATGCGGATAATATGACAGTTATTAACAATAAACCATTACCAACATCGCTGCTATTTCGTCTACGAAAAGGAAGGGGAAAGTACCAAGGGATTAATAATTTCCTTGTGTTTTCATGCGCTGAACATGTGGTACGTCCTGTAGTGGCAGTAAACAAAGAGGCGATTTACCTGCAGCGCAGATAAAAACGAGCGCGAGGGAAGGAAACAGGAGGTCGGCAAACAAAGGAAGAGACTATTTTCGGTAAAAAGACGGAAAACTTGCAAGGACAAATGGAGCAGAGAAAGCAAAAAGTAACAAAGAGGAATCAGGCACGTATATTCGTTTTCCTTTCTGCCCATTTCTTTTAAACGCCTTTCGGTTTTTACTTCATTGCTGGTCCTCATTGATGTATTTTTTCTCCTTTCTTTTTCCATTTTTTAAGATAAGTCACAACCATAGCTTGCTTTAGGGAACAACGGGAGACTTCGCCTACTTTGCTCCTCCCATTACAAGCAAATATGTAACTTTCTTTTCTGCTGCAAGTAATCCATCAAAGATAAAGAAGAAGCAATATAGTTTCTTATGGTTCTGACAGCAGCTCTACCTAAATCCTGGGAACAATCATGTTCTCATAAAACAAAAGTTTAGAAGGCTGTCATTTCCTCTGATGCTTTTACATGAAAGTTCTTGCTTGTGCTCGACATTTCCCTTCGTGATTTTGTAATATTCTAAATGTACTTCCCTGAAATCGCCTTGTGACTTTGCTCGCTTCAAAATAACCCAATTTCTTTTTCAACCAGGGAAAATAATTACTCTTGTTTTCTAGCCACCGGAAACACAAAAGAGATTTGTTTATGAGCCGGGTAGTACACGACCTTTATTACAATATGTGTGCTGTCTGTCATAGTTAGGTATAAAGTGTACATTATAGCCAGTATTCAATTTGCACCAAATTAGAAACAAACAGCCCTTATTTAACACGCAAATATAACGGGTGATACAGAAAAATACTGGTGTGCGCATTCATAGCCTAATATAAAGATCGCACTTTGCCATGAAATGGATAGAAAGATAATATGAGTCTGTGGGTGAGTCAAAGATAATGTATGCAATAGAAATTTGGGGAATGTAAAAGAGGTGGACAAAGGTTAAGGTAGTGCATAGAATGTTTTGTAGAGAGGTTCTTGGGTTACCAAAATGTTCGCCAGGGAGGTTGAGTTTGGCAGAATTAAGAAGAGTAAGAAGGAAAGGTGTAGTGGCGGAGAGAATATTAAAATATTGGCATAGATGCTTGAAATTAGAGAATAATGATGTACTAAACGAATGTCTTATGTACTAGATATGGGAACAGAGAAAATGAACAAGATGGGGGAATTTTTAAGAAAATTAAGGGATAAGTGCAGAAGAAGTACTGGGAAGGCGTTTGAGGGCACACACAACAGTAAAAATTGGTAATTCATTTTAGGGATTCTTTACCATACCATATAACCAAATGGTTAACATATGGGAGAACCTGAGTTTTGGTAATGTTAACTATTAAGATGTTTTGTTTAAGTCAATCTAAATGTAATGTAGTTTGCTGACAATGTGTTGAAAACGTATAATTATTAAATTGATGCAATTATGAAGTTAATGAAGTTATGTAAAAGCAGGAAGGAAATCTAACTAAAATTTTTGCAGAAATAAAATTCATGCATTCATATAGAGGAATGAGCGTTCCTACCGAAACACGCAACTATGTAACCCCAAGATAAATAACTTTACTTTGTCGAGGATAGTTCAAAAGTGTGATACTGGAGTGGCCTCTTATGGAAACAACGATTTCAGTAGTTTGGAGGCATCTATGATGTGACAAATCAACCCTTGAGCTTAATAGGTAATTTACCTTATGTTAAACAGTGAGGTTATTTGAGTTGCGGTCGAAGTGCGCGGTTGTATAATAGGAGAAGCCATATCATGCATGTGTAGATAACAGCTTGTAGTTTGTTTTAAGGAGGTTTGTCAGCGAGCGGTTGTGGTTTCACGTGTTTATTGTGCGTAAATTGTATGCTAACTGTTTTTGTTGTTTTTTTTTTTTAAGTTATTGTACTGTATAAATATAAATAAGTATGATAATGTGTGCAATGATTTGCTGCAGTCGTCTTTTAAAGTAGACGTCATTAGTAGTCATTATTTTATCACCACTTTCACGAAAAACAAGTCGAATATAAAATTGGGTTTTCACGACTGTGGACCAGGATTCGAACTCGGGTCAATGGGGTGGTATTACAAGGAGTTACCCCTGGTTTCGTTTAACTAACACATCTTCTTTCCCCTACTTTCTTTAATTAATTTTCTCATTTCATCTCAAAAACTGTTAGACTGCCTCAGGTGTTGTTTATGTGGCTGACAGGCAGAATGCTCCGAAAGGGGAGTCAACGATGAAACTAGTTCACAATGTGGAGGGACGACTGGTGCCTCTAGATGTTCGAACTATTTAAGCCTGTGGGAATAAGTGGGTGGTCATTTAGGGGGGGGGGTTGCGTGACACCATCGGATTGTCTTCGCCTTATTCTCTAAGCTTTCAGTAAAGAAAATCAACATATATATAATACAACTATCAATTTACTCCCACATGTTTGCATTTATCAGGATCTAAGATATTGTTTTTATTTAATAATTTCCTTAGTTAAACAGCGTGAAATACTAAAACAAGTGTATGTGTACTATTTAATTTCATTGTGGTGCATGCATTTCATTGTGGCTGCTATACAACGCTGGCGCACAGGTTAATAAAGAAAAACAATAATACAAGAGTTCAGTTCCCTATCAATCTTGTTATGTAGTGCTGATATAATCGCCTTTTAGGGTTTAGTCGTTACTCTTGTTGATGAAATGAAGCCACTTCAGTGTACATAAAAATCTACAAAGAATTTACAAATATAAAATATGTCGAAAACCCTGAAGAATAGAAAAAATACACTTATGGATGGTCAAAGCGACTGAAAACGCAATTGCTTATATTAAACAAATACGGGGGTGTCCGTTTCCCTACTCCAGGTGACCATAAGTGGAGGGACTTGTAAGAAGTGTTAATTGCAACTAGGCTGTTAAACTTTCACTTAAAATACTTGCGATATATTAAAAATAACGCCAACCAAGAAACAAACAAAAAAAATAATTAGTAGCGTTTGATTGTGCAGGCTGTCATTGAATGAGACAAAGATCTTCTCAGAAACAAGTTGGAATAGTTTCAGAATGATGACTTCAGGGAGAGGAACATGTTCAGTGGTGAGGGGATCTATGGGGTTCACATAAAATCATTGAAAGATTTTCTCTAAAGATGGATGCTTTTGGTGTCAAATGCAGATAGAAAACTTTACGAACTATTTTTCTTTGCAGAAAAGAACGTACAGGGTGCACATGTTGAGTCTTTGTAAGTAAAAAACTTAAAAGAGTGTTTACGTTACTTTTGGTATAAAAAGGATCATTATGTCACATTATAGAGGCCTGGAATCATTTTTCAAAAAAGAAACTATATTTTCACAACTGCAATTTATTCTGTCAAGTACAGAGCATTGCTTAAGAGGAATACGTGGCGTAACCGTCCAGATTCAAAAGGTTCTTGTTAAGTCCTACGAGCAGCCAATGCATTACCGTCTTCCAGGATAAAGTCAGCAAGTTCTTCATTAAATGATAAGCCATACTTATCACTCCTTCAAACAGCAACAGTACATCCCGTATGGTAAACGTTAAATCATAATATTACTTTAATTTCAAACATAGTTGTCGTTTATAAATCTTAAGTAGTTTTGAAACCGTCTTACCACTTCCACACTGAGTGCGTGACCTATGGTTGGATCGAGGTGAAGCCTGCTTAAGACTATGCCTCGGCTATGAAACTTGAATGATTATGAACACATGCCACATCGACACGTGGCTATGATTTGATAGCTACAGATCTTTATTGAAGCATCTAAGACCATTCGTTCCTATCCTCAAAATACGTAGCGTCAAGTTCTCTTTATATTCGTAAATACTACACACATATTTTGCCCGTATCCTGTATAGGAAAATAGCGTCAGTATAGTGCAAGCTGAATATTTAACCTTGAACATGCAAGATGTAAAAATCTTGAAATTGAATAAGAAGAAATTGAAACCTTCATTGCAATACATAAAAGGTGATGGAAGAAGCTCATTTGAAATCGAAAAAACAATAAACTAAGAAAGGAAAATAATTGGCATGTTAAACTCAATGATCTAGAGCAAGAACAATTTAAACAAAACTAAAATACTACGTAATAAATAATTGTCCCACAATGTTGCGCTACATGGGGCAGAATATTGGGCTTTAGACAAACAATATGCAAATTAATTATTGGTTACGGAAAAGGACTGTTGGCAAAGAGGAACAGGAAATTCAAGGAGAGAGAGAAAATCACAGAATTAGAGAAATTATTAAAGTTTAAAAAAATATTACTGAAACAATTGAAGAGAAAAAAATTGAAAAGGTTTGGACGTAAAAAGAAAGGGGAAAGAATTCCGAAGATGATGTTGGAGTGGAACGCTGAAGGCAAGAAAAGTATGAACAAGAGGCAGCTTACAGGCGATGCTGGAGACAGAAAGTTATGTAGCAGTAAAATTACTTTGGACTGAAGAAAAACTGCTGTATTGTAGAAAAATCCTATTTAAAAAATAGTCCAAGCACTACTCTTTCCAAATACTAACAATATGTGTCATTTTTTATGGCGAGACAATCCCATGGCTGCAAAATAGTTACTGTCCAGTGACATGTTAAAGCAATTCGCAAAGTTTCATTCAAGGGGGTGTTCACCCGTCCGCTAGAGTAACCATCTCTCTCAACTACGTACCTGATAAAAAGAAAGCTTACAAGCATCTCATGTGGGCTTGAGTATAATATTTCTAGCTTTAGTGCAAAAAATACGAAGGGATTTCATGTAAATCTAATGAAACGTTTAGAAGTTACAACTCCGTACGAAATGTTGACTATTATGCCTTCAAAAGAGCAGCACGTGTAAAAGTGCAATCATTGTTTGAGGGCACATGAAACATTTCTCTTCCCTCAAAGATGTTGCTGAAGTTCAAATATCTGCATCAAATATGTCGAATTCTTACACTTCAAATGCTATGGTTTTTAACTAGGATAAACTATTAACTACTCGCTCAACATATGTCAATTAAATTTGAACTACCAGGAATGCAGGCCTGCACTGCTATGTTTAAAACACTTCCTCTGCCTTGCTGTGCACTAAAAGCTTATACTCAGACATTTTCACAATTTCACAGAAATTAAAAAATAATATAGTATTTTGTTTTGTAAGTCGGGATGTTTGCGAAACGATGTCAATATAATCACTTTTAATATATGTGTCAGGCGGTAATATTTTAGATCCATATATAGTGTAAATTAAATAAATGAAATCAAATAAAGCTAGCTGTTTAAATAAATTATACATTTTAATTACAGTCCCATCTAAAAAAATAAAATCCTTTTCTTAAATAAAATAAATAATATAGATATTGGAGAAATATACCATATACCTTCTCCTGTCGATTTTTAAACAGTTGCAAAATATTTCTTCTTCATCAGCAGACACTATGACTTAGTTAATTGAATGTTTTTGCCTTCTCTACAATTTTCTTCCGTTTTATTATATCTCATTACTATTTTCATACAGTTTATTGTTTTAATTTGTAAGACCTTTTCCCATATCGTTCCCCTAACTGCTTTTAGGTCTTCCTACTATTCTTGTTTTTGAAGGTTTCCATTTGGATATTTAATTGACATCCAATAAGCAATGACGAAACAACGCAGTCTCTGCGATTTAATGTAATATATAATGGATATTTGTGTTAATTTATTATACAATTCTTCATTCGTCTGAATCTTCCATCGGCCGTTCTTGTTTTAATTGGTCCAAATATTCTTATTAAGATTTTCCATTCACACACTAGACAAGTCTTTAAGCACTGAGGTCTCACACTTATATGAAAAACGTTTACATTCCGCATTATTTTCCAAATCAGGCCTTACAACATTGGCATATTCATCGCTTGTGCAGTTAAATTTCGTGTATTATTTACGCGTTTACTTATAAAGTTATCTTTTTAATATTACTCATTGTTTAATTTTAGCAGCTACTTCAAAATAACAAAACAAAGTAATTTAAAATGCTCTTATACACGTATAATATAAGAAAAATCTGCATATATAAATACAATTAAAAGCTACTTTGTAGGAAGTTGTAAACATGTTTTATAGCAATGAACACATTCACGATAGCACGCACGCTGAAAAATTATTAAAAAAAAGTTTCTTGAAGATTTGGGTATACTACATATAGATTTGAAGCTAAGAAAACTTATATCTGACTGCTCATAAGAATAAACACAACAATGGGGACGTTTATAGATGTCTCCGAATTGTTCTGAGGGCAGAAATTCTTCATGAATCTTACAAATACGTGAGCTATTTTAAAAGCTTTGCATCTTAAGATTATAAGGCATCTGTGATAGTCTTACAAAGATATCCGCCGCGTATATTAATAATGAAATTAAATTCAATACGTAATAGCACTGAATAAAGCTATTTTATATTTGAATGCTTTTCTGCATGTTAAATCTGGTACTATATTATAACCCAACTATTTTTTTTTCTTTTTTCTTTCACAAGTTTACGACCCATTAATTGCTTAGCGGTGCAAGCAGACGAGGAAGCACTTAAAAACAATACAGTTTACTTTCAAATGTTCATGGCATATACAGAAATTTTGAAAAATTACTCAAGGATTAATTAAACTGATCAACTAACATGTTGCCAAAGTAAAATTTCTGTAAAACAAACGAGGTTTTGCATTGTGATACAGAAAATGATGATCTCTTTCAGATAACAGGGAAAATATATGACATCATTACAGACTTAGAAAGATCGTGAAATGTTCTTATTTTCACATAAAATACTTTCAAAAGACGTCCCCGAACGTTTTTGGAAGAAAAAAAAAAGATTATTTAATTTTTATCTGAAATTATGCCTTATTTTTGAAAAGTCCTGTAAATGTGAAATACAAGGCTTTCATGTAAAAATTACCTACCGCAAGAGGGGGCGTTTTGAATGCCATCGGCTGCGAGCGGCGCGACACATCCAGCCGCCGAGAATCACACACCGTGCGTGCGGGATAGTATGTCATATAATTTTACACTCAAACACCCCTTATATTTATATATAATGTACTTTTGATATCTTCTTAAATTAGTTAATCTGTAGGAAATTAAAGCTCAATTTACTTATAGGTCCGAAAATTGTATGCTCTTGAAGACCTAACCTAATTTTTTATAATAAAATTATACTATCAGCTTTTAGTGCCTTCAACGGTGAAACAGTCCTTACGGCCCACCCCCACCCTATATTTATGCAAGTCCAATTACTATACTTTGGCAATGCAATTATTAATATAAATATTATGTGTATATGCGTGTGTCATAGGCTTTAACTTCGACGTAAGAATTGTACAAAACAGGTGTTAACTGCCTACAGTAGTTTGCAGGCCGAAAGGGCCATATAATTTTCAAGGGAGAATGAACCCGAGGGCCTTGTGAAGCCCCTTTTTAGAAGAATAGCCACTGGACGGTAAATAAACTAACGGGTCTTTGATCCCGATCTCTGTCGTACTGTTAGCCCTTTAAAAATAGTCAATACCAGCCAATGCTGACAAAATATTTTAAAACGTTCAAAAATTTTAACCAGCCAATGGAGAATGTATGTTTGAACTTTTAAAGATAGGCGCGAAGATTGCGCGTGCCTGTGTAACTTCGTAGCAATGTTAAAACGAAGGATTTTTTTTTTGTATTTAAATTTAGCATATTAGGAGACGCTTGCTCCATTGGGGCAGTTAGTTTGCAGAAGCAGTTCAACTCAGTTTGAATATCTATACACAGAAAGATATATTCTGTTCATTGAAATTACGTTCAGTTCAGTTAGGCTCATTCGCAGTTCGACACGGGGCAAAATACAAGCAGGTCTCTATACTCATAAGTACGATATTAATTTTAATGAGTTTCACACGCGGCAACTGAGGTTGTATTCAACGTAGCCAATCATACGCATACACCAGAGGACGCGAAAGATTTTGAACATAATAAAATACTAACATATTATGTCGCGCAGCGTGCTCCTCTCCCGGTCCTGTTGAGTCCCAAGCAATGAAAGAGCATATTTCACGCTGAGAAATTGTCATTGAAGGTAGACAACAACACCGAATGGCATCACAACGTGAAGCCAACAACGCCAACAACAGATCGCTTCAAGAATGGTGTCCAACCTGGGGCAAATAGTCATTACGACGACAACGACAGCATTCTATGACCAAACGGCTTCAACTGCCGGGCATATTTTCACTTCAAAGATTTAAAAACGATATACAATTTTAATTTTACACGCTGCTCTTCTAAATTGAATATATATGATTTCTATGTGTGCTTTTAAAATAAAAACGGCCTAATAATTTCCTCACTTGCGTAAGCAGCAATTTGTATGGTATAAAACCTTCGAATTGTTCAAAGTAAAGCGCAAGAAATTCTGAAAATCATCAACACCAGAAGCGGAAAAGTAATATGATATGTACCTAAATTTAAGGATAATGCGACTTAAAACCATTCCTTGGCAGGAACAGCGTTTTTGTGCACAGAAACTTAATTTTACTATCACTGTCTTTATGTAGATATTTATCAGGTGTTGCATTTTATGCACCACGGAGTTTTCTATACAAATAGGTATAATTATGCACGTTGCTGCTAATTTAAAGACACTACATATGTCTGCAAATATTTTTTTGCTTTCATTGCACGTTCTGTTCCCTTATCGCATAATTTTAATAGCTTGATATATTTTGAAAACATGTAAACCGCTTAATGCCTTCCCACCATAAGTACAAAAGATGTAATAGCGTCTAATGGCACTGGGCGCTAAGCCCCCAGATGCGCGCATATTTTTCAAGTGTTGGTACTCACCGACTTCAGCTTTTAGCTGAGGAGCTTGTAAGTAAGGAAAGTGTGCGGTGAATTTGCCGACATTGGGAACCCGAGACAAGTAGGAGGTGCTTGCTTGCACATAACAGGAGAGGGGCGGTTATTGTTGGAGTAACTCCTACCCAATCGGCTCCTAGCTTCATTAGAATTTCATGAGAGAGAAAGGAAGGATGCGGTTGGGAAGAGTTTATCTGGCTTGTTCGTGTGTTGCACGGAACCACTTGCTCTGAATAAACGCACTAACTCCCCTCTTTACTCTACAATTGAAGTATTTACGTAACCAGAGTGCTCTTAATTTAGGCTAAACCTATTTACCTTGTTTGCTACTGTGATATAGTAGATGTATAAACATATTCAGACTTCTAAAACTTGAACTTCTACTTGAAGAAATGAAAGGCACACACTATAAAAGATCCTTGAAGGTGGTTGCCAGTCCCCCTTCCCCTCCCACATTTCTTCCTCTGAGGCTCCCACTACAATCTGATTCCCAACCAAAGAGGCAGTGAATCGATCTCCCACCATGTACGCCTTTCGCTGTTCTGCGCTATATCCCAGGAATATCATCGTAGTCTTCCTTGGGTTAGATATATAGACTTGTTTCCATTTCACAGGAAATGGTCTTGCCAACTCCTAAGGGATTAGGCAGTACTTGTCTCTTTTGGTGGGGGTTGCAATTTAATAATACTTTCGGTATTTTACAGTCACTTATTCTTAGAATGTGGTGATATAAATTTTATTTTAATGTTTTTTTTTTTTTTTTTAGTAGTGTTTAACGCCCATTTTTAATACTGAGGCACCAGAAGCGATGGACATTGATGATACATGAAATGAAGTGATATATTGGGAAAGGATATATATAATTTTTAAGGAAGGAAACGTTCCAGGCATAAGTTTAGAGTACCTGCCCGACATTTGCCAATTATGAGAACTGAGGAAAACCTGGAAAAAACCCCAGCCAGGGAGGACGGTCCTGGTGGGATTCGAACTCCAGACCTCCTGCTCACGAGTCCGCGCCTTAACGACCTCGGCCACCCGTGGCGGTATATATATTTATATAGATGTATATTTTTTAATGTGTTAATTTTATCGTTCAAATAAATTAAATACAGTGAGGCACATTTAAAGCCGTTCCTTCGAAAGTAGGCTGTCAGAAGATGCTGAAAGAAGAATAGTCCTATCTAGGTTTATTATGCAAAAGAATTGACGGGTAGTTTCTTAAGATGTACATTATGTGTCGTATAAAATGGACAGCACTTCCAGTATCTTCTGTAAGAAGGATTCATCTATTATTTTATTTTTAGTATTAGCGTTTTAAAAAGGACAAGAGCTGTGATGCCGTAAATGTCGGTTGAAGCAGGAAATAAGGCTGCCTTTATTAGTTTGTATAACTAAAGGCTGCAAAGCCATATTTATAAAGGCATTAGATTTGATAAGGATAATTATTATGTTTAGGTATAAGAAATATTTTAGAGATATGTATCAGAAATAGAAATAATTTGTAACTCGTAACTTACAAAAGGGTTTTGTATACATTTTGTGTAAAATATGTGAGAAAGAGACAGATGTATACCTGACGACTCGTCCGCAGACCGCTCCTTAGACAAGGCTGAAGAAAGGGTAAACTATCTTTTGTTAGGTCACGAACCTTCTACCCAGGAAATACTTAGGAGTTGACAATAAGAGAAACATGTGGCCGTAACGGGACAGTATTTAACAAAGTCAGAGGTAGCAATAATTTAAGAGAAAATGAAAATGTCAGAACGGGGACGAAAATGTTTTATTAAAGGAAAGCCGAAAAACAGCCATCAACGCGTGCGTTATCTCCGAGAACATTTAGAAATCTACAGACTAAGGAAGGCAAAAGATTATCAATAGAAATCAGAATGTAAGGAAAGGGCCGAAATTTACGACAGGTTGTTCTGGGAAAATTCAAGTTCGTGGGAAGACATTAGATCAAGGGGGAAAGAATAATTCTAGCCAATGGTCTTCGGATAAAAGTTAACGAATCAGGAGAACTTAGATACAAATAAATAATTTTAGGATAGCCAATGACGAACATGTAACACAGAAATAGATAAAATACGAGGGAATTTAATTTAGCGAGAGGCGTGGCGATGTAGTAGAAAAACTGGAGTACAGAAGTCAGAGAGTTATTCATAGATTCACATTCAGATTAAGACATTCATAGATTCACATTCAGATTAAGACATTCATAGTTTCACATTCAGACATTCAGTAGAGATACACTCACAGATTTACATTCACACTCGCAGAAGCCAGACATCCAAACATTCATACGAGACACGAGAGGATACAGAAGCCGGCAGCCTAAGTCACACCAAAGCAGTCCGCCTAAGTCACACGAAAACAATCAGTTCAAGTAATTTCTAAAGCCAGTCTAAGTGAGTAGCGAAGTCAGCGGCGAACAGTCAGGAAGTACTTTACATGTGAATAAAATATTTTAAACAAGTCAACCTTGTGTATTTTTGGGCAACACATTTCTCGTTCCCGTGGATCTATACTGATCCGCGAAACACTCCAGTGGACCCTGAGATCAAATTCAACAGAATTGGAGCAAACGTCACTTCAGTGAGCAGCCCGGGCAGACTTCGAAACCACGATCAGCTCAGCGATCAACCACGCCATCCCCCGAGCACCTTTAATTACTGCTCCACGGTAATGGTGAAGGGTCAACAACATGCGAATAGGGGGCTTTAAATGTGCCTCGCTGTATTTTTAGATTTGTTTTTGTTTTCGTTTATTTTGTTCTTTCTTTTTTTTTTTTTTCCTATGATTGTGGCATCAAATGTAGTTAATTTATTTCAGCTTTTCAAACTTTTTGAACGCCTCTATTAATCACACAGATTTCTCGGTGGTAAGATAACACAGAGACTGTCATATTTTTATAAAACTCAAGTTTCATGCATCTAACGACTTTCCTTTCAAAGTTCTGCTTATAGTTCCGGCACATTGGATAAAATGTCTTTAACTTTAAATTGATATCTTCCTTTCGGCAGTATGACATAGAATCTAGATAATTAAGTTTATTAACACATTTCAATTATTTCCGTTTAATACTATTTGCACCTCATTATGTTCCTTCCTTTTTAAACGTCATCGTTTTCTATCTTATTGAAATTTTTTGCAATTTCATGCACGGTATTCATTGCTATTTTGGAGGAATCAATAAAATTTGCCTCATCGCCCGCAAATAAAAATATGTTTCAATTATTATCTTTCAAAACATTTAATTAGAAAATCTTGCCATTTTCTAATGATCTCATCAATACCATTCCTATATGTTAAAAAGACCTACAGACAAAGAACAGTCATGCTTAACCCCCTAAACTTGTCAATGTCTATCTTATCATTGTTCCTTTCTCTATTTTGAACTTAGATCTACAATAGAGGCTGTGCACAGTATCATGTGTTGAATCCTCCTTTTCTCATTATATTCCATAGTTTTCTTCGTGATTCTCCAGTGATGTTTTTTCATATTCTATGAACAAAATAAAGATAAGTAAATTAAAATTTCCCTTTTTATAATCTGTTGTAAAGTAAATAAAGCCTTTGACAAGAGAGAGCTACCATTTCTGACACAATTTTGCTGTAAATTAAGTTTTATTTTCTGGTGATGATCCTGGCGTATTTATTTTAATGCAACATTGAACAAATTGATATCTCATAATTCATGGTTTTGTCATTTTCCTTTGATTAAATATTGGAATGGCTATTACTGTTTTCCAATTCTCTGGGATGATATATCTAAAAGCCTCACTTTCGCTTCCTTAATTCCGTACTTTATTAATGCTTATAGTATACTCATCTGAGAGATTTTAATTTTTAAAGCTATCACGATTTCTGCTTATTCTTTTATTTATATATTATGCAGCGGCATAATGCAAGTTCAGAGGTAGAAAATAGACATAAATCAGCAGAGAAAACTAAGGAAACTGAATGAAAACTCATATATAAAACGAACTGTCAACTATACTTCAGATGCAAAGAGAGTATGAGAGCGCTATGTGATTACTGAGTTTACTTCTTGCACTGTAAACCTTTTTATAAAACGCTGGGGGAAAATGTGCTGATTCAAACTGTTATAGTCAATTCTTTGAGGGAAAGATGTTTCTGTTTCCTTTTCTCCAACTGTTTGTCACGACCCGCTTAGCTCGAAAACCGTGGGGATTTAAATAATAATAAAAAAAACCCACTTTTATAATTACCTTCAAGTAAAAAGGAGAAAAAAGTTTACTCCCGTTATACAAATGGTATAAAAGATGTCTGCACATAAACGAAATCTACACTTTCCTGCTTAGATCCCTCAAACCGCCACGGAAGGGAACATATGGAAGTAGGAATTGCTTATTCATTTATCATTGGAGCATCTTGCACACCTGTAATTTCTAAAACTGAAATCTATACGCTAGCTTCTCAACATATGTTGATCACATGTAAAACAATGCTCTGTTCTGAATAAAAAAAAGATCATTCACTAGGTGTAAACAAATGACGTGGTGGGGTAAACGTGTTTGCCTGCCGACAAAGCACAAGCTCAAGCTTTGCGAGAAAGAGTTCCGTTCAACACTATGTGCAAACATGTACCAGCCCTTTTACGGTAGCAATTCAGCGCTTTGTTGACTCTCCCATTCATAGATTTTCCTCTAGTTCTAGAGAAAAGGTGAGAATGCGATCCTTCCTTCCGTCATTCTATAGTATTTTATTATAAATCCATTACAAATACTATACGAAATGCCATACAGTGAAAATATCTAATTAAATTTTTCTTTGTGCTTTCACGGCGTTGAAATTTTGTGATGAACAGCCTTAATCCATGCCTGATTCAGCAGAGGACAGCACTCGTCAATGTCGCGCATGCGTGGTGTAGGTTTTTTAAACATGGAGGACAAGGGCCGGTTATCGCTCGAACAGAAAGTGAAGAGTGTTGTTTTATGCGGAAACGAGTGTAGCCTGGAGTCAGGAACGTTTTAGTGTTTATTTTCATGAGCGAACAGGTTCTGCAGACACTCGGTGTATATACTAGTTGCAAAATTCGAAACTGATGGCAGTGTTTTAGAGAAAAGGTGACCTCGTGAGGCCACAGTCCGTACTCCAGAGAATGTCGAAGCGGTGAAAGTGATCTTCATACGAAGTCCATCTAAATTCACCAAAAGAGCTTCAAACGAATTGGGTATCTCGTTGTTTTCTTCAGAAAATACTTCAATGATTTGAAATGTACGATTGAAGAGACTTCGATGACTCAGTTCGTGAATGTAAATTTGAAATGTAATAGTATAGCAAATGTTAAGGAAGAACTCGAGCCTCTCTCGGACCACGGTAATGCCAGCAGTTTGGAAGTGCAACAACAGATACTAATTCTTTCAGCAATGTTGGCTACGCCTCAGGCATAGAAGCCAGCTAGTTTTCGTTGGTAAAGGCGACAGGTGAACAGTTGAGGTTGATTGATGCTAACGGACGTTAGCTATTCAAGTTAAACTGGGATGCGAATAGCAACTCTGGTACTGTGAACAAAATTGTGTAGCGAATCGTAGTAGAGATTCATGACATCAGTAATAGCCTATGGGAGCATCTGACATAAAAATGGTGTGAATTCTAGTCTGGGTTGTGTCGTCAGAGCGTCAGTTTTCATTAAGTATTTAAGGACAGTCTCTCACACGAAATCGGTCAGTCCTCATTAGTCTTAGGGCAGTCTCGGCACAACAGCGTTGCCCGATAATCAGTGGAAGAGTGGCCTAAGTTCGCGGCGTCAACACCAATAATGCCTAGACTGGCAGAGCCACCTTTATTCAAGCTGCCGAGCGAATAATAGTGCAACGATGGAACTGCATTACAGTAGCATTTTATTAACATACAGCTTCTAACTGGAACAGTGTCTGCCAAACTATCGCCTCAGAGTGGTCCGACGAGAGGCGCCAATGTATGTACGTACGAGTAATATAATAAACTACGCAAACCAGTGTAATAACGAGGCGTTACTCTTCAACTGCTTCTGCCTTTAATCTCCCTTCACTTAGTCCTGGCAAGCAATTAGCGGAACACCCTAGAGAAAGTCTCATGGAGGAAGAGTTGGTGGTCTGCAGCAGCTGCAACGAGGCCTGTCTTAAATTAATTAACCGCATCCCCATATACCTGATTCCAGTTTCCACCCACCATTAAATCTTCTTCAGACTTCAGTGTTTCATCTGTTTGACAAATTTTTATAACATGATTCCGATATTCTTACCTGGAGGAGCCACATATTTTAGATTAAATGTAAGTTCCAGCAGCATTTGATGATTTGTACTGATACTTCGAAAATTATTTGATACAGTAGTGTTTTTCGAAAAACGCGCAATTTATGGGAACGTCCATTCGTTGGGCGATGGACTGACACTAGTACTCCATACAGACGCTAGATAACGTTGTAAGCAGAATGTGTAGCGAAACGACAGTGTTCGTTTGTTGTAAAGTAGAAAAACACGTTGACAAGATGGAAGGCGACTAAGATGAGCAAAGGTGGACTTGGTTTTTGAGGAAGGAAGGGGTAAGTAGTGCAGAAATTAACAGGTGTTCAACTGCGGTATGTGGTCAAGAAGTTACTGCGGAAGACCGTTTACAGCTGGGTCAATACGTACACAAGAATGTGAGTACTGGTCATCCGTCAACAATTCGCCCAGAAAAACTCAGGTTGTGTTTGAATTGATGAACAGGATCGTTAGAAATGGCTCGGGCTTGCAACCCGGCGACGATTTGAATATGAAGAAGGTGTGTGCACATTGGGCTTCACGGGACTTCACACTGGCACAAAAGGATAAAAGGGTTGAAGCTTGTCGTCTGGAAGTGCACAATTTGGGGGGGAAGCTAGAAACTAGTGACCAATCATGGTGCCACCACCACGCGGAAGAGAAGAAAGTCCAAATCATGCAATAGAAACATTCAGGAAGTCCTCGGCCTCCAAAAATTCATGCTGCTCTATCTACGAGCAACAGATCATCGCCATCTTTTGGGACACTTCAGGCATAGATACTGCTAATGGTCACTTCCTCAAGGAACGACTGTCAACAACGAAGTATATTGCCAGACCCTTACACGGCTCAATAACGACGAAAGAGGAAGTGGTCGATTTGGGTTCACTGTTGTCCCGCACCCACCATACTGCGTATCTCGCTCCGTTTAATTATAACATGCGATAAAAATAAGGACACGCTGAGAGGTACAGAAAATTGGCAACAACGAGGAAATTTAGGAAGATGTCGTAGTATCCCAAACAATGGTTTTACGATGCCGTAATGAAGTAACCAGGAAGATGGCATTGAATTTGGCGGGGAATATATTGGGAATTGGATGTGCACTGATCCATGTTGCATATTAATAAGGTTCAAATATTACTATCATAAATCATTTCGGAAACGCTTCTCGTACTTAACGCTTTCTTGCAAAATTTAATTGACATTTTCCTGGGAAGAAGAAAATCCACTTTTGTGAATATTATATAGAGTGATCCGTTTGGTTAAGGATAAGTTAAATATTATTACAAAAAACTAATATGATAGTAGGAGATATTTATTTCTTGCTGGTAATATTTTGCTTAAAAGATGGAGTTTTCGTACAAGGAAAAAAAATGAAAATCAACAATGCATAATCAGAAATAAAAATTGTAGATAATCGAAATAGCTACTACAACAGCGAGCGCTATGAATATTATTTACACATGTTTCAGGAAATTCTGATGTCACAATTTGATAAAAACAACATTATATTTGAGAAAGGGTGCACCCCCTCACTGGGTGTACTCAAGTTTTCCGAAAAATCGCCTCTCTGAATTACAATGGACATGGACTGAATTGCCTCACCGTTATGAGTTGTGTAGATTGAGCAATGTAGGCCATGCAGTGTTTTGAGAAATCCCCCATCATTGAATGTTGTATACACCAAGTTTCAAAATTGAAACTGTTCATAGGTTTCATCTCTAATATTAATATAATTTATGTATACTTTCCCTTCCTCATAATTATTATATTTAATTATCTTTAATAATACATATTTCTCGTATTTTTCTATCATATGTTTCATAGCTTGGCATCTTTGTAAAAACAGGAAACTCAGTTCTTTGTCCGCAAAAGCGTTCAGCATACATTGCACAATAGAACCTTGTGAGGGTAGCTCTTTTGTTGGCCAAGGCTAGGCAAGCCAAGGTCAGCCCTATTATTCTCAAGATATGTTTTGATGGGAGATATCTTGTGTTTTCTTTTAAAAATCGCCTAACCAGGGAAGTTTAAATACCGGGGAAGGCGGATGACCCCGAACAATACAGTTAGAATTTAAAGCAACGTATCATAAGATATATTTTTGAAGCTCTTTCTAGCTAGCGAGTCAGATGAAAACAGGAAAATTTAAAGCATTCATTATCAAGGCAGAGTTTAACTTTTGTAGGAGAGATGCGACGCTGTCACGTGTTTCGCGCGACTCGTGTGCTCCAACGACTTCTGTTTGAATTATGTATATAAAAGGTAAGTATGGGTGGCGTGGTTCATTCGCTTTCCATTTTTATTCTGTGTCTCGTTGGATTTTTGAATTGTCATTCTTCAGTTCTACTGTGCTTCATTGAATTCGGCGCTCAACATTTCGGCATTCTGCGTCTACAGGCAACCGGAATTCGAAGCTTATATTTGTGTAGGAAACATATATCAAGTCTTCGTTTCAGTAAATTATATATAATTCTCCGGGATAAACAGTTCGATAATATAACAGCGCGGAATAATTATACAGCGTGTCAACTCTACCAACGGCAAAACACCGAAGTTTATCAGAAAGTGTCGCTGAATAAATCATTATTAGAAGTAACACCGAACTGCCTGCTCATTTACATTGTCAGAACCCCTTACTCAGCCCATTGATCTTAGATCAACATAATAGCGGAAATAACCCTGAGTAACAGTTGTTTCTTATGGAACGGAAGCAACACATAGGCATCATCAATGAGCAACCATCTTCAGCCGAGGCAATGCTGTCACAAATCTAGGCTCACCAAGGCGAGGCCATTACATCACAGCCGACAACGTAAAACCGAGTCCCAAAATGTAGTTTAGTAGTAAATGTTTTACATTGTTTTCATTTTATGCATAACCAGACGGATCACGCTATACATACTTGTTGCTTATAAATAATTATTATGAATACTATTAATTTTATTTTTCCCACACCTTTCTCAAAATATAAAAAAAAATCACCAATATTTTTCTTACAGAACCTCCCCTCCTTGTAATTGAAGTCGGTTAAGGCTGGCTTTACAAAAGTTTTGGATGACGTTTTGTAACAGATAAAACCTCTTTTTTTTTTTTTTTTTTTTTTTTTTTTTTTTTTTTTAATCTGGTGCTATGTGGTTTCTTTCCGCTGGTTGAAAAGTCAGTTTTTGCATGCTTTTATAGCGGTTCCTAATATGAAAACTTATAACTTTTAAACGTGCTCCGATAACTGACTGGCATAAAATGCAGTAGATTGTTTCATGCACTTCACGATTTCATTAGCAAGAACATTGACACACGCGAGATGCTGTTTTAATGCTCGTTTTTAGTTCCCACACTGGCTACAAATTGGATTCAACCCAGCATCTCCATTCCTGTACGCAATGCCGTGCCTATTTCATTTTCACTCCACTTACATAGTTTGCGATTTCGATTCATTCTAAAACTGAAATTAAACTTTACAAGTTCTTCTTGTCCATTTTGGCGGTACAGTATCAGGAAGCACGACATTAAATTGGAAATTTCTGTTATGCACACATTTCTCATTACAATCGCTATGAAAGTAATACCTAGCAGGGATTTGGAGAAGTCCCAGAATTTTGCTCGCGGTTTGTATTCAGTAGACATAACTGTCAATGAGTTAAATGCTTATATAAACTAGAAAAATGCTGTTTTTGGCTATCGACATACAAAGTGTTTGCAGAGGAATGGTGACTAGAAATATAACGACAGTATGGAAAAATGTGCAAAAGCGATTATTTTTGTTATATATTTATTACACCAAATAAATATTTTGAAATGTGCCTCGAAAATTTACTCATTTGTAGCGTCTTTCGTCGTCTCAAACACCTCTGGCACCTAAAACATTCCAGTTGCTAGTACATCTCTATAGAACTAATGTTAATTTATCAACATCAGGTAAAATTTTCTCAGTACTTGTGGGGAGTAGTTAAACGCCGAAGTTTCCCTATTTCACCTTTACTTATTTGCTTTACATTTATGGTTGGTTTTATAAATATATGGTGAAATCAGAGAGCATGTCCTTCGCAATAGTTTCAATACACCGGACCCAGCGTTTCTGCCATTTTTGGAATGCGACCATTAATAATAACATTTTCTGTAATTCACGCTGTATCTCGTCAACGGTGTTGAAACGGCCACCTTTGCCTGCACAGATCCAATCGATGTCAGCAATATCGTTTACTCTGTTCCTACAATCCTCAAAAACAGTTTCCCAGACATTTTCACCATATTCGCGGGTGGTGCTTATCATCTTTCACGGACGTTCCTCCACTTTTGAAGCATTTGCATCATCTCCGTAAGATCTGTGGCCGATTGACACACAATTTCACGTTAGTTCTTTGTTCCAACTTGTTATCCATGAGGAAATCGTAGGATAGCACACGCACGTGTACTTCTCCCAATGCAAATACAACGATGTCGCTTGGCACACGAGTTTAGGCTGCACAAGTAACCCTGTACTGCTATTTGTTGGCGAACTACAGAACCAGTCCGGGAACTTTTTGATACCACCTTGTAAATGTAGTAGGAATATAACCATCTTCAAGTCTACCGACTGTGAAAAAAATAAACATTTTAAAATAAAATTTAAAACGTTTTAAAATAAAAATCAGGCTTAGGAAAAAATAAGGAAAACAATAAACGTTTTTCTTTTTATAGTCACAAAATTTTAATTATTTAGGTATATAAATACAATATTGTTTATCACAAACAATTTAAATTTCCTTCCTTTAACAAATCAGCATTTTCCCCCCATTTCCTTAATAATTAATTTTTTTTTAATTATTGGTAGTTTAAGATAATTAAGTAGAATTGTTTGCATCATTGCTGTTTTGAGTGAATAGCACATGAGAGATCTGCAACCAATATGGTCTGTTTACTGTATGCAAGAAGTCCTGATGCAAATTTGATAGAGTATTAACTAGATTCGCTTTTAATATTAAGACGATAGAAATCCCCTAGGGATAATTTGCTCAATAATATTTTGTCAGCCCGCTGTTAAATGCAAAGCGCTATTATAATATCATGCAGGTATATAAAATGAGATTAATTCTTCTTCACATTTAAATGAATTTGTTTCTTATTGTGTAGTTATTTAGTATATTTTCTACGCTTTATGTGATCTAAATTACTTTTACGCTATCTTGAAAATTTGTGAATAACATTTTGGTATAATTATTACCATGTGAAGTGTAGCTAACATGGCCTCAAAGCCAGATATTGATTATACACGAATGGTAATATTAGTTTATGCTAATTAGTTTATCAAATTCACGTTATGACATCCCTTCGAAATGAAAAAGAGAAGGGGCAAAATTGGTCTCAAAATGCATTAGAGAACGCAATGGAAACTGTTTCATTTAAATGTATCCACAGGTAAAGCAACAGAGCAATTTTGCAATCGTCGAAGGTCGAACATACTGTTAATTCCTAGCTGAGAAGTACATTAACTTTTTTGAATAGCGGAACTTTGCTCTCGAATTATTGGTTTAGCCAATAACTAGCAAGCTTTTATTCATTTTAAGAAAAAAAAAACTCTTATTTAAGTCAAAATTGGAAGATGTCTCACAATATGACACTAACTGAGTGGACAAGAAAAATTTCAACAAATAGTTTCAATGTGAAAGCGGATGAAGTAATGCAACATGCGAAGATGATACATTTGTGGAATCTACACGCACGCAACCGGCGCTAGATTTACTCGGTAAGATAAATTCGCGAATTCCCATTGTTTATATGAAAACAGAATCATCTTATATTTCTAAATTGAAATGTTAAGCATATTTAAAAAAATTAAGCAAGCTTATTTGCATTATGCTACTGTAAAAAGATAGGAAACGTTTTAGTGTTATTATTTGAGATTAATTTCTAATAATTTTACTCATGCTTTTAGATAATAAAAAAAGTAATATTGATTACCAACTACAACAAATCAGGCCTAAATGAATTTTATTTAAACAAATGCGCTTACTTTAATTTAAAAGTTTTGTTTATCCTGCAAGAAGAGTGTTCTTTTTTATTTTCACAAACACATTTCAGTTTAGCCTCTATAGAAAACAGGATAGATGTTCATACTTTAAGTACGCTACATTGGTTACAGATACCTTACATCAAGAATGGCAGATGACTATCAATCTTTTTGTGTCTGGAATTCGTTGTTTTCAAACGTACAAGTAACCTTTCATTAGTAAAGCAAAACAATTCTGTAAATCAGTGAGTTTAGTTAGAAAATATTACATTATCCTGAACCTGATGAAAAAATAGCTGCAAATATAAAAATAGAATGAAAAAACGTTAATTTTATACAAAAATACGCATTAATGAAAACAACCATAAAATTGCTAATGTCAGGCATAAAAGAGATATGGGATTATAAAGAAGAAAAACAATTATCTGATAAAATATAAGATGCCAAATTATTTTCGAAAAATGTGCTTCAATATAATGAGCGATCTGTCAAACTGATAAAAAGTTCTTGATCTGTAAATTTAGAACTTAATCTGTTGACTGAAAAAATCTTTTAAGTACAAGCATTACTATTACTGTAAATTCATTTAAACATAATAAAAATAACAAATGCATTATACCTATATTTGTTAAGACGCGTCAATTTTGGTATGTATCTATTGAGATTGACTATAATTATAATCACAATTACTGGTTTGTTTGATAAATAAAACAAGCTTAGTCTGGAGAGAACATAAACTTCGGCGTGTTTAACCTCACTTTGCATTTTTAACCAATACATGGGAAATTATAAGGCATTCTTCAAGAATGAATCTTCTTTGAATGAGACTCTATTAAGGGTAAGGCGTATTATTATACTTATTAAAATTTTAAATGTAATTGTCACTATTTGGCAAACACCAATATTCACCAATAAGTAAGGCGGAAGGGGAAATACTTGCATTACTTGTTAAATCGGGAAACGAAAGAACGCTTTGGGTGCATTGTGTACAGTGAACACGTTAAATTCTTCCTTTCGATAATTTCTGTGGCTATTACTCGGTGAGCGCAGAGCCAATTATTACTGTAGCGTAAATAAAATATTAGTTGGTGCAATTAAGGCGGGGCAAGACAGCGATTGACTGTCATATCACAAAAGCATTCCAAAACTCCGGTGCATTCCTTGCAGAGGTGGAGGATCATACTGGCGTGACGTTGGGCAGAGTTGAGTTATTACGGATAACATCTGTTCACTGGCTCATAGTAAAATAAGAATTTAAAGGTTCACCTAACATAAGTAACATAAGACGAAACAAAAATTTAAATGTAACTATTTACAGTATTCGCCGAAACATTATTTCTATGCTCTGTTTACCGAAAGCACTAAGAAAGAGTGACGTTTCCTTAAATGTATAGGCACTCCTTACTCCGTCGGTCCTGTGGTGGTGTAGTGGTAACCATACTTGCCTCCTAAACCCAAGTTCGAGGATTCAATCCCGGCCAGGATCGATGGATTTTTTCGGGCGTAAAAATCCTAAGAATGGCTTCCTTCAGAAGGGAAGTAGAGCCTTGAATGTCATATCATAGATTTAGGCCTGTAAAAGAACCTCAAGCCTGAAAGAAGAGGCCTCTGAGCAAAATTTATTGGCCGTTTCACGCCCTGAAATGAATGCGACGCTGATGACCTGAGATGTTATAACAGCGTAAATAAACAAAACAAATCACTCTTTATTCCCCCCTCCTCGGATACTGTCCAGTCATAATGCCATTTTTTTTCTTCTTCTTCATCTTACTCCTCCATTCGAGCATAAGCGCGGAAGAATATTTTGTTGTCAGAGAATATCTGACACAATGATCATAGAATATCATCATTAGTACACCAGTTTCATACAAAATTAAATTATTAATGTTTGGAAACCATTTTATAGCCATTTATTGATTAATAATCTAAATAACAGACTGAAATGTGAGGGTATTTTGTGACCTATTTTCAAGGGAGGAGAAATATGACGTTTGTGCCACGGTCAATATAAATGTGCATTTGTTCACATCGCAACTCAGCTTTCGTAGACAAAAAACAGTTAAACAGCGATTTGTTAATGTAAAAATCTATTCAAAAGTTCAGGAACCTAAAGCAATATTTCTGAGACGTTATAAAATATAGCTTTATTTCCATATTTGTTCTTTTCATAAACAGTGCAGAATTAACATTCCGTTTACAAATGACAAAATAAATTGTTAAAAAAATTGAATTAAAATTGCTATGTCTTGTCAAGTTCTTGAGCGATATCATGAAGAAATACATCTTAACATGTTAGCAAAATTTAAGTTTAAAAATTTCGATAGCTGTATCAGATTTTATCTTTTATCTTTGCCTGATCTGAACGCCTGCGTTAATGTGATGACTGGCACCTACACCAAACATTGGTTTCTGGCCGAAAATTACATTTTGCGAAATATAAATTTTTGTTTTTGAGGTGCATATTTAGAGTTCTTCACATAAGTAAAACACAGAGAAAGAGCAAGCAAGAGGGCTCTATATCAGGAAGATTTCAAGCTTATAGCAGACAGAGAATAAAAATGTTTTGGTAATGATTTTTAATAGAATTTTCAAAGTTTAAAATATTTCACTATAGAGGTTTCAATTTTTTTTTTTTTTTCACATTTCCGCTAAGGATTTACAAAATCTTAATAAAAATTAATCACCTAAAACCAATTACTAGCTGTCTAATCATGATTTTAAAGGAAGTTGCAATAATTAATACATTTTGTATAAAGATTTGAAAATTAAATATGTTATTCCCAAATATTATATATAAATTATTTTTTATGTTATACGATAATATGGCACAAGTTTTTTAATATTTAAATTATACAATTTTCAATCGTTATAACTCTGGTTTGGCAATCATGAGTAACCACATCGGAGAAATATTCTCAAACTTATCTCATTGCTTCCCTCGGTTGTAATCCATTACAGCGACATGCCCTGCCCATCTCCATTTGATTTACTTCACTGTAGTCAAATCCTTCATGCCTCTCTTTTTCATTGCGGAATCGATCTCTCAGACTGACGCCCAGAACCTTTCCGTCCATTTTCCTCTAGCATTCTTCTTTCATTGTTTTTAAATTGGCCATGTCTGAGCGTCTTACAGCATGATAATGTTAACCTTTCATTATTTTCTTTTTCATTTTTAAGTTAATGTTCTGCTTATGAGGATAAATATTAGCCTCTAAAGTTTTGACCATGCTGCCGAAATGCACCTTTGTACTTCCTTGAGCTATCCAAGGACATAAGTATTTTCTTTGACATATTCTTCAGTGCCATTAATCAATAATTTCGTATTTTTGGAGTTCAGGGTAAGGCCTACTTCGTTTAAATATTTCTTGGATAGTTCGGTCATTTTATTAGTGGGCGTTTCCCCCCCCCCCATATTCACTGTTTAACGCTCGTTAGGCATTGGACATTAGTAGACATTACTGATATATGAATTGAAATGAGAAATTGGGAGAGGGTTTTTTTTTTTTTTTTTTTTTTTTTAAAGGAAGGAATCGTTCCAAAACCAAATTTAGAGTACCTCCGATATTTTTAGGGCCGAGGGAAAGCAGGGAAACACTTTAGTTAGGAAGGGTGGTCCTGGCGAAAATCCAGTCCCAGAGTTCCAGCTCACGAGTCCGTGCCGTAACTAACCGTTGAAGGATGTTACTAAAAAGGGAATATCTGCAAATCTCAAATTCTGTAATTTTTCTCTATCAATGTTAATGCCCTAGTTCATGTTCATGCCATGGGAGATGTCCTGTAACAAACTTACATCTAATTATTTGATAATACAATAACTTCCAAAAGTCAGAAATGTGCGCTTGCTAGTATTACTATTTTATACGTAATGCACAATGTACAAATTTCAGCTGAAAATTTAAAAACTGCAGATTTTGGAAAGTTCATCTTAGGGTACCGTCGAGGTGTTTATATCTACAGTTGCGTTCAATTCCCGCCAGGACAGTCCTCCCTGACTTAGGTTTTACTCTGCCCTCATAAAACAACAAACGTTAAATACAGCAAATTTATTTTTACTTGCTTCCACCTCTTACACTTTCGGGTTGTACATAAAATTTATATTTATTCAACCTAATTTAGTTTCAGATATTTCAATAATTCGCTTTATTTTTCCGACCCCCCCCCCACATGTCCTCTAGTCATGGCGTTCATACTTTCCATTGTTATTTTTAACCACCGTTTTTAAATCTCCATAAATCTCATTATTTTACAAAATTATTTTCTTTGCAATGTTTTCCAACATCGAAAGTAGTTTTGTATGGATATTTATATTAGTTAATTTAGTTTCTGCTCCACTAAGCATTAAAATCAGATAAATGAGCATGTAGATTACGCCTTTAATATAACAGGATGGCCTGTTCCGTCCTTGCAGTTGTTCTCTTTATTTCTTCATAGGTCACCTAATGTTTCATGTTTCATTTCGATATTCTGGAATTCTATAGTTAAATGTGAAAGTTATTTGCAAATGCATGTATTACTAAACAAGCATATCTCCACCAAGTGTTGGTGTTTTACGAATCTCGCAAATAGCAAAATTAAAAGCACGGGAACGGTTTTAAGTGCACTTGTGCATTTTCTGTTTTTTTGCATGCCCGACGCATAATGAAGCACGTAAACTTTCTCCAAAACTCATTTTGAGATGAAGTTCAAGATACGGTGAAGCATAAATCATCCTGTCTGACTCAAATGAAGACTAGAAGTAGTTCTTTAGTTCTTCCGACGCTAAGCAGCCCCGACCCATTTCCCTCTTGTAATCCATGAAAGAAATAAGAGGGTGATTTCGCATCATTTTCGTACTAGACGACCAGAATCGAGAGTGCATTTGATAGGTCTGACAGTGAGTATGGTTGTACATCTAAAGATTTTTGTTATATATTATTTGTCTTTAGAAATGCTCTCTCTCTCTCTCTCTCTCTCTCTCTCTCTCTCTCTCTTTAGAAAAAAGAGCATTGGGCCAAAGTGAACGCTTTTGAATAATATAAGTTTTAAAGTTAGAGTTGTAAAAATATTGCAAATGAGATTTTAGCGTGTAAAACCTTCGCACAATTATCAGAGATTTCATAGTAATGCCTTTTGTAAACACGGCAAACTAATTGATTACGTTACTTCCGCACAGAAATTCACTTTTTTGGTAATTGCACGCGAGCGCCCTTCAATGTACGGTCATTACTTTATTCACCAATCACAATGGAACTTGTAATCAATACTTTTAAAGCATGGTGCTCAAAAACTAATAACAGATCATTTTTTCCTCCTTGGTTCATTTTAGTATTCATATAATATCTGCTTCGATTCGACTAGGGATCTAGGAAGGCTATTCTCATGCATTGAATACAAGATTTAAATGAACTAATAAATTTAAAAGAGTAAAATTGTAATTTAACTGTAATTTACTGTTAACCAAAATAAATTTGCCATAAACGGCCATTGTAGCCTCAAATATTCATTTCTTTTTAAGAAGCTTTCATCATAACAGGAGATATGACATAATTGATAGCTGTAAATGGTAAATGTTATAATAGTGTTCAGTTATACTTTCTGCTTGAAACAAATACTACTAAAATAAGTGTATATTTTCAGAAAGATAAAACGGGTAAGCAAAATGACTTCAATTATTATGCTAAAACTAATAATAATAATAATAATAATAATAATAATAATAATAATAATGTGACAGTTCTCGCATTTCAATTATCTTACCGAATCCCTTTCTTGCTTATAATTTTTTTTTTAGGTAATTTAAGTGAGTTTTCAAACTCATGCTTGTCATAATTATCATGACAACAAACATTCGTCAACTTAAATAATTTACCGAAAAATAATCAGGACTCGTGGTATCAATGTCTTCATATTAATTTGTTACCTTAATTCCATATCTGACAAGAAACACGCACGAGTTTACGAAGTACAGTCAAGTCCATAAATTTAAGTACTAACTTTAAACACTACCTGTACTTATCACAAGATATCCCGTAGAACCTTTCTATAAACATACAGCACAGGCAACTCTCAAATAATGGCTGTTAATACACTCTCAGAAGCGTTTAACTTATTTCGTGCTCGAGTTTATTACATATCATTATATGATCATTGCCACTTACTTTGAATGCGACTAAAATTAAAACATTTTTATCCCATGTGGTTGTAAGAAACAGTCATTGAAAATGAAACACATTTTGGATATCTTGAGATAACATGGCAAACTTTCCAGTACAACACGTGCTTGTGTTTTATAAATCTATTTTACATTTTACTTAATTTCATACTTCATTTGAAGTGGCTTCCACCCTCAGACTTGCATTATGTCACAATATGTGCTAGGAATATACCGTACAAGTGTTAAAGAAAGAAAGGTTCATGTTTTCTGTGGCAAATTAAACTGTACTGGAAACAAAGATATGCCTCAGATGATTGGGACAGCGAGCTGTGTGCCAACGAAATCAAAACTTATATGTAAGAGCAATCAAAGATGAAATTTTTTCAAAATCTCATAGGAATTAAATTGCCTCGTTTTCAGATTTAAAAGCATTTAAGTCATTTCATAATACTTTTTTTACAGGTTAACAGGTATGTATATTCAAAGAATATTCTAGGTACATTTTAAAATGCTTCTTTATAAATATTTAAATTCTTATATATTTTCAGAAGCTGTTATATTACCTACTCAATATATATGCGATAATACATTTAATCAATTATTAGAAAATGTATTAAAACATTCCAGTATTCTTTCCAAGACAACCAAATCAGTGCTAAAAATCTATATGTCAATTTTTTTTTCAATATTAATAAGAATTTTTATTTGGTAAAAACTATTAATTCTCCAATGTGTGGAAGTTTACCACGTTGGCATATAAAAAGAAATAAAATATTATTTTTAAAAACTGCTACAGATATTAACATTGAAAACTGACATTGAATACTTTACTGATGGAGCAGCTAGTGGTAAAAATTTTACGAAAATTGCAAGATTTAGAAATTTTAGGTATAGAATTTTAGATAACCTTAAAACACAAGAAAAAATTGGAATCGAAACTTCAGTGTAATATGAGCTAACCTTCATCGCCTTGAAGTATCTATCAATACACAGACGTCAAAAGAAAATACACTCAGGGACCCCCTTCTACCTCAAAAAGCCGGACACTCTTATACTTGATCATATTTTGCCCTTAATTCTTACATTTTGTTCTTAATTATTTTCAATTTAAACAAAAGATTATTTTATTAAACACCTTAAATTGCAACAATAGAAACAAAAATGTATATCTGATGAGAAAAGTTACACAGGACAATGACAAGTTTTGTTTCAACTGTCAGTACATTCTTCGGTGCTTGAAACATTAAAAACGCATTTTAATAAGGGGCGTCAACCCCTCTGGCTTGAATAACCGTATTTATAGTCTTGGCACGCTTTCAATATAGTTAGCAATTGCTTATTGATGCTCGCCCAATTCCTTTAAAGTTTCTGTAGCGGCAATCTTGTCTTAACACGACGTTCCAGTGTCCCACAGTGTTCAAGCAGACTAATGTCGGGGCTCCTTGCTGGCCATGGTAAAACAGGGATCTCCAATTCTTGAGGATAATCTTTGACCACGTGGGCAATATTCGGACGTGCTTTGTCGTGTATTAAAAGAAAATTAATGCCTGTCAATGGGCCGAATAGTGCAACATGATTAGCCAAAAATTCGTTTATGTACCTATCAGATGTTAGGCTTCCATTTTCTACTAAAATTAACTCAGTTCGAGCATCCATAGACACTCCTGCCCAGAACATCACTCCACCTCCAAATGATAACTTTTCGAAAATGCAGCATTTGAAAATCGTTCTCCCTCCTCCAAATTCTTTCACGTCACTCTTTCAGGTGAGAGTAGATTGAAACAGGATTCGTCTGTGAACAGAACACAACTCTACTGTTGATTTCTCCAACCCCTATGATCATTAGCAAAACGCAATTGCTCGGCTCGGTGCATTCTGAGCAACCTGGAACCAGTTGCAGGCAAACTTCATATCGGTTCACTTGCTTTCAACCTTTTCCTAACCTTTTTGACCAAAATTGGGCGTCCATGAATGATAATAAATGACTGGGCTACAGTCATAAGCTGGCAGGTTGCGCTCCCTAAGAACTGTCAACACCATGTACCTGTCTTCATTTTAAATTGTAGCTCTCGGACAACCCGAATTTGGTCCTCTGGTCTATTCTACTTTTATGGTATCATGGACTGTGCTTCATTACATTTGCAATGTAACGTACACTGCGTCCATTATCGTTTAGGGCTACAGCCCCAGTTACATCTTCATTTTTTTAAGGTGAAATGTGACAATCATACTTACATTTACAACATGTAAAAATAAAGAAATAATGATGATGAAACACAAAATTGTTGAGACAAATTAGCTATATTTGACTTTGTACAATGATTGGAACAATTAATTGTTTATAAAACAAAAAATATTGAACATAGCAAACATGCCTCCATGACAAAAATGCCTATCATGATATTTTATGACAAGCAAATATATTGCAATATTAAAGGGTCCGGGCTGTTTTGTCCCTGTGTGAAAATAACAGAAACTGTATTTTTTTCATTTTATGAGAAGTTATGAACATCAATTATAGGACGATTGAATAACATAAAATAATATCAATGAAAAAAATATTCATTTAATTTTTTCTTTCTGTAACATATAGAAATAACAGTAAGATCACTTCAGAAACAGAAAAATTAATACCTGTTCTATGGAATATCATACCTTTAAATTAAGCCCACATTATCTGCTGGGTAGCGCAAGAAGAAGCTAATGTCTGATGAATAATGCAAGTTTTTTCACGTATGAATGCGTTACTTTAGAACCCTAGAGTGAATTCCAGTACATTAAGAAACTTTTATAGGCTGTTTAAAATTGCATTACACTTTCGTTATATCTCCATTATTAGTGGGCGCAGAATTCATAACACGCTACGTTTATTCGTCTCTAAAACGGGGTACGGGTTTGTTGTGGGTCGTAAAAGTTGTTTTAAATAACGCATCGCTTCCCACCCGCCTCCATTATGTCTCGTTCAAATTGTATAGATTCCGAGCGAGCTTGCACGTGCCAATAAAACCCAGAGTTGATGGCGAAAGAGCGAGGGAGAAGATGGTGGGTTAAAAACGAAGCGCTGAGGTGAGCAGGTAGTCCATATTTAATAATTACACTAGCTCTTTTAATGGCGTTGGACTATAAAGAGACACGCCATTACCTGCGGGAACGCAGCTAAACACGGGCGATAAGCATGTATGACTGACTGTAGCTGAGAGCTGTGTATACAATGTCCGCGTTATTCTGTTTCTGACATATACGGAGACTCAACTCATGTTTTTAAAAATGAATAAACGTGCTCAACCAGGATTTTCTTGCAAACAGTGGTAAAGGTATGCCACTAATGATCAAGCACATTTATACAATTGGACGCTTATATTTTCCCCAATTAAAAATAGAATTTTAGATATTACATCTTGCTGTTATTCATTAGTACATATCAGCATGTTGTTTTATTTGCTTTTATCATTTTGAGCTTCAATTTTTGCGAGTGTTGAATTAAACGACCATGAAATACGTTAATACAATTAATACTATACATTAATTTGTATTAGTAGTACATGTATGAGTAGATATTAGGAGAAACACATGAAAATCAGTAGTTTGCTAGTAGTGGTACTATGTGTATTATTATTTATACATAGTGAACCATTTAAATCAATCATTGCGGAGTTCTGAAGCGAAAGGTGCTGAAGTTCAGGCAAGAAAGAGTTCGACTATGCAATGTACACAGAGATTCACACAGTTATCGATTTTAAGAAAATAAAAGTAGATGATATTAGAACTTCAATGGGATATTTGCACAATTCTAAGCTAAGTAATTTACGACATATCGTAATATGTAGGGTCCAGAATTTCAGGCTCTTTTACAGAAGTCACGTAATTATTAGCCAAGATAAAAAAAAATTCTCCGGTTGTTAGCTAAAAGGCGTACATAACTGTTCTCAATTACAAACAGTATGTTGCAGTTGATTTTGAACGGCTTCAGAGCCCTAGTCATTTGGCACTTTTAAAGATTAGTCTGCCCCATTTAACTGCTTATGTACTAGACTGGAAATGTATCACACACTCCTGCCTACCGCGAAAATCCAGAGCTGTTCTCCTTCTGTTTTCTACTTGGGGCGTTCAAAAACGATTGAAGTAAGTATGTAGCAGTTTGGAAAAGTAGCATTTTGAAATGTATGCCGGTGTATACACCATGATAGATTATTGTACTGCCAACTGCTAAAAATGGCGTTGATACGTCCCAGATGTAGACCAGTGCTGCGTCATTTGCTACGGCGTGCTATTGGACAATGAACACACAACATGGAAGAAGACAATCATGAGCAACGGTGGAAAATGTGATTTCTGTGCAGGGAAGAGGTGGCTGCTTCAAACATTCACACGAGCTGCAACAAATCGCAGATCGGTGTTTCGTTGTTATCACACTTCAAAGACGGCAGGGACTGTGCCGAAAAATGCAAAAGCACTGGGCGTCCAGCAACAGCACGTGAAGGTAACACCCGACTTGTGTCTCATTTGATAATGGGGATCAGGCGATTCTGTTTTCATGATTTACAGAACACAACAAGTCTATCACGGGGAACTCTTCACACCCTCATCCATGAGGACTTGAAGTTGAGAAAGGTGTGTGCGCAATGGGTGCCTCATTCCTTCACTAATGCGCAGAAACAGAAGCGAGTGGAGACATACCAGGTTGGTGCAACTGTACAGAGGGGATCCGGCGGGGTTCTTTGAGCGTCTGGTCACCGTGGGCGAGCTTCAAGCATTGCCTACAGTGGAGCCGGGATACTCCCAAAGAATGGTTTAATATGCGAGTACGGAAACTGCCAGGTGCATAGACATTGGAGAGGAAAACATTTAATTATATTCTGTGTTCCTCATCTCGCAATAAACTCCTACCGTTAAAAGAATTTTACAGCCAATAATTTTTGAGCGCGGCGTTTATTCCTTAAGAATTCACTTAATATATGTGCTATACATTTCCAGTCTAGTACCTAAGCAGTTAAATGGGGCAAACAACACTTCACAATTTTCATATGAGTAGGCCACACAGGAGAAGCTGCAACATTCAGTTGATACTGAATGATAAATTGGGAAAGGATTTGTCTTTAAAGGAAGGAAGCATTCCAGGCCTATTAAGGTGCCTCCCCGGCATTTGCCATTTATGAGAACTTCTGAAAACGTGGAATAAACCTCAGTCAGGGAGGAGTGTCCTAGTGGGAACCAAACCCCCGACCTACCTCACGAGACCGCTCCACCCGTGGCTGTATCTGAAATTTAATTTGGTGAAAACAGCGCATTGATAGCACCTGTTATTTAAAAAATACTCGCAGTAGTGGTTTTACCAGATTCGTCCTTTATACAAACAGCATAGGGGGGGGGGAAATGCACAAGAGCGGCGCATGTACAAAATAAATCAAAATGTTTCGTTTCTTAAATAAAGAAGAAGAAATAAGAATGGTAGGCCTTGGTGGTCAGGCCCGTTGGGAAGAGTTTTTAGTAATCTTAGGTGGTTGATTGTGTTTATTTACGGACACTCTTTAACATCTCAGATCATCAGTGTCCCATTTAATTTAGAGAGTGAAACGGCCGATAAATTTTGCTCAGAGGCCTCTTCTTTCAGGCTTAAAGATTTTTCGTGCCGTAAATGTGCGAGACGGCTTTACTTCTCTTCCAAAGAATCATAGAACCATTATCATAGAATAAGGGTTTTAGTTCCGTCTCGGAAATTGGTAAGCTAATTTCTAAATCCTATTGCCATGGAGTGCGACTATTTTACCAGTATCTAACGTTGTTCATAGTATCTATCCCTGCAAACTCAATGCAATCCACACCGATAAACTTTCAGAAATCAAGCTCTCTTAGTTAAGAAGCTTCCCATGTCAGGCAAATGCGTTATAAACTTGTTTCATAGAATTGTACATTTCTAAACCAAAAACATGTTGCGTGTAAGTCTCGAAGCGGAAAATCGTTGCGGTACGCTAGCAAAAGTTCTAATCCTGCTTGATAACTCCACATTCTCCCAACGTCAGGGACAAATGGATTACATTAGTATTTATGTCTCCAGCATATCCCTCAGTCATTATTAGCAGCGAATAAATGCTTATAAAATCGTGTTTGCTGTAATCAAGATATCCTGTCAAAAGGAGTAAAACAAATTATAGTGGCATAAGATTTAGAATAAGTCAAAAGTTTTAACGCTAAAATAAAGCAGACAGTGACAAAAGAATGTGAACACAAAACAATAGAATAAGTAAAAAATAATAACTTTTTTTAACAATTGGACAAAATTGAATAACAACAAACGACTTCTTATGATGCAGAATCGCTCAAAAAAAAAAAAAAAAAAAAAAAGAATATATATTTTATAACTTTAATTCTAGTGCTGACAATTGAATGAGCATTAACAAACAGATTACCAATATAGAAAAATTACAAGCTAACGAAGTAAAGAATAATATTGAGAACAAACAGTTTATCTGCAAAGAATATATATGTATATTATGAAGGATATACGACACAGATTAAGAAAACGGGAAAGCATGATTCCAATCATAATGCAAGCTTAACACCTTTGAATAGCAAGTACAGATTACTGCTGCGATTCTAAAAGTTCCCGGAAGAATTCCAGTATAAACAACATTTATTCTGGAATGTATAGACACAAACAATGAAATACAAGAAAGCGAAAGATGATACAATTTGCGATGTGTATTTATTGAGGTGAACCAAATTAGAATGAAATTAAAGGTGAATATTTGTTCCGAAGGACACTTTGAAATAGATAAGCCGAAAATGTGGACAAGGCAGAGCACTCATATGTACCATCATACCGGGTTTTCAAGAAAAACACTATTCCACGTGAGCGGTGATTCTCGGCGGCTGGGCTTGTCGCTGTCACCCGAGAGTATATTTAACTTTGCTTCTAAAACTGTGCAGAAAAAAATGTTACCTTATAGAAAATGCTGGAAATGTCTTCCCTTCAGCTAAACAGGTAGTGTATCAGAAAAACACATCCAGATTGACTCATTTAAGTGCGGTCACTGTAGTGTTTCTTGTTTCATTTGTGATATTTTCCTTTAGTTCCTTCAATATGTGAGGGTTTGTTTTATAAACTCTGTCCTTCAGGTAAATATCACACACTGTTAAATCTGGTGAGCGAGAGGGATATACAGCAGCACTAATCACTCTACCTTCAAATACTTCATTAATTTAATTCATGGACTCCGCTGCTGTATGAATGCATCCATTTAATTTCTCTTCTTCTCTAAGCTGTGGAAAAAATGGGGTCAAAATGTCTCTTCTGTGCCTTTCTGCGTCCATTGTAGTCTTGTAAAATATCGGACCTAAAATGCGTCTTGCGCTCACAGCGCATCAACCACCAACTTTCCTGTATAAAGGGGGCTTCCTGTACACTATGTGAATTTTCGGTACACCAGTAGAACATGTTTTGATTGCTCACACAGCTGTTCAGGTGAAACCAGGCCTGGTTTGAAAAGATCAGAAGAATTTAGAACATTAAAACTTCATTCTCAGATAAATAATCACTCACATTGTTTTAAACAATGGACACGTGTACGCTTGTACGATTTGAGGTTTAATAGTTATGTTGCTTTATGTGCCAAAACCACTGAAACCCTCACTTATTGTGGTGATTTCGGGAGTGATTTTGTTGGTAAACTTTCAAGAGTTGCATCAATTTTATTTAGTTTAACCTGTTAAAACTGTACGTTTCCGCGCGTGTTTTTTGTTGTGGGACATTTTGATCCAGTAGAATCAAATATGTTTACTTGCAACATCGTGAATTGCTTTTCTGCAAGGACACAGTAGACCAGGGAACTGCAAACCAAATTCTACACGAACACGGCGAGCTGCCTCGTATTTGTGGTAACATTTACACACGAAAATACGCTGCTCTAGCGTCCCATTTTGGCGAAGCTCAACTAGTGCACTGATACGAAGCGACGTTAAAGTTCAAGTACAGGACGGGAGACAATACAGAGGAAGGAGTGGGGAGCGCCGCTCGCAGCAGACGGGAATCAAAACACAGAGAGTGCGGGATAGTTTTTATGCGAAAGTTCTGATGTTTCCCTGGCAACAGCACGCATCTTTCGGTATGAACTGCGTAGGCTGGGGTTTGCATGCATGTCTGCCCCAGATTTACCCGAACTATCAAAGAAGGTCATGAAAGGACTGGAGCCCTTTATAACAACTTAACTTGTGTGAACAATAATTCTCTGCACCTATTTATCTGAAGAAAAAAACATAGAAACCGTTTGGAATACGTAAAATCAGATTTTAGAATACAAATTTCTCCTATTAAGCCCTATGTATATCATTGATGACAAATGAAATGCAGCATCATCTTCTTATTCAGGAATTAAAACCAACCAGTAATTTTGCGAATCACAAGCATTTTGTTATTATTAATATATTAATGCTTTGTATATTTTTGCAATATTATGGTATTACCTTTGCATAAAAAATACACTATAATAAAACGACAAATATTGAAAAAAAAATTCATTTACACATAAAACAGTGACCAACAACTTTGATATATATATATATATATATATATATATATATATATATATATATATATAACATTTTGAGAATGAAACACTGGAAATATCGGCAGATCATTTCATAGCATTCAAAAAATAAGGGACGGGAAAAGAAAGAAATTCATTTCCTAGCGTGCGTCCTAAAAAAATACTTTTAGGTATTATAGAAGTAGTAAGCAGCATTTCAGTGCCTCCTAGATATAAAGCTTGTTAATTAATTCAAACAAGAACATTAGGATCCACGACATTCCAATATCCATTGTTTTCAGTATTACCAGCGTCGTCACTAAATTATGTCAGTTGCGGATCAGGAATTCCTCTATACACTCCTGTGTTAAAACCAATTACAAAACCGCGCCCTTTATTTATAACTCAAAAGCTTCTGTTACAGCATACCAATTATATAAAAGTGCAAATGTAGAAGTTCCGTTGTTTTACATGCATGAATTTTAGAAATTTACACTTACTATGCTAATCGCTTCAAAGATTTCTGCAATGGCCTAGGTCCTATTTCTTTCAAAACACGTGGTAACACAATTTCTGATTCTGCATTGAGAATTAGTTTAATTTTCCATCAGTCCTGTTTATGTTATTGATTTCTTCGATTATAACAAAGATGTGAATTATTGTACATTCTAATTTATTATTCTTCATTACACATCTTTGCAATTGGCCAATGCCAATAGAGGAATGCGAGAGAAAACAACAGATTAATGCATTCAATACTAAAAGTAACTTAAAGTAAAAAAATTAGCCAATTCAAGATTTCTTTCAAAAGATTGTGTCTCTCAAGCTGAAAAAAACATCATTAGGATATTTATTACCAATTTTGATAGCGATTGAAAAATGAATATGAGTATTGTGTAACGTGCATAACAGTATGCTAAAACATTGCTGTGGTCTATATTATATGAGTGAACTGTGAATGTATTCTTTAAGGCACTAAATTCAATATAACCTAAATTAGATAAGATATTAATTTATATTACATTCATTCAATCATATGCATAAAACATGATCGTTATACTTTTTCTAACAACTTCTGCAAACTAATTACTCTGTAAATGTGCTGTGTATTAGCACACCTGAAATTAGTAAACACCTAACAGCTTTCAACACAGAAATAATATGCCATTTTCAAAAAATCTTTCGTAGCACTTAAGCATTTCAGCAAACAGCTAATGTAATATTTCGTTTATAATTTCAATATTTCTGTGGTTTTGACAGAACACATTGTTACTAAAAACAATTTTAACCACACTATATTAATATATTACAGGTAATGTACAAGTTAGGTATTGAAGTTCAGTTAGTTGCTAAACTTCAAGTTACCAATATACAGAAAGATTTTTTTTTTTAATTACAGGCCGGAAGAGCGTGGCTGTCTACTGGATGAAGGCAGTCAAGGTCCGTATATTGCATGTATAGGTAGCAGCTTGTAGTTAATTTGAGAGAGGCTTTATGCGTTTGTGTTCTACTCGGTGTTTTAATTGTGTGTGAATGCTCTTTCTTAGTTCTGCAACTACTTATAGTTTTGAAGAACGGATTTCTATGTACGTTACATATGTGAAAACGGATTCTTGCAGAGAAGTGGCAAGAAAATATCCTGGCAATCGTATTCCAGGTAGAGAAAATGTTCGCTAACTTGTTAAAAAGTTACGAGAGAGAGACAGGAACTTACAAGAACGTTCCGAACCGTTGTATTCTTACGGAAGAAAAGATTAAATACAGCCGTTTCCTATGCAGATGCCGGCAACGTACAGTCGCTAAGGTGCATCGTTTTTAATATATATTATAACACAGGTTAGTGTTTATTATCAGCATTTTCAAATTCAGAATCAATTTATGTGTTCAGTAAAAATATAAATATAAAAATAAAATTTCTCCCTCTTTACGGTTGGCGACTCTTTATCTCCCCTTTTTGGGTTGCGGTGGCTTAGGCGGCCCGTAACTCAAGTACCCTCACTGTACTAATGTAATTCGTGATGTATAGGTTTATGATGATAATTGAAAATTCAGTTGTTACGACAACGAATACAGTACTAATTAATACTTTTGTTAGTTGATCACTGCCGCAAAAGTCTTGTGGCAGGGAGAATATCCGGCGCGCTTTTCAGGTAACTTCGTAGTTGGATTTGACGATACGGAGCACTGGGGTGTGGAGTGAGAGGGGTTGACGGGTAGCCCTGTCAGAATAGTATGACAGTGTCTGGTTCCATCATCTCATCTCATTACACACTGGGGTTGGCACAGCAGATCCCAGAGGTCGTTCTGAGGTTCAGTACGCCATACCTAGGGTGTAAATAGAATTAACATTTAACTATTCCGTTAAGTTGAAGAATTTTATTAAGTTCTTAAGAAAAAGAGAAAAAAGTTTACCACAGTTAAAGAATTTTGAAAAATTGTATCAAAAAATCATCTGTAACTCATCTTTTATTTCTGTTAATATAAACAGATCACTTTATACACTATTGCCATTGTAAAACTCATTGCAAATTTTTAAATTAAATCCCATTCGGGTTCTGCAAGTCATTTTTGATCCACACCGAAGTCAGAACATGGAAGAAATATGTAAAAGCCCGCCAAGCAGGAGCTGAAAAACTTAGTGACTTCCTCAGCAAGTTTAATTTCTGGAGGTTATTACAGAGTGCTAGAATAGAGGATATAAGTAATGCTATCTGAGGATATACATGTGCATTTAATAAGAAAACATAAACGTTCAGGCTGCTGTATCATTATTATTTTATTTGCGGTTATACTGTTAGCTAACGTTTCTAATTGCACTTAGCTACATAACAACTAAAACGGAATGTGATTAACATATATGCTACTTAGTTAATTTTAGACGTACGTTTGTTTGTTTTTCTGTGTTCCGAAACCATTGTGTTCTCTTCGCCTGCATTTATTGTACACTTTACACTACCAAGGTTGATATAGTACATACACACCGCTTAAGACTCGTGCATCGCCTCGTATCGCTCCAACATTCTCTGGAATTCGGCCTTTACCGCTACCGTTCGGTACTGAAACCGCAGTACGGCTGCTGTCTGTAAGGATACGTCTAAATAATCGTCCATGCGCATGCACATCCCCGCATACTCTTTCACATGACACCAATTTTGTCGCTTGGCCCGAAGACCCAGTTGTTAAAGCTAACAATAACTCCCCATATGCCACATCTCCTCCCGCTCTACCTTAATCGAGGTTCTCGGCGATTACAAAAATTTCCTTGTTTTTTTAGAAATCATTTTTCTTGATTTTATTTAAATATTATACACCGAGTTTCGTTGCAAAAAAAGCTTGTAACCTTTTTGGTTTCAGGTAAACTCCAGCTCATAATAGTTTGATTTCGCTGATTTTCAGACACTATTTTTCTTATATTATTTCATTAGTATATTTCGTTTAGGAAAAAAAACTGCGGCCGCTAAAGCGATTTTTAAATGTTTGGTTTACGTTAACCCCCACCTTCAATGGTCCAATTTTGCTGATTAACGAACTTGATGAATACTTTTTAATTGATCGTTAGTGCCGAGCTTCGTTGAAAAAATTTATGGTAGCTAGAATGTTCGCACAAACGCTACTATTATTTATTTATTTATTTATTTATTCCATCGTCATTTTTGGCGCCTAGAAAGTACGATTGATGGAGATTTGAAGAAATGTTTCAAAAATCTTTTCTTGGGTACAATAGCGATTGTCTTTGGAATTCGCTAAAAGCAAGCAAAACGGAAAATGTCAACGTTGAGATTCTGTATTTACACGAGGAAACACTCGTGTGGCAATTAGTTTAATGGCCTGAACTGCTTGTTTTCTTACAAATCGCAACAAGAGTTGCGTGCAGTGATGAGTGATACAAGATCTATTATACGATAGCGCGCATGACACGTTGCACTTGCATGTCAAAGTGTGAAACGTGTACCGTATGAACGCATTATCATCGGGTCAGGTGAGCTTATAGGAGTGATGTTGAGTACATTTTCATCAGCGCAAATAAGCACGCCATCTGCTGGGGGAGGCAATGTGGCCTCTAACTGCAGTCCACGTGATATTTATTACACGAGTGAGATGGAAAGTACAAATCTCGTATCTCTTTCATTTTCTGCGCTAAATATATAACATTAAGCTATTCATTGCATATTTACATGTTTTACATGCACACACTTTGCCCACAATGGGCATTTTTCGTATACCAAATCAAGAACTTCATAATGTATATATGACTCTACTGGGCTAAACATATTATCAGGTTGTATAGAATTTTTGTTATAAAACTTAACCGTTCATGCTGTAACTACGTTCCCCCCTTATCATGTCCTTGAACATCGCTTTCTGAACCTGTTCCCTGCCAGTCTTACAGGAGTGTGCATCAGCAGCGTGTCGCGACAGCATAAACCCGAGGCGCACAATATTGCCACTTGTGTTGCAACCGCTGCGTATAGATTGCTAAATGTTACCATCTTAACACTCATACGTATATGGTTACAAACACGACTACAGAGAGAGAACGGGAGAATTTAATGAACACATGAAAATTCCCAGTCTCTACAGAAAGCAATGTAATTCATGTGTTTTGAAATGACAGTTTGACTGAAATTAATACTTGGGTTTAAACTACACAGTATTTTAATTTTGAGTTTCTCTTCCAATCGTCGCAAAGAAAAAGGCTTAGAATGTAAGTTTTATACGTTGTTCATTTTCTTCAAATTCAGTTAACATAAAACGAAATAAAGCAACTCTTTCACTTAACTAATCTGTCATTAACAATCGCTTACAATTAATCAAACCAACACAGTATAAGGAGATATTTTATACTGTGACCAAACGACTCACTATTGCTGTTGCAACTTTTCCATGTTGTTTCACTATAATTATCTAAAACTTTGTTAAAACGCCCTATTTAAATTTGTAACCAATAACAATCACTTGTATAAAACTAGAAATTTTCATGGGAACGTGCGTGAGGAGAGGTGACGTTTCTGGTGGATCGAGAGGCTGCTCCTACCGCTTACTCTACACCAAGTCCCCTACAGACAATAATCGCAAATCGCAAAATGGGATACCCCTACAGACATTGCCGTTGTTTATACTTTATTGCATAAAAACGCATTAACAGCAGACTGACATTTTTAGGGGTAGCGCAAAACAACAACCTCCTATAGAGCTGCCCTTGTATACATTAATTCGCAAAGACGGTTAGACAGTTGTAAAGCAATGCATTTTCGTGTGCAAACATTATTTTAAATACGAATCAGTTTACTGTGTGCATGTGCAATTTATTCATTTACTCGCTGATCAATTCCCTTCATGCAGAACTGCAGTTCCGAGAGCGAAATGCTTGAACAAAAATATACTTGACCAAACTAACGCGAATTCTGAGAGTTCGCTCACAAAGGCACTCCTGAAATTAGCACAAGTAAAAATTCGGAACATAACGGAAATTATTACGAATGGGATCAGAAAAATGACTGTGGACAAACTTAATATAGGTAGTTACATTGATTTCCACCGCCACGAAGGCCGAGATCGTTAAAAAACGCGGACTCGTGAGCGGGAGGTCTGGGGTTGGAATCCCGCCAGGACCGTCCTGTCTGACTGAGGTTTTTTCCAGGTTTTCCTCGGTCCTCATAAATAACAAATGCCGGGGAGGTACCCTAAACTTAGGCCTGGAACGTTTCCTTCCTTAAAAAAAATTCTTTTAGCAATTTAACATTTCATTTCATTTCGTGTACCATCAGTGTCCACCGGCCATGGTGCCATAGTAGTAAAAACACTACTCAACAACATTGATTTCCGAGTATACAGTTCCTGTTTAGCCGAGGTAGTAGACAGTTCCAGTGTCTCTTATAAGGTAAAATTGTACATGCATTCAGGGAGCGGAGCTGAAGACGGGGTGACATCGGCTGCGACATGCTTAAAAGCCAATACTTAAAACGCCCACGAGCGGACATGTTTTTATCAATAAAACCCAATATGTGCGCAAAGCTGTGCAGATAATCTTTTTCTCTCATCCCAAGTAAGCCTGCCTCATTGCAAACTTGTGCAGAAGAGTATTTAGCTGTTAGTTCATGGCATGGTGCAGGGTTTTGAAATGCAAGAGGAATAGGCTATATGTCTACCAATTAGTTCATAGCAGCGTTTGAGATGGCAGCACTAAGTAAAGGACTAGCAAGAGAGCAATTTCTCCAAATATGACGCGATAAAAGCCCCCAACCGAGCAGCAACGGACCACAGTGAATGGAAGTTAAAAGTTAGTCACATGCATTAATGGTGTGGAGAAAAAAAAAAAAAAAAAAAAAAAAGGTCACATTACCAATAAATGTTAACATTACGCATGGAATAAAATATGCAAGTATATTTCTGACAACATATCATACACTTCTGTAAAGTCGCAGTAAATGTAAGATAGTTTGTAGTTATACACATTGACACTTCAGTCTCACAATAACTCTTTGTGTACTCCTTCAATCTTACTTAACTTTGTAGTGTCAGATCTAGTACTTTAGTATGTCCTAGAATTATTTCCTAAATGTTCGAATCCTAATAGAGATATTATTTGTCTTTCCACTTTCTAGTCAGATGTGTTTCGCCCGTCTCGCCAGAATGTTCACAATACGCATGTGGAGTCCCATCGTCGTAGGTGTTTCCGAATTGGGCAACGTCCAGCCAGCACTGCAACAGCTTTCCTGGTTTACTTCCAATCCCTACTTAGTAGGTTCATAGTCAGGGTAGTCTGAGGTATTTTAATAATAATTATACACTTTTCTTCCCAGGAAAGTTCTTCCATCTTATGTTCTTTCTGAGTCCATAAACATACTGCGGTTCTAGAAGATTTCTTGCTAATGCGGCAGAATGATTCTGATCCTATGAAGTCGATTTCAGTTGTTTCTTTTACCAATTTACCAGCTGCTTCATTACTTTCTATGCCCTGATGATTAGATACCCTGCAAAGCTCTGACTGATTCTTTATGGGAAGATAAATGTGAGCTTGGAGATATTCCCATACAGGTCTAGATTAACGAGATTTAGCTAATTGATACTATCATCCAATTATCTAATGACCGACGCTGTGATGATGGACTGCGTTGTCTGATGAGCAATTGGCCAACCGGGTTACATGAGAGGCTTACCGAGCTGGTACATTGCCTTTTAGTGTTGCTTGAACAGTAAAAGAAGCGACACGTGTTTAATAATACAGTAAAGTTTGCTAAGAAATACGAATGACAAATACAAGGCTGCATTATTCTAATACATTCCATTCCATTCGACGAGTGTTTATTCATGACAGATATGTTCGTACCGAGTCCGCTCGTGCTCTCTGGATATTATTTTCAGAGAAACTTTCAAATAATCGAGTTTCAAGTCGTAATGTGACTCTTAAATGAGTAATATCCACACTTTAGAACAACTCAAATATAACGTCAATCAAGAGATTAATTTTAATTTTTCAAAGAAAATCAAGAAGGTTAATGGGTAATTTAATAAGCAGATGCTAGAAATGTGTGGAAAATGAAGGCAGGCAGCTGCAGCATCTGCTTGTGTGACACGGGTGAGAACCAACATAACGCTGTAAGTGCATTTTAACTTATTACACTGTCATTATAGTTCTTTTGCCCTCCCCACTCCGACTCAAGTGTAGCCGACTGGCCGGAAGTGATGACTTATTGACTGTTGCAGTTCTTGCCGCCGTCTCGGTTATCATATACTTGGATGACGCATATATAAGGGAGATAAAGCTATGGATATTTCAGATCCCCATAATAAATTCGTTGCCATGCTATCAAATTAAAAAATGTTGTTTTTTTAACTTTTTTTTTTTTTTTTTTTTTTTTTTTTTACTTTTTTCACAGGCTTGACGAGAATTCTTGCTTTAGCCAATAAACATGTAATAAGCGAAAATAAGTATTGCCGTTTGATGTTGCACATTATATCATCATATAATTAATTAATTTATGCTTTTAAAACATTGCATTTGAAATAACATGCTATCTGAAAAGTTAATTCTACATTTAGGTGCTACTCAAGGATTGTTTACACGGCTTATAGCACTAACTTCACTCCATTTACTTTTTATTACAGTCAAATTTAACATTTACTTTTATGTGGTACTTGATAAAAAGCACTACGTAGCTTGCATTAAAGACAGATAGACTTGTTCCTATTTATGATGAAGTTATTTTATTTACTAACACCCTGTATTACGCAGACCAGAAACCGCACTCTTGACCAAAGGAGGATTGAAAACCTAAGCACCGACTCCATATCCGCTCAGATAGGGGAGCGAATACAGTATTTTTCTCTTCATAATTATAAATATTGAACGTTTTCTTTATTATATTGCCATTTTTTGTAACTGGCATAAAATATGTGTTACGTTTTCTCCATTGCCAGCGTGAAGGAACCAAATTAATAGAATAACTCCGATATTCTCATATGGCCCTGTTCGATGATATTCAGCTTGCTTGTGCTCTGCGATTCAGTTATGGCATTACTCAAACGGTACATTTTGACAACGAGCCTCGGGAGGTTCCACGAATTGTTCGCCTTTCCATTTCATAGCATTTTGTAATGTTTATTCATTACAGAGTCGAACTTCTTGGAAGGGAGTATATCTGGAAATACTATTAATGGACCCCATCTACGTTCGTGCCTCACCGACCATTGACCTGATTACTCTGTGTCTCCGACACCTCATCCCTTCCTTCCTGATGTACTCCTTACTGGGGGCGTAGACACAAACAGTTAATGCGCAAAGCATTATAAAACGACAAGTAAATTTTAAATATCCTGATATATTTTTGTATAATTTAGCATAAAATGGTAAGTAAATTGAACAGTTCAACATGATACATTAAAATAAGTTCTCGGACTATAAGATCGATGTAGGTTTTCGGGAAATAAATGAAACGATGGCACAAATGAAGGAGAGAGTGTTGATGCATTTGTCCTTTCTAAACGAGGTAGACATGGAACGTATCACATTGGAATAAAATACGTGGAGTTTTCGAACATGTGACATGCTTCCTGAGCATGCCGGTGTGAATGAAACAGCATGCTAATTAATTGAAGAGTACATCTCCGCTTGGACATTCATCGACGAATGGACATGGTTTAGAGAAGAATGTGTACATGCTCCAGAAAACATCACCCTCGACAAGCCATAAACGGAAGGTCACCTGACTCATGGTTGAACTCATCGGACATAATCGACACATTTTTCAGCAGTGTTCAATTTTACGTGAATGAAAGGCTGGAGTCAACAACTATATTGCTATGTTGACTCGTGTTCACCGATATTTTACATTTGTGCCTTTAACTCTGTAGATTTCTAATGGAATAAATAAACATTTTGTGTAGAATAACATATGCAAATAAAACGTTATTCTGATTAAATATGAACTGGTGCAAATAAAGGATTAACAATTTAACTGTTTTATTAGCATCCTATTTATTATTAACACTGATTGCAGTTATTTTTATATTTATAAAGGGCCACTACTACATAATGTTTGTGAATAAACACGTGCAAATACCTGACTAGTCGAGCACTTGCTGTTTAATATTCCTGTTTGTAAACCGAATCATTCAAAGTTATAGTTTATGGTTTTTTCGCATATCATCATCTTAATTATTTTTAAATTTTATGTCAATTTCTTGAATAAACTTTATAAGTCGCCATATTTTCCATGGTACTATTTACATTTATAGCGCTTTTCCACCTTACTGACATTTTGCTCTTTATACATTGAGCGCAGTTTAAAAGTTCCGCGACTTTAGAGCGGAGGAAAAGCGAACCTACACTCCTCAATCGCTGCAATCCCCCACGCGGCATGTGCAGCGCTATTCTCTCTTTCAGTCAGTTGCGAGCGGGATTTTGACAAACATGGGCAGCTGTGTTGTGCTATCGAGAGTGAGATTTCACTAAACAATGCAGTAGTGTTGTGAAATGTTCAGATATTTACTGCGTCGTCGTTTATTCACTTTCAAGATTCAATTCAGGTATAGATAAAAGTGAGAAAGAACGAGACAGGCATTTAGGCATAAATTTCCTAGCAGCCCGGTTCCATCACGAAAAACAATATAAAGTAGGCAAAATTAAACAATAGAGTATACTCAACTAGCTTTACACACTGGAGAAATGAAATTGCGCCCATTAGTGATGGGGAACTCATGTATGCCAGTGGTAATTTCCTAAGAAGATATGGATTGTGTAATAGGCAACCTTTCCAGCATCTACTGTACTAAATTCTGTTATTTAATACGCTGTGTCTAAGTTTTAAATACCTCAAGCCTGCGCAAGAAAATACCTGCGGCAACGCGGAGTCTAGCTGCAGACCGGCTGAACCAAGTATTGGGATTTTTAATTTATTTCTTCATCTATTACATCTATTTCTACAAGTAAATATTTCAAAATGTAATTTTTATTGTATAGACCATGAAAAAATGTCCAACTATGGAATAATAATTGCTTGATAAGCACGTTTTTAAAATCCATTCTAAAAATAACAGAAAAGGGTTTAAATGCTTTCATTTTTCTCATTAGTCATAGCTTCAAAATGTAATGTAATATCAAGTGCTGTGTAACATCTTCATGGGGAATATTGAACGAATGATTATGCTTAAAAAATTAGCATTTCTACTGGTTTATGTCAATTTTCTGAGAGAAAAGAGTTAGAGTGTTAGAGAGTTAGAGAGAAAGATATATCAGGTTATTCTAGTTCCCAGATTCAAAGGGGCGTAACTTAGGCACATTTTTAGCTTCTGCAAAAATAAAAAAACATCTCTTTTCTCGTAATTATATTGAACGTTATTATAACATGAATAAACATAAAAAAATAAATATGACCACCACCGTGTTGTTTAACAAGAAATAGTGTTCTTCTATGCTATAAATGGAATTAGTAAGTGCATTCCTAGGAATGTTTACAATGATATTCGATATCGATTTTTTAGCTTCTCACAAGTTACTAGTAAAAGATACCCTTTCTTTGAAGTAACACCACAACCGCCATGTTTGGTGACCTAGAAGACTAACTATTGGGAAAACGTCTACTGCGTAATTACACCATCACCATAAATGCGTTGTTAGTGGTGTTTTTACGGTATTACCTATGTATGCGAGGCGGAGCGCCGTCTTGCATAAAAACAATGTTTTCGACATCATGATAAATGCATTGCTGATATTATACAGTCTTGCAACATTCGCCAATTTCGCTATCTGTTTATCCTTCCTGCTTTCATTGACAATAAGCTTTCATCCACTTTTAATAACGTTTAACGTTCGCTGCTGAGGCATCACGGGAGTGAATGTTGATGATACATGAGGTTAAATTATTTTTTTTATGGAACGTTTCAGACCTAAGTGGAAAACCTACAGAAAACCTCAATCAGGGAGGGCGGGAATCGAACCCAGACCTCCCGTTGACGTCATGTAATCTTTACCGAACAATTGTGTTCGAATTATTTTAACCTATATCCTGCAATTCTGAGGGATAACCCCTCCATTTCATTCGAAATGTGGCTCATTTTTCCACAAGATTTTGTCTAGCTATTCAACGTTATTCTGAATTTCTGCTAACATTTGCAAATAGAATGTGACGCGAATCTGGTCATCTTATTCTTTGAGTTCAACACGTTTGTTCATTTTATAGATATGGAGCCAAAGCTGTCTTTTTTAGTATTCGCCACACTGTTGAATAACTCTCATCCAAGTGGTTTGCATTTAATCAGTGCTACAAACATTATATATTGAATTCCCATGAACTTACTGTACTTTTTCTTACATTAGAGCTGCACACTCTTCGTTTTCAACTAATTTCCGTCTACCGTACGGCTCTTTTCTTCTTCACTATTTCTTCAGGTTTCGGAACAAGATATATTCGCTGGGAACCAAATCCGGTGAATATGGCGCATGTAGAATGACTTGAAAGCGCAGGTCGTGCAGTTTTGCAGCAACAATCCCAGTCGTGTGTGAAGACGCATTATCTTGATGAAAGAGTAATTTCTTTATTGCAAGGTGAGGACGTTTATTCTGAATAGCAGCCTTCAGTTCGTTCAGCAGTGATGACTCTGCTCTCCTGGGGGTGGTTTACGAGCACCACATCTCGAGAATCCATCGATTTTTCTTGCAGATGGAACAGTTTTTGCTTTCTTTGGTGCACTTTCACCTGTTGTCACCCACTGTTTGGACTGCTCCTTTGTCTGCCTTGTAGTGATGAATCCATGTTTTATCTGCTGTTATGAAATATCGGAGAAGCTTACTGAAACTGCCTTTAAATTAGTCTAAACATTCTTAAAAATGTTCTTCGAATGCGTTTTTTGTCCATTGTTAGGAAACAGCACCCAATGAGAGGAAAGCTTTGTCATATCCAAAACTTTGTGTAAAATGTAGTGGATGCGACCTATCGAGATCTTTGCAATGTCAGCAAACTCGCGTACCTTCAATCAGCCATCACTGAGTACAGCATTGTGAATTTTTGTCACAATTTCGGCGATCGTACCAGTTTTGGGACGCCCAGTGCGCTCATCATCTTGAGTGAATGTACGACCAAACTTAAATTCAGCAGCTCAATTTTTAACCGTCTAAAATGAAGGGGAAGAATCATTTAATGTGGATTCAAACTGCTTTTGTATTTATGTTAGGGTTAAACTGTTCAAGTAAATCCCTTTACAACTTGTATTTCAGTTTTATCCATTTTAAAGAAAATGCCAACATTAGTTTGTTTACACGATCGTCACAAATAAATGAATACACTTATGCGAATGAAACTTTACAGGGCGCCATCTGTAAGGATGTTACCTAACAACTATTATAGATATTTGGCCATCTTCACGACATCTATGAGTCAGGGCTAGAACTTTTAGAACATCCCTCGTATGTAACGTTTGAAATCTTTTCAACGCTTTGCGATATTGCCTAGTGCATTTGTAACAGCACTAAGTGAGGTCAACATAAAAAATTTAAAGGCAATGTGACGCAGTTACCATAACAATGAAAGTTTAATAAATGTATATAAAAAGTTCTGTAAAGTATAGCGGTGTATTTTAGGAGGGTAACTGTTAAGGTATACAGAATATACAACCATTTCAAACTGAGAATTGAAGAAGGAAATGTCTCAAAATTTCCTATTTGAGTATAATTACTTCTGGCAACAACTATAATAATAATAATAATAATAATAATAATACTAATAATAATTATTATTATTATTATTATTATCAAATAATCAAGGGTATCATTATTACAATTAAAAGGAGGATCCCAATATTATATATATTAGTGTATGTATGTAGATGTCTTTTTGATTAGTAAGCGATATTCAATTTATCTTTCATTAACACCTTGTCTTTGTTATGTGCTTGTAAAAGGGAAAGGAAATGCTGTCTTTGTCGGAAGCCATTAGCGTACCTGAGAAAAAGGTCTTTCGGTTAAGCTTTACCCTTTGTAAAACTCTCATGGACAGTCATCCCGACACCTGTTCGGCGCCGAAGGGTAATAACACTGTAAAAGACTAGAAATGTATATAACTATACTGGCCGTCAAAAAGGAAATACCGCTTACAGAAACACGCGTTTTCACAGAAAACCAAGATTTGGTTATTTTCAAAGGAAGCCGAATGCCGGGCTAGGAACGTGATATATCTCGAGGATCTAGTGAAAGGGTAGAGGCACTTTTTCCTCAGCGTAGAAATAGAAAATGTGTATTTATTTGACAACCTTCCAAGTTGTCAAATAAATTAAATGTTCAACCAGTGCCGAACTTCATTATTGCAGTGAACAATCTCCTTCCCCCGTAATAACTTTAAGTCATTAAAAACAGTCCAAAATTCCCCTGAGATTCCTATCTTCTGCATTGGAACCAGAGAGTTAGGAAGCATCGAACTCATGACTTCGGGCGCCGAGGCAAGACAAGAAGACATCTAATCGTCCAATTAAATAAATAATAAATCACCAACATCCTAAAATAACCTTCACACAGTAATAAATACCGTTCCAAAATTGACGACCGACGAGTGGCCGATAATTACGGTTCCAGAATCTACTTAGAACAAATATATAAAAAAGATCTTTCGCGCTTAAAAGTTTGACTGACCATATGGAACAGCATTATTACATTATGAATTAAATTAAAATATTAATTATGATTTTATAAGTAATGGGTTATATATATGCACACATAAAAAACACTCAGAGTGCAATATAAAAAGGTTCACATAAAATTTCACACTAAAAATCGTAAAATTGAACACTAAAATCACACTATATTTCGAGCTTGGCTCTTGGTCGCGTGATGAAAATGAACTGAGCTCTGGCAGGCAGCGTCTGTCGTTGTGAGGCATAGAGATGTGACGTGGCAGCAAAACTGCCAACTCTAACTGAACAAAGTAGTTTGGCAAACCTGGCAGTATTACAGGGAGATGTTGAGGCCTGGAGGCCTTGATATCCCCATGCTCATCTCATGTTAGTCCAAATCTGAAATCAGAATTTAAAATTCACTCTTTTTTCAACTGTACCTGCACAAATGTTGTGTATTTACTTAAATGCCAATTTTGTCCCGCTTTTTACATTGGACTAACGTCCACTAAGGTATCTATTAGAATGAACAATCACAGGCATTCAGTTAAAACTTGTTCCCCATTACCGGTATCACAACATGCCAATTTTCACCAGGCCACGTTCGATAACTGTTTCTCCCTTATTCTCATAGATGCCGCTCCTCCATCTAAACACACCTTACTTAGAGACGTAGAGATGGCAGCAATAGTTTTACATAAAGCCCGTATTCCTCCAGGCCTCAACATCTCCCTGTAATACTGCCAGGTTTGCCAAACTACTTTGTTCAGCTACAGTTGGCAGTTTTGCTGCCACGTCACATCTCTATGCCTCACAACGACAGACGCTGCCTGCCAGAGCTCAGTTCATTTTCATACGTGACCAAGAGCCAAGCTCGAAATATAGTGTGATTTTAGTGTTCAATTTTACGATTTTTAGTGTGAAATTTTATGTGAACCTTTTTATATTGCACTCTGAGTGTTTTTTATGAGTTTTTATGCTTTTTAGAAGTTTTTATTACTCTATTAATAGTATGCATATATATATATATGAGGTAACAATAAAATAAGAAAGAAACAATATACATTTAAGCATTAAATAAATAACCATCAGAATTTTATGTGAAAGTAAATAATCTTTAGTGAGCCTTGAAGAGTTTGCTCGACAATCTTTTGGATTTCAAAATAGAAATCGAAATTTTCGTAAAGAAATTATAAGCAAACATAGACAAAGGCCCTACTGTAGACAGGGATGTTATACCTATTACTAAGAAAAGGAATAAAAGTCTCATAAATAACCTTTTTCTCCATCCACCTTTCGGTCCTGATGGTGTACTGGTAACCATACATGCTACGTAAGCCCAAGATCACGGGTTCAATCCCGGCCAGGATCGATGGATTTTTTCGGGCGTAAAAATCCTAAGTATGGCTTCCTTCGTGGGTCCCATGTCGTACATTTACGACATCTAAAAGAACCTCAAGCCCGAAAGAAGAGGCCTCTGAGCAAAATTTGTCCGCCGTTTCATGCCCTGAATTGAATGGAACGCTTATGATCTGAGATGTTAAAGAGCGTCCGTAAATAAACCAAATCAACAATCCATCCACCGGCTGATCTTGACTTCCCAAACGAACTATCGAGTAGCTGTTTGAGCAGACATGCCGATGCAATCCGTTGGAAGGTGAGCACGAGGTAATTCATAGATTCCACCCGCAAACTTCAGCATGAAAATCACTAAGAGCAACTTCACGCACCGACAGCAGTAGGCGCATGCCACTCACTCCCCACCTTTGCCCAGAATCCTTCAAGCATGGGCATTTATGTCAACCTCTAACTCCCCGAGCAGGCACTTTAGACCAATGGTCAAGTGTGTCTCCCGGAAACCTGCACCCTATCACTCTTGCATGCTGGCATGCGAGCCCTTCATCATTCTCCACTAAATCCCGGAGTGCCATAGCGGTACCCGAACATCTCTTGCCACTCCCTGCATGTTGTTGTTATTACTAATAGCATGGAGTGGCGATGTACACTTTTCTTGGATGAACGCCACCGAGGAGGAAGAATATTTGAAAGCTCATCGTTAAGTAGAAGAAATATTTAATGAAATTGCACAGCATTTTGGAAAACAAGCAATGAGATTAGAGGCTTAAAGGAAGAAATAAAGAATAAACAAACCCCTTTTCCTTTCCGAAACGGTAAATATCATGGTTCGAATAGAAAATTTATTAAAATAAATCAAGACACAAAAAGAATACAGTACTCTATAAAATGAGATCAAGTAGTTCTATTTAACATGTAACGAAAAATGTTTAAAATGTGTTTGGAACTTGGTATTTACGACGCAAGTAAGGCTCTTCAACTTCCGTTCTATCCTTTGAGGAAGCAAGCATGCATGTTGCTCTGGCCTTCTACTGTGCGCCAATAAGGTACTATTTACAAAGACCTTTCATCTTATATTACAGCGATATAGCCATCTTCTCATAGAACTTCATGAACTGATATACCAAACCCAAGAATAAATCATCTTATACATTGCCTCCCTTACTCGTATTTGGGGGTGGGGGGGGCTAGGTTCAAATCCTTCGGCCAATTCACCTGACTGAGTATATGATATGAGTGGTTTTCATCAATTTTTAATAGTGTTTAACGCCCGTTTTTACTACTGAGGCATCACAGGCGATGGGCACTGATGGCACATGAGATGAAATGATATATTGGGAAAATATTTTTTTAAGCAAGGAAAAGTTCCAGGCCTGAGTTTAGAGTACCTTCCAGGCATTTGCCATTTATGAGGACTGAGGAAAACCTGAAAAATTCCGTCAGGGAAGACGGTCCTGGTGGGATTCGAACCTCGGACCTCCAGCCCACGAGTCCGCACCTTAACGACCTCGGCCACCCATGGCGCTTTCAGTAATTTTAAGAAAGGACAAATGTCGGGGTTGTATTTCTCAACCACGGATTTGCTTACATTTCATCACTTATCTTCAGTCTATCTGTCTGCGTCTTGTGAAGTCATCGAGCAGTGCTAACATAGGTTTTACCATCGAAGGAAAATGCATCTAGAGTATATAGTTCCCGACAGGCGATTGACTATGGAATTGGTGTTTAAGTCCTTCAACAGAAAGTAAATATAACGATAGAAGAAACATTCTTTCTTGAGAAATGTTAATTGCAGGTGTCTCAAAAATCTCGCTTTTAACAGTATTATCTCATAGAAGACTGCCTTTCCAACTTTCGTGTCATTCAAGTGAGTATTATAATATTTCAGAGAGGGTAGAGACAACAAATCTTTTGAAATCACTGCTAATATGCCCGAGGTTCTCTTGCTCAACATATACAATTCTTTATGCGGTATAATGTACAAACATTTTTCAGAGAATGCGTGCAAATTCGTTCAAACTGTTCTTCAGTTGCTGTGGCATTATTGGGTGAGCTTACGAAAATGCTTTCTTTCTAGTAATCCCACAACCAAAATTGGCAGACTTAGATACGGAAATCACAGGGGAGGCTATAGGAAAGTATCTGCTGGTGACACTATCTCTAATTCTTTTGCAGATGTGCGGTGATGTGCCATTGTGCGTGAATATTAGGTTTTCCAGCTCGTGGTTTCAATCTGAAAAAGAAGTTCTGCAGCACTCTGCTGTAGCGCTTCCCGTTCCCTGTAACAGTTTCTATTAACGACCACAGCATAACTTTTCATAGCAAACTTGTTGAATTAAAATCTGGCCTTCCTTTTGAGAATCACTTTTGCTATGGCTGATAATTCCGTTAACAACATATGTGCTTGACATTAGCATAAGATGTATACCTATTGATTATTAATTTAAATACTTATGGTCTACGGGTCAATATCAGGCAGCGGCTGAGAGATATTTTTCTGCCCTGAAGCGTCCAAACCAATATAGGATCATCTTGACCACCGCGCAGTGAACACTACCATATAAACTACGGGTGTGAAGGCTTATTGTCTGTTTGAAATTATCTTTGAATTTTAGTTTAACATTTTTTAAACTGTGCTATGTCTTATTTGAATATATCTTAACTCTGTTCTTCTTATTTAATTTGTTGTCTGCAGCCCTTCATCAGCAATGTCACCATTCATTATCCTTAGTGTTCCAGTGGAACCGATTCCCGCATACCTCCAGATCAAATTCAATTAATGCGAATGGAACAGAGTGTTAACTCCTGGCGAAACGGATATAATATTTGCGCAACCGATTCAAGTTTCGCAATTACAATGAAAATAAGTATTTACGTATGAGAGAACACTATCTTTCGAAATTGAGTTAATTTCTCACCTGAATTCTCTTTACATTTTTCTAATGAGCAAAGATTTTTCCACATATTTTATTTTTAAGTTTCTCCCATAAATATGTCAGTATGTAATTCCTATATCTTTCTGAATTTAGGGTATTCTAAAAAAAAAAAAAAAATATTAGCGCTATTACCTCTATGCATTTACTGCGCATCATACACCGATTTTCTCCTCATGCAAGGGGATTTTATATATAAAATCGGTATTTTCTGTACTTCAATATTTATTTTACGCAGTAAAGAATATTAAGCTTGGAAACATTGCTCTATTAATAACGTTCCGTAACAGCCAATCACAGAAATTTATTCGAGTATCAGGACTACTTGCCTGCAATTCGTGGACAACAGTGAACTTGTATGCTTTAAAGTTTAAATTGACTCAATTTTGGGAGATGAAATGATGCGTATGAATGACATATTTAAGATGATGTCCGAAATATATGAATGTAGCAGAACAGCATTCTAACATCTCCTGTTATAAGGTACGTGTAAGTTTCATTGTAGTTGTAATTGCGAGAACTTGAATCAGCTATTACATACGCTTCGTCGGGAGTTACCGCTCTGACTGCCGACCCGTCAGCTGTCGTGCAACGGGCGACAAATACATGAAAGACCCGATAGTTTAGGACAGAATATATCCTATATTTATTGTTTATATAACTTCAGTTCTTTTAGCGCATTTGAAGAATTAATTACTGTTTAGCTCATGAAGCGGCAACTGTCGTAATGACAAAAGAGGATCGTATAACAAAACCTACTCTTTGCCAAAGACATTGGCAAGATGCCTTCTGATGTAATTCAATTCAATTTACATATTGGGAAAAATCATAAACTGTGTGCACCAATAAACGAGTTGCAGATTTCTTGCGCTAGTAGCTTCTAAATCATGACAACATACTGTAAAGATATGTCAGTATTTTATTTATTTATACATTCTAACAGTCATGTTAAGTAACAATTACTGAATTAAACGATCTAATAAGTGTTCTCTCATGGCTTTCCAGTATCTGTCGGTCTCTGTAGAAGTTTGTAGAGCAGAGAAATGCTGGAGGTGTTCACTGTTCAGGTTCTCTACAAGATCACAAAGCATGCAGACAAGAGTTTGTGTCAAATCAAAAGCTATACAGGTGTGTTCCGAGAAGGTCATGGAAATTCGGCTACTGCCTTTCTCCGAGGACTGTCAGGAATATTTATAATGTGATCCTCCCAACACTTGCTGGCTGACTTGTTTCCTAATGCATTTGTGAATATCCGTAGGACTGCATTTTTAATAAGTAGCTTGGTAGGCTGGTGAGGTATTTCTTTGTGAAAGATAAATGGTAATGATACCCATTTTTCTGCTAAATCTCTGCTCCGTCAGTGCCTTATATTTGACAGGGGCTTTAAATCCCTGCAATATTATGTTTTGAGGATTTTTAAAACTTTGCGGCAGGGTGAACGTCCTACGAGGATGCATTTATTTCTCCAACACAAGCTGTCCAACAGAAAAGTAGAATGAATGAGAACAGGTGCTGTGAAACCTGCACCAGTATTGCTGTATTGTTGCAATTTAGATCCGTCAGTGTAAATGTGAAGCAGTTGTGCGCAGGATATCTGATGCTGATTGCTTCTAAAGCAATTTATTTGAATGTTTCAGGACTGTCCTAGTTCTTTAGTTGTTTCTTTGAGTTCTGTAGAAAAGTTGATGTGATTTAATTCCTTAGGCTTTTGAGGTGGTAATAATATTAAGGTAAACTTTTGAGGAGGGTACCACATTCTGCACTGTATGTGCGGAGAAAGAATCTTGGGAACATATTCTGGCGTACTGCTAGGGGACGGAACAATGGAGGGGATACCTAATTGGTGGAGAGGGCAGTGGCAGTACTGGACTTTGCTGGCAGATAGGAAGGAGGAGGAGGGAGTAGATACATTTTTAAAGAAAGTGAGGCAGCTCAGATCGAAAGAGGCAGACAATCGGAAAGGGGGTGAGGAACATGAGTCAGAACACTTTTGGAATTATTTGTCATATATGTGTAGGAATAAGCTATTTACCTTAGTACTGTTTTCTTTTCTGTTCATTTATTTATGTATTTTGAAACTGTTTGTCTTTTAATAGTTAAATACTGGTTTGTGTAATTTCCTAGTGTATTGGGAAAGCACGCACGGTCTCAGGACCCGTGCGACATGCACGAGCTAGATTTATTTGTAATAAAATTATATTGTAAATAAAACACTACTACTATTGGAAATTCAATCTTGGAAGTCATCTGAATGTAGCCTAGCTGAGGTTTTAGATACCTTTCTTTGTTATTTAGGTATTCGAATATTCGTCCGCGGTTCTAATTAACTGTTGATAAAGCAGCATTCTTCTCTCATTAACTAGTCTAAATGGATTTAGGACTGTAAGGTGCACCTATTGATGCAATTTTAACGCCTCCTGTAATAAGTCGGAGAGCTTGGTTTCTTACTCATTCCATATGTTCAGGTGTTACTAGTTGCGCTGATGAGGGGCTCACAATAGTATAGCAGATATGGGAGCATGTATGTATGCCATGTGGACAACAATGTTTTTCGGGAGCAACCACATTTGCATCCTGCTAGTCGCTTAGAAAATTCTCGTGCGTTTAGTCCGTCTATGCAATTCTCTCAACTTGAGTTTGTTAAATTAAAACCAAGATAGGATAAGTCATTAGTTTGTATATATCACTCCTAATGTACAGTAATTGTGTTTTTAATTGTAAAGAATCTTGGATGAAATTTTTGCCATTATCATTATTTTTTTTATTTCAACTTGAAAGTTTCCAATGGAAACCTATTGTGGAATAAGGGTTGCTTTTATAGAAGATACAATCATATTTTCCGTTTTTCTGACATGATTCAGAACAAACCTCCCTCTACTTGAATGACAAGCCACGTTGATGAGTTCATCAGACGAAATCGATGCACTTCTCAGCAAAAATTAGCAAATTGCTGTGGTATTTCAGAGAATGGATTTCAATCGGAAGCACACGCTGCAATCAAGTACTCAATTAGTGCGAACCGGAATTCTCGTGTTGCACATAGCCATATTTTCGTTCTAGCTTGTAAACTGGTATGCTAATCTGGCGATATGAATACCGCACTGTTTTGTCTTACTACATTTAAACCGAAACAAATATTAATTAAATGTCTTGCTAAAATATGGAGAAATATATTCTGGAGAATGGAAAATAAAATACTACGTTTAAAAGCAAAACAACGTTTTACAGCAATATACTTCTTTGTTTTTCTGGAAGCTATATACACCGCCACGGGTGGCCGAGGTCGTTAAGGCACGGACTCGTGATCGGGAGGTCTGGGGTTCGAATCCCGCCAGGACCGTCCTCCCTGACTGAGGCTTTTTTCGAGGTTTTCCTTAGTCCTCATAAATGGCAAATGCCGATGAGGTACCCTAAACTTAGGCCTGGAACGATCTCTTCCTTAAAAATAAATTCTTTCCCAATATATAATTTCATCTCATTTATCATCAGTGTCCGTCGCCTGTGGTGCCTCAATAGTAAAAACGGGCGTTAAACACAATTAATTCATTCATTGGAAGCTATAGTAATTTCAAATACCATGTGTACATACTTAACAGCGTATAGTGGAAGCACAAGAGCTGGTGCAAAAGTAATGACTTCTTTTTCTCTCGCTTTTAATTTATACGAAAAACTTATATTTACACAGCATGTAGCCCAAAATTTCATATTTAATTTCTCAGTTTGCAGTAATAAGGGCATGGTAAAAATCACAGACACACGTAGGCTGATATCTGGCATATACAGCCCTGTCTCCTTGCAGGCAATTCATGAAATATTCGAGGTAGAGGCATCACTAACAACATATGTCCCCCTCGACCCTCCTACTTAACGCCCTGAGACTTTTATCTCTAGGAGCATTAAAGGAAAAAGTGTAGTAGACAACTTCATACACACAGATGAACTGAAAAACAATATTCGTGAAGAAACATATTCCATTTACCAGATGGAATTGCAGAGTGTAATGGTTACTTTCATTAAGTCGATGCTAGAAAGGTATGGCAAAAGAAGGGAAACCGTTCCAGCACCACCTTACAAAAAATATAGGGACTGTTAATCTCTCGCCAGTAATGGCACACCACAGTCTAGCTTTTGATCATTCAGGGGTTCCTCGTGTAGCAGGTAAGGTTTTCCTGAACACCAGTACTGGCTATTTTGTGAATTAACATAATCACTTGGGTGTAAGCAAGATACGCCTATAAAGAAAATTAGATTACTGCAAATTTCTCTGTCATGCACACTATTCAAAACCCATTCACAATATCTACATCTCAGGGTTTATGTTGATGCACTGCAGTAATATTTTTAGGGGATTAACTTCAGTAGTCTACAGCCGTTCGAACAGAGGAATGGAATATTCCCGTTTGCTGAAAAAGACGGTGAAACGATTTTTAGGGGAACGTTCTAGAGCGTATCCAATATTTGATCTGTGAGTATTACACTGGCTGTGTGCACTTTTTTCTTTTTATTAAGAATGCTTCCCGTTTCACAAAATCTATTTACCAATCTGTGAATCGAACTTCGAATTGTAAGCTGTATATCAGGAATCTTGAAACAATCTCTTTACATCGCGAGCAGATTTTGTACATAAATACTCTTTGGGAAATAGCTTATCTCAATTGGACCTTAGTACGGCAATTAATACATTGCCACCTAATGAATATTTTAATGCACTGTTACACAACACACAAAAACACGTCCGTACGTTCCTACTGACCTCCCCTCCGGTCTCCGGTCGGTTTTCAACTATGGGAACGAGACGAGAACTACGGAGCTCGGTCAATTGCACGTGAAATGTCCCGCGAAGAAAAATCATCCAAAATTGAACTCCAAATTTAGCAGTGGTAGCATGTGGGCTCAGGGAGCAATGAGAGTCTTTCAGCGTTTAGAGAAAAAAATGTTAAATGCTTAAAATTATTTGGATGGTGAAGACATTAAACTACCCTAAATTGGTGTGCATACAAGGCTTATACGAAGTTGTTAAAGCTGAAAAGATTGAGTGTACTGGCCAAGTTCAGAGATGACAAAATGAAGCAAGAAAAACAAACGCCTAATACATTATGCTTTTAAGTGTTGTAGGTAGATTTACGGGAGTGAAACGGTTAATGTGCAAAAATATTGCGGTGCTGTCAGCAGGTCACAATGTGTAAAAAAGGCAGGCAATGCTAGCAAATTCTTATCACAAGCGATATACCCTGCTGTCAGACTGTGATGTAAATACAATAAGATAGAAAATACCAGCAGCATTGCCTTTCACTTATAGCAATTATACATCGGTAGTATTTGGGTAGTTTTCAAGGCCACGGCTTCTACAAACAATTTTACAGAGACTATTTCAATTATATGAGGTCATCATAAAATCGACAATAATTTGAAACAAATTTAGAATTTTGAGCAATCACAGCCCGATATGGCAGTGAAATTATCGTTAAATTTTACCAAGTCACCTTACCACGCGAAGCGCAATTGTCTTCTGGTTAGTTTAGTCAACTCAACAACCCCACTATACTTCCTGAGCACCGTACAGATTAATTCGAGAACATCATTCGGCAATTAAATAAAGCGCGGGATTCTGCTTCCACATTTTCATCTACTAATTCACAAATGTCCTTTGTATTCAATGAAACTGCAGCCCAAATTGATAACTGTGTTTTCAATAATATATTTAACAATGAATTCACAATAATAATAATTTTTTGCGCATTCAGTCAAACAATCGCAAAATACTTTTGTAAATTATATAACAATACCTGCGTAAGCAGTCATAAATTTTAATAAACACGTTGCTCAGAATGGTAAAATGTTATCTCTGTTTTGCTTTTCTCAGTTGGTATTAGTAAATCGAATGATAGCCATTGTAACAGGCGATTTTCACCCATTTGTAACACGGTTTCTGTATTCTATTTACAAGTATAACGTTTTTTAAATTGTTAATATACTGTGCATAAATTGCAAATATATAAAACTTTTATTCTTATTCTATTCATGAAATATTCCTAAATTCCTTGCGATGAGAAAGAACAGGAATGAAAAGATATTCAAGATCTAGAATGAGGCAAGAGCACTATATTTTCAGATTTATATTTTCATAGCTAGATGCATTTCTCTTAAAAAGAGTTTACCTAGAGAGTTAAAACTGTATCCCTCTATTGATAAATATATATCTACAGGAAAAATTGTTAAGTGCAAACAAGAGCTCAGCTACTCGCATTATTTATGTTCAAAACCTCTACAAAATACGGAACATTCACCAACTTGCTTAATAGAAAAAAGATACAAAGTCATCAGAAAACTAGTTATGAGAACGCAAATAGTAACCGCAGTGCGCTTTCATACTTAAATGGATCGTTCAGTATAAGGTTAATGCAATTTTAATAGAAAACGAAGCATGAACCTATTAAATCTTAAGTACAAATAACTACTTTTTTTAAAAATAATTATGATTATTGTTTAAGGGGCGCACAACACCTAAAATTATCAGCGCCCAAACACACTAAAAACTGCGCCAGAATTAAACAAATAACTAATCTACACAAAACCTGCGTAGATGATAAACAACACTAGCACTTTAGGCAATAAAATACAAACCCCATAACAAATAACAAGGGTCATAAACACAACAAAAAACAAGACCGTTACTAAAAACTCCGCTGCAAGAGCTAAAAACACAACAGTCCTTAATGGTCCAAAAGGTAACCATAAAAAACCCAAAAACGAATAACAAGGGTAAACTGGTCAACAAACAAATGAATGGTATCAAACCTCAGCCACAAGAGCAGAAAAACACATCAATATTATAATAGCCTAAAAGTGTAAGAATAAAACCCCAAAACAAAAAACAAGGGCAATATGGTCAACAACGTGTAAAGGCTGGTGGTAAAACGTAAGCAATAGCTAAAAACACAGCAGTCTTATAATGGTCTAAAAAGGTAACAATAAAGCCCCAAAACAAATAACAAGGGCAATATGCACCACAACAAATAAAACACTGGACCTAAAACACTTTAGCAAGAACCGAAAACAGAACAGTCTTAAAATAGCGTAAAAATGCCGTCAAGAATAATATAACCTGACACCTTGGTCCAAACACCACAAACACGGATAAAACGGAGCACTCGCTCAACAGCAGCCACATCATCAGCAAGTAACCCCTCAATAGAGGAGGGTAAACCAAGAGAAAGTCTAAAAGCTGCCGGATCATGGCATTTTAGTAAAATGTGACGCACTGTAAAGGGGTGGTCACAGTGAGGACAAGCTGGAGCTGGTGGACCATTAAAAAGATGACGGTGACTAAAACGGCAATGCCCAATTCTCAGAGGAGCTAAAATCACTTTTTCGCGACGAACTACGCGCGAAGAAGTCGACCTGTTAAAAGGGGCGGATTTACATTCACGGAGCTTATTAGTAGGAAGTAATTCCCACTCCTCGCGGCAGCGCGAGAGAACGCCTCGCCATAAAGAATGTTTAAAATCCCCAAAATAAAATCGTTGCTCGTACTCGGCAGGTCTAAAAGGGCAGATTTAGCTGCGACATCTGCGGCCTCATTACCCGGAAGCCTCTCATGACCAGGAATCCATAGCAGTGTCACCCGGACGCCAGCGTCAAGAAGCGTAAACACTGCATCCTGGATGTGCTGTAAAAGAGGGTGGAAGTTGTACAGCTGTTTAAAAGATAAAAGGGAACTCAAAGAAGCGGAACAGATAACACTATTCCCCAGCCCCTGGTTAGAAATAAATAAAATCACCCCATATGTTGCATAAAGCTCAAACATAAAAATAGATGTCGCAACGTTAAGACCATACGTAAAACTTGCTCCATTAAAAATAAAAGGACATCCTACTCTTGTGTCAGATTTCGAGACGTCGGTATATATAAAATCCCATCCAGTCAAAGATGGTTTGATCTCGCTAAAAGAACAACGAATGATTTGTGCTGCGGTCGAAGACCTAGGACAGGACGTAAGCCCAAGATGAACGGGGGCCTCTGCTGAAAGCCAAGGGGGAGAAGTAGTTTCCCCGGCTAGGAAAAAAGCAAGTAAATCCGCGTCCAAGGCCCTTAAGAGCTCCCGAAAACGAAAACCAGGAAGCTGAGGAGTAAAAGACCGTGCTGCATAAAAACCATCGAACGACACATTAAAAAACGACCCATTCGTGGGATGACGAGATTGCGCAGCTAGTCGACAACAGTAAGCAGCAAGTAAAAAATCCTCACGATAAAACACGGAGGTTCTCCAGACTCCGCACATAAACTTGACACAGGACTGGTTGGGAATGGTCCAATAGCGACTCGGATACCCCGGTGATGAATGGGGTTAAGGCAACTAAGAACGGAATGTCGCGCTGAGCCATAAACCACACAGCCATAATCCAATTTTGACCGGATTAGAGATTGATAAAAGCGTAAAAGAGCAATCCGGTCAGCTCCCCAAGATGTGCCACTTAAAACACGTAAAATACAAAGAGAACGTGCACATTTGCCTCTCAGTTGTGCTATATGCGTTGACCAGCATAATTTCCTATCAAACACCACGCCAAGGAACCTAACTTCGTTTGTGAAAGAGAGAGCGTCTGGGCCAAGATGGAGAGATGGTGGAGGATACTCCTTACGCCGCCAGAAGATGATGCAGACGGTCTTCTCTGCGGAGAAACGGAACCCGTGATTTACGCTCCAAGTGTACAGGCGGTCGAGACAGCATTGGAGGCGGCGTTCCAAAAGACACGTTCTCCGAGATGTAACATAAATGACAAAATCGTCAACGAACAACGACGATTGTATTCCTGGCGGTAAACACAGTGATTTTTTTTATAGCAATGGCAAACCGTGTGCATCTAAGTACCAAGCCCTGAGGTACACCGTTCTCTTGAATAAAACTATATGGTAAAACTGATCCCACGCGAACATTAAAAACCTGGTCTAAACTCCCGAATAAAAACTGACATTCGGCCACATCACGCCATTCATGAAGGGTACGAAGGATACCGCTTCTACAACAGGTATCGTAAGCCTTCTCTAAATCAAAAAAGACAGCAACACTTTGGCACTTTCTCACAAATCCGTCCGTAATATGGGTGGAAAGAGACGCAAGATGGTCGATTGATGAGCGGTGACGACGAAAACCGCACTGAATGTTCGTCAATAGGTGCCTCGACTCCAACCACCACATAAGCTGCCCGTTAATCATGTGTTCTATCACCTTGCAGACGCAGTTGGTGAGGGAAATTGGACGATAACTGGAAGGAAGATGTGGGTCCTTTCCAGGCTTAGGTATAGGAATGACGGTGGGAATTTGGCAAGAAGTAGGAAATGTGCCATTACACCTAATAAAATTAAAAATCTGTAATGAAAAAGCCTTACCTTCCGCTGCTAAATTCTGTAACATAGCAACATGCATGTCATCTGGCCCCGGTGCGCCATGCCGAAAGGTGGAAAGGGCATGCTCCAATTCCCTGGCGGTAAAAGGAATTTATAGCACTCCTGATGGTCGGAGGCAAAAGAGAGACCTTTCGACTCAACCTGCTCCTTTAATGCGCGAAACGAAGCAGGGTAATTGGTGGAGCTCGAAACATCAGCGAAGGTGCGTCCTAAAATATTGGCAACGTCAATCGGAGTAGTAAGTACTCGATTTGAATACCTAAGACCGGGTATAGGTGTAAATCTAGGTTTGCCCGCAACACGGCGTAGCTGTTCCCAAATTACAGATGAAGGCATTGAGCGGTTAAAATAAGAGGTAAAAGCCATCCAAGACGCCCTTTTGCTATCCTTAATGACTTGGTGGCATTTGGCGCAAAGTTTTTTTTAGAGCGAATCATGTTTTCCGAAGTTGGGTGGCGACGAAAAACTCGTAGAGCATCTCTGCATGCACGCAACGCATCCCGGCATTCATCGGTCCATCAGAGAACCGGTAAGCGTCTGGGGTGGCAAGACGACGGGGGAATAGCCTGATCTGCGGCATGAAGGATGACCGTTTGGAGGTGCTCGATCACGGCGTCGATGGATGGAAAATCCAATCCTGAAAATACGGCCAGAGATCGGAAGAGGTGCCCAATCGCCTTTGCAATAAGCCATCCTGGCGCGCGCTGAGAGTGTGCGTTTGAAGAAAGTATGTGTATCTGAAACGGAAAGTGGCCAGTACAATAGGAATCAGAGGTGACATTCCCAGTAAAATGTACAGAGAGTGAGGTAGCACTAATGGATAAGTCCAAGTGTGAAAAGCTGTGAGTGCTGTCAGAAAGAAAAGTAGGTTGACCTGTATTGAGCAGTACAAGAAATGACGAACCAAAACGTCAGCTAAAAGGCTATCCCTTGCACACTCCGTGGGGGAACCCCGTAGGTGATGGTGCGCATTGAAATCCCCCTAAAGTAGGACAGGGGGCGGTAGCTGAGAATAAAGATAATCAAGATCAACAGTGGTGACTGCACCAGACGGAGGCAAGTAAATATTGCAGATGGAAAAAACTAAGGCCAGAGAAATGAACGCTAACAGCAGTAATGGAGTCTGGAGCTGTAATGAAGTACTGTACACATCGTGTCTAATTAAAATTAAAACTCCACCGTGAGCGGGAGTGCCATCTTCGGGAGGAAGGTCATATCGCACCGAAGAGTAACCGCGTAAAGTAAAAGAATCTTACGGGCGAAGTTTCGTCTCTCGGAGACACACAAGCGCAGAATCAGTCGCGCATAAAAATAACTCTAGGTCAGGCCGTCGGCTGCAGAGTCCACGCACATTCCAATAAAGGATAGCCATTGTTAAACCGACTGGAATCGGTTGCATATAGATAAGGGCGGTGACGGCGACCGCTCAGCGGATTTGCTCCCATCATGGGAGCGGGACCTCCGAGAAGGAGGAGAGTTCTTTTTCTTCTCCACAGGAGTTGACGATTTCAAGAAGTCGGTTTTCTTGTAGCTGGTCTTGAACTTAATATCAGGGGCATTAAAAACTATCGGCTTCGACTTCACGGTAGAGCACTTTGGAGAACTGGGGGCAGTAGGGACCCGTGTAAATACAAGGTCGCAAGTCTCCTTACTGCTGTTGCACTTCTTCACCGCTAAAGAAGCTGCAGCGCTGTATGTACCGGTCTTAGGTACTACAGGTTGGCGAGATTGAAATTGCTTCCAGGCCTCAGTAAAGGAGAGCTTTTCCTTCACCCGGATCTCCTGTATACAGCGCTCCTCTCGAAAACGAGGACAGTGGCGGGACGAGGCTTGATGGTCGCCGCGGCAGTTAACGCACACAGCTCCTTCATGGCTTGCTTGACCGCAGGTTGCACAGATGGAAATGGCACTCTTACATGATATGCGAGTGTATCCAAAACGTTGACACTGAAATCATCGCAACAGGCTCGGGATATATGGGCGCACTTCAATCAACTCGTAGCCCGCCTTAATCTTCTGCGGCAATTCGACCCTGTGAAACGTGAGGAATAGAGTCCGGTTCGGCTGTAATTCCCCCTCTTTCCTTGCCTCCACACGATAAACCGATGTGATTTCTTGGTCTTCCAGACAACTCTAGATTTCCGGGTCCGACATGCCGTCTAGTAAATTGGTGGTAGCAACTCCTCGTGACGAATTCAATGTCTTATGTTGCTCAACACGGATGTGATAACCGTGGAGTAGCGTCGCCTTGAGCAATGAGTTGGTTTGAGACAACCCAAGTGTCTCCACCAAAAGTGAACCGTTACGTAGACGGGTACAGGACTTTACGGGTCCAGCTATGGCATCAATGCCCTTCTGAATAATAAATGGATTTACCTTAGTAAATTATTCGCCATCTTTGGTACGACTGAGCACTAAGTAGCGAGGAAATGACTTTTCGGATACTTCTTTTACGTCAACTCTTTTTCGTTTCATTTGAAAATGATTATTATCATGGACCATAGCAATTTAATCCTCCACCATTGCAACTGTTTCCGATGGCAGGCTGCTTCCTGGGCGCCACCCCGGCTTAGGTTACTGGCTCTGGCCTGAACAGAGTAACCTCAGGGTCACACCTTCCTGTGGGTTGACAAAGGGATCCAATCGCCTGCAGGAAGTGAACAGCTCGTGCAGTGGCCCTTCCACGGGCCTGGCCTTTACCAGGGGATACGCTTCTGTCCTACCTAATAACCCAGTGCTGGGAGTTACGCTGTTACCCACTCACGTTTTACCGTGTCAAACACGGGGGCATCCATCAGACGAAGAACAGGGAAGTAAAACGTATTAATTTAAATTGGAGATAAAATTAAAATGAGTCAAACACGCTATGCGTGGACGTGCGGGAGCAGCTCGGGTGCCTCGGGGTCGCTACGCCCTGTACCCAAAAAATTCGGCCCCTGAGGGGTTTTAAAAATAATAATTACACAGCAAAGTCCTAATAATTGCTTTATTGTGAAAAGGAAGTTTAAAGTTAAGTAGAGAAGCGCACCCGAGTTTTATAAATGTTCTCCATGTACAAGAGCAGGTTTATTCAAGAGCTTACGACACCAAAGGAAAATAAAATTACAGCTGTCTTTACTCCGAAGGGGTTATGAAGTCCACCAAGAGGTTCCATGTATTGTCGATGGCTGTGAGAGCAGACATATTGATGTCATTGCCATCGACTGCGTTTAAATTTTTGACTGCCCCATAAGGTTTGAATAAAGTAGAATGTTTTTCCTGGGACCCTGGTCTACTTGACAAAAATATCTCACCTAACGTTTCGCGCGCTGCTCTATTGGGCATCATCAAAGGAATGCCTCTGCCGATCCTCCGAAAATATCTGTGGCTCTCCAATGTCCGTCTTATATACTTGGGGCGTTCAAAAATGATTGGCAATCCCCCATAACTCTGGAAATGTAGCAATATGAATTATGTGCCGGTGTACGCATCAAGATAGACTATAGTACAGCCAAATGCCCAAAAAGTGTGTTGGTACACCCCAAATGTAGACCAGCACTGCGTTATATGCTGCGACGTGCTATTGGACAATGCACACACTACATGGAAGCAGACAATCATGGGCAACGGTGGAAAGTGTGTGGAGGGAAGAAGTGTATGCTTCAAACATTCACACGAGCAGCAACAAGTCGCAGATCGGAGTTTCGTTGATATCGCAGTTCAAAGACGGCAGGGACTGTGCCGAAAAACACAAAAGCACTGGGCGTCCAGCAACAGCACGTGAAGGCAACACCCGACATGTGTCTGATTTGATAATGGAGAATAGGAGAATCACTTTTGGTGATTTACAGAACACAACATGTCTATTACAGGGAATTCTTCACACCGTCATCCATGAGGACTTGAAGATGAGAAAGGATTGTGCGCAATGGGTGGGTGTCTCATTCCTTCACTAATGCGCAGAAATAGAAGCGAGTGGAGACGCCACCAGATTGGTGGAACTGTACAGAGCGGATCCGGCGGGGTTCTTTGAGCGTCTGGTCACCGGGACAGCTTCAAGCATTTTCCATCAGTGGTGCCACAATACCCCCAAAGAATAGTTTAAACGTCTGTCCTGATGGTGTAGTAGTAGCCATACTTGCCTCTTAAACCTAAGATAGCAGGACCGATGAATTTTTCGGGCGTAAAAATCCTAAGTGTGGCTTCCTTGGAAAGGGAAGTAAAGTTGTGGGTCCCGTGTCGTACATTTACGGTATGATAAAGAACCTCAAGCTTGAAAAAGGAGGCCTCTGAGCAAAACTTGTCGGCCATTTCACGCCCTGAATAGAATGGGACGCTGATGACCTGAGATGCTAAATAGCGTCCGTAAATGAACCAAATCAAAAAAAAAATTTTTTTTTAATGTGCAGTTAATACGGAAACTGCAGAAGGATGACATAGGTGCTTATACATTGGAGAGGAATACCTCTAATTATATTCTGTATTCCTCGGTCTCGGAATAACTTTCTACTGTGGGGGATCAGTAGCATTAGTAATTTTTGAACGCTGAGTATACTATGGCTCTCTCCACTCCTCTGATAATGCCCGACGGAGCAGCGGACGAAACGTCAGGTTAAATGGTTTCAGTGAATAGGCCTCGCCACAAACCCGGAATCACGTGAAAACGTAAGCACAAGCATCAAGTTTTGCTGTCAAAAAGATGAAACGATCATGAAAAACGGGCAATGTGTATGTATGAAAAACTTCCACCGTCTACTTTAAAGCGGAAAAAACCTGAGTGTTTTCGATGTTGCATTCTTCAGTTTTACTACTTTTACAGTTCTTCAATAGTGTTTTACCGCTGACACAGATAAAATTATTAATTGGGAGATGATTTTTTAAGGCCTGAGTTTAGAGTACCTCCCCGTCAATTGACTGAGGAAAGCGCAGGAAAAACCTTAGTCAGGGAGGAAGGTCCTGGCGGGAATCCAAACTTGTGGGAAACCTCCCACTCACAAGTCCGTGCCACCCGTGACGGCGTACGTGTATTGAAAATATTTTTTTCTTGGTACACTTTGTCATCCTTCGATTGCAGAAAATTTTATAAATAAAAACGATTTTATGGCATTTCTTTTTGTATAGTACATGGATAGATGTCAAATTATATTCGTGGGCTTCACGAGGTCACGTAACATTCCTTTGCACTGAAAACTGGAGATGAAAACACTGACTATCCTTTGATGCTGGACTTAGCGAACTTCCTCTGCAATTCTGTAACATGATCTTTAAAGTCCTATTAGTCCATTATATGTAAAAACATCTAGCTACAGGAGTTGGCAGATGCCTAGCAAATATGACAGTTCAGTTCATTCCACTGAAAATAGCCTACAGAGGTCTCCCACATCATGCAATTTGAGTATCTCATATTAAAACTAGACTGAGCTCTGGTTGAGCATTTAACGCAAGTAGTGGTGCTTTACATATGCCAACGAGGAAACAAAGCATGCGAAGGCGCACCAAGTTACACGTGACAGACTCGTGTAGAGTGTAATTCAACAACTACACCGCGAATATGGTAATGAGAGGCAAAATAATTGTTCTGACGTCACTGCTCCTGTAAAGCTCGCGTATAATTTTAATCAAGCCCTATGTTACATGCCCTTAACGTTATGAATGTATAACATGCCTTTCGTATTCAAGCTGCATACAGCAGTCTTTGGGATGGAAACTATCAGATGGCGCATAATAACGTTTGCCTCAATATCGAGTCATAATTCATTAAAATAATACACAGGTAATCATTTCATAAAGATTCCCAGCATTTAACCAAACCTGATATAAACTGCATTATTGCAGCTTCTCTTCAGTTTAATTCATCAGATTGAGTTTATATACAGCCTTTGAAACTTCGCGAATCCCTAGAAGTATTGCATATACTTTTATATGTAGGTGTTACTGCAGTTTCGATTCTCAAATGTTACAAAAATGGCAATGATGCCACAAACAAAAACGTCAGTAATTTATTGTCATTATTTTGAAAATGTTCTATTTTTGCGTCTTAAACCTTCACTACACTCACACCAGCAAGGTAGTTACGTGCAGACTCGTCAGCGAGAGGTCTGGGTTTCGATTCCCTAACTGAGATTTTTCCTGGTTTTCTTCAGTCCTCATAAATGACAAATGCTGGAGAGGTAACCTAAACTTTAGGCCTGGAATGGTTCCATCCTTAACAAAATTCTTTCTCAATTTATCATTTCCTCTCATCAACGTCCACCGCCTGTGTTGCCTCAGTAGTAAAAACGGGCGCTAAATACTGTTAAAAATACTACGCTCATGTTACAGCGGTATTTGATGTGCATATCTTAAATGAACTTAGTTTGTTCTCTGCTAATTTAATTCCTTATTTTCTGCAATATGCACCATAACGTATAGTTCGCCATTGTTCGCATATATGTCTTCCATTTTCACCACCAGGGCGGCTCCAGGCATAAGTTCGCTTACTATGTTTCACAGTTAACAATGGTTATACAATTTTACTACATACATCTTGGTGCCAAGATGTCGGAATTATGGGAATAGGCGTATAAAAGTACTGTTAAATTCGCTAATATTTAATATAACTTAAGAATTGAATTATTATGTACACGCTCTTAAAATTTAACCCTTAGGTTTGGTTTAAATTTCCGAGGATCCCGGTAATAACGAACATTTACTTAGGTTAGATTCGTATATGTGTTCGTTTAAGTTAAGTAACCTCAATTCAGCTTCATCCCTATTGCTTTCGGTCTGTGCGCTGCTATCTAATGCATTTCCAGCTGGTGGTAACAACCGTGATATTACCACACTATGCCGCCATTTTCTCCATGGCCAGATTTCAGCTATAAAAGTTGAAACACTTTTTCGGAGTGGTGGGCGGTTGCTATGTAGCTTTCAATTCGTTTATTTCTCCGTCTGCTTACCGTTACATCTTCGTGTAAGTTTTTGCAATCTTTTGCTAAGTTCCACTTCTTTTCTTTATTATTGAATGTTTACGGATGTTTTAACAACACTTTGTTGGAATTAATGCATTGTCTTTAATAGAAGTGTTTTTTTTACACTATCGTATATTTAATTGTTTGTTGTCTCAAAAGTATTTGTTTATATTGATATTATAACAAAGGGCTACGATAAGGATTGTTGATATTATTTATACATTTTCAACAAAATTCTGAGTGATATTGATGAAAGGCTGCATCACCCGAAACATTTTATACACTGCCGGGCAAAATAAATAAATAAATAAATAAATAAATAAATAAATAATAATAATAATAATAATAATAATAAACAAATCGTAACACTCGCGGAAAAGTTCGTTGTAGATGAAATGTATTGTCCGCATCCTATTCATTTAGGTCCATTGCAAGAATTTGTTTCCATGTGCACTTTGCAAACAAGAATATGAAAATTTGTGCCTCTTAAGAGATATCTTCTCAAGCATTTTGAAGATCCTTGAATGACTTGCAACATTGTTGCGGTACGTCTGTTAAGATCTTTTTCGCCAAACCGACAGTGCGATTCCACACAGAAGATTGTCGCAATTTCAAACAAATCATTGTTGTTATTATACATAGTGAATTCAGTATTTTGTATAGTGTCGAGATTTTAGGCGCTCTGAAAGATGGCTTTGAGTACTGCTGACTGGGCATAAGTTATTGCAATAGTTGATGATGGGCGCAGCTTTCGCTATGTAGCGAGAGTTTCAGGAACAACTTGCACAAGTATTCTGCGAGCTGTAAGGCGATTTCGGGAACACAACACTTATCGCAGGCCTCTTGCTTCAGGTCGTTCGAGATATCGCGAAAAAAATATCGCGAATTTAGAATTTCGGCGGGCTACGTATATTCGATTTTCGATTGTTTTGTGGCGTTATGTTGGTACTCAAGTCCTTCACTTATGTTGACAAGCTCGGCCATTTTGAATGTTCAGTTAATTGTTGACAGCTATTTTGCTTGGACGTATTTTGGCTCGTCTTCGATTTTTGCCTATTCCAAAAAATGGAACAAAGTATCTGTATCAAATTTTGTGTGAAAAACAAAATTAAGTGCGCGGATGCATTCCGAATGTTGACTGTGGCATATGGTGAAGGTACCTTGGACCAAAGCAACGTTTATCGGTGGTACAAAATGTTCTCAGAGGGTCGAGAAGATGTGAACGACGAAGAGCGTCCCGGACGCCCGAGCTCGTCAACAACAGACGAAAACATTGAAGTGAAGGAAATAGTATTGGCCAATCGTCAAATCACCGTTAGAGAAGTTGCTGAGGACCTAAATATATCGGTTGTCTCGTGGCATTCGATTTTTACCAATGATTTGGGCATGAGACGGGTCGCCGCAAAATTCGCATCAAAGTTGCTAAATTTCGACCAAAAACACCATCGAATTAACGTTGCTAAGGAGCTCTTGAACTCTGTCCGCGACGACCCAAATTTGCTCCAGAGGGTCATAACTGGTGAAGAATCATGGGTTTATGGTTATGACGTGGAAACTAAAGCTCAATCATCCCAATGGATGCTGCCACACGAGTCAAGACCGAAAAAAGCGCGCCAAGTTCGGTCGAATATGAAGGTTGTGCTTACAGTTTTCTTCGATTGCAGGGGCGTGGTGCATCACGAGTTCTTGCCACAGGGTAGAACGGTCAATAAGGAATATAACCTGCAAGTTATGGGCAATTTGCGCGAAGCAAACTGCCAGAAGCACCCGGATTTATGGAAGAACAAAAATTGGCTTTTGCATCATGATAACGCCCCTGCCTACACATCGTTGCTTGTGCGGGAATTTTTGGGCAAAAACAACACACTTATGATGCCGCAGTCACCATACTCCCCAGACGCTACGCCACGATTGAGGAGATAAAGACGCCATCGAAGGAGGAGCTGAACAAGATCACAAAAAACGATTGTTTAAAGTCCTTAGAGGATTGGAAAAAAACGTTGGCACAAGTATATAATATCTGGTAGGAATTACTTTGAAGGGGACATATTAGATATTCATGAATAAATAAATACTTTTTGAAAAAACACAAAATTCGCGATACTTTTTGAACAGACCTCGTACATTCCAAAGAGATAGCCTATTTTAACTTTAGATACTTTAACAAATCGTTATATGAGGGCAGCTGAGGCGTGAAATCGACCGAAAGTGGTTCGAAATGTTTACATCAGCGAATGGACGAGCAGAAGAAGATTCAAAGAAGCATATCAGAAGAGATCTCGTTCACTTTGTCCGAGATTACGTGGACTGAACAATTGAGCTATGGAGCCAAATTCTCTACACAAATGAGTTCAAGTTCAACTTTAGGACTCCAGATGGAAGAAAGGCCTTGAGAACACTATGCTGCTTGTATGTTTTCCCTCAAGCACTGATGTACGTACTGAGCTCGTTTTCGTTAAAAATGAACTTTTAAAACACAGCGACATATTGACGAGACACTACTTACGCGTCTGATTCCCTATGTTCCACACATCAGCGAGAGCGTCAGTCTAAAGCATTATAACGCTCGATCCCCATAGCGTTCAGTGTTTGCCGCAATTTCTGTAGAAAGCGGGGATCATAGCTTTAGAGTGTCTGCTCGAAGTCCGAACCTCAATCCGATCAAACATGTGTGAAATGTGTTCGACGCCGTATTCATCGACGAGTTTTCCATACAAAGATTAAAAATATAAATCAAAGAAGTTTGGACATTAAAATATATCCCAAACGGAAATGAAAGAAACAGTGTTAAATTGCACTAAAATATATGTGAAATAATATATAAATTGTTTATTTCCTCTAATGAATGCTTTGCGTTAACTGAAACTTATATGCAAAATTTTCAAATAAATTCAAATACTTAACAATTTTTGCCCTGCAAAGTATATTGAAAAATGAGAAAATTTGAAAGCTATAGGAAAATAAAACCTAAAGGCAAACCCCAACGTTAGAAGCTATGCAAATTCTTACTCTATGACCTTAGGAAGTAACAGTCAATAACTTGCGTTGAAATAAATTGTATAGTTGTTAAAAACAGAAAATACAAACAGCCAAATTGTTTACAGTTTTTATTATACTGCAGTCTTTTCATAACCGCCTGACCCAGGCGTCTTGATTTTTGTTTATCTACTGACGAACCAAGTTCGATTTCCATAGTATAGGTACCTTGCCTGAGGATTTTCCCAAAGTTTTGTTTTCCTCTCCAACTCTGAATGGCAAATACCTTCAGTTTTATTTTCGCGTTCGTAAGTTTACGTCCTTATTACGATAACCCATGAAAGCTGAAATGGTAATAGTGGTAATAATAATGATATATATATACAATTTTCTTTATACCAATCATTCAGAAAAGGGCGATTTTCAAAAATATACATTCGGGTTTGTGCCAAAGCCTTCTGGTGTTTTTTGTGCTTATATGCATTTATTTTACACATCTTAATTCAGATGTGTGGCACAAGCTTCAATAGTGTGAAGGAACATCCACACACGTAACTTTACTTACTTATTTAGTTTATTTATGGACGCTCTGTAACATCTCGGTTCATCAGTTTCCCATTCAATTAGGGAGTAAAACACCCGATAAATTTTGTGCAGAGGCCCCTTCTTTCAGGCCTGAGGTTCTTTTACATGCTGTAAATGGACAACAAGGGGCTCATGGCGTTACTTCCCTTCCGAAGGAAGCCATACTTGGAATATTTACGGCCGAAAGAATCCACCGACTCTAGTCCAGATTGAACCCGCGATCTTGGGTCAAGGAGGCAAGTATAGTTACCACTAGAGCACCAGGACAGACACACACATTCTGTAAAGAGCATGAAGGATGTATAACGACACTTTGCAGTAATATTGTCCAAAATGACAATATAACAGAAGCTCTTCAGAAAAGGAAAGAAGTCAGGACAACCCGACACGACAGAAAACATTCGCAGTAGTGCGGAATCTGTACAGTAAACCAGTCGCCTTACTTCAACATCTTGCAGGATTTTTTTTCTCCTGTTGCTCTAAAGACTGGATTTTACAACTGACTGCTGATTCCAACAGTATGGAGCTACCCCCCACTATGCCATCGGTGTACAATAATTCTTAAATGCCATATTTTCCTATAGATTAATAAGGAGAGGATCAGTACATATGCCAGCACCATTCTAGCATCCACTTCTCTTGCCTCGTGACAATGGAGCTCTATCAAGAGGAATGTATCTGGAGGCATCTGAACAGTTGATCAATATCTTAAGGTTCAGTCACAGCAATAACAGCGCCTGTGCTTCGATTTCATTTCATGCTGCAACAATACTGCTACTCACTCTCATATTGTGGACAAAAAGCTAAAGGATAACACGACTTTTGGATCACAGTGTACAATGCATAAAATTCTCTAAATAGTTATAGTACGGGACAAGCATTGATGATCTTTTTTCCTAAAACTGAGCTTATAGTCATCCAGCTGTTTATTTACGTTACGTTGATAAGACACGCGTGAAGGATGAGGCGTATAAGAGTTCGCTCAGGAAAGCAACCTTGTCACGTTTTTGCAATCTCTTTCAGTATATGCTTATTGCTGTCATAGATATGACTTGAGCGCGAAAATCATTTTTTCATTATTTATTAACTAAGGCATCCTCAGATATTCGCAATAATATTAGAAATTGGAAAAATATTCATACTTTTTGCTCAATCTTTGATGCACAAAAGAACAGTAACTATCCAGTGTTGGAGAAGTACCAGGCTTCTCGTGGAGGTGTGTTATGTTTAGAATAGAAAGATAACACTACATAGCGTCGGTCCTGGTGGTGTGTGGTAACCATACTTGCCTCCTAAACCCTCGCAGGTTCAATCCCGGCCAGGGTAGGTGGATCTTTTGGGGCGTAAAAGCGTCATATGGTAGATTTACGGTATATAAAAGAACTTCAAGCCTGAAAGAAGAGGCCTCTGAACAAAAGTTGTCGGTCGTTTCACGCCCTGAATTGAATGGGACGCTGATGACCTCAGATGTTAAAGTAGTAGTAGTAGTAGTAGTAGTAGTAGTAGTAGTAGTAGTAGTAGTAGTAGTAGTAGTAGTAGTAGTAGTAGTAGTAGTAGTAGCAGCAGCAGCAGCAGCAGCAGCAGCAGCAGCAGTAGTAGTAGTAGTAGTAGTAGTAGTAGTAGTAGTAGTAGTAGTAGTAATTCAGAATAAGGCCACCAAGCCAAAATATACCAACACAACTCCTAATAAACCAGACAATTATACTAACCTAAAGTAATAATATTAAACTAATATTCCCAATATAATAATAAACCAGGATTACAACAATTTGTCACACTAATCATAATACACCAGATACTGTCCCATAATAGATACTTTGCCATGATAATAAAATGTAATAATTAATTAAGGAATTAAACAATAAGAGCATAGAAACCTGAACTGATATTCCTAAGTTCCTTGTTTTCAGGCGAAGATTGAGTATTACTTGTGAGCTGGTGAAATACGTTTTAAATGCCTTGTGTTGTGATAAATTGTACATTCAACATGTTTTAAAGTATTTTTTCATTACTTTTAAACTTTATATTACTTAGTGATTAATCGGTTATATTTTAACCATAACTCATCTTATAATGGCAAATAAATTATGGCTTTAACAGTGAATGGGGGGACTAGTATTGCTCTATTGGAAACAAAGGAAAACCCGTGTGTTTGTTGAGTAATGTTAGCGTCTCTATTCCTATAAGAAGTAATATGATGCGATATTGTTAGTGGGAAATATTTAGTATATTTTATAATTATAAATATTTATAATTTTAATCATTATTAGTGCAATTCTTGTTGTTATTATTATTATTATTATTATTATTATTATTATTATTATTATTATATTATTATTTGTCATAGTATCTGTAGCAGTAGTGTCGAAATAGTGTAATTGTAACCTGGCGCCCGCGTACCCCCTAATTATCATGCAAATGTGCCACAGTACAAACGAACATTGGACAGCCCTGCAGTAAAGTTTTACAGTGTGGACATTCACATAGCTCAAAGGTCGTGTTTTTAATCAGTACAAGATATGCTTTTACTATGAAGGACGTACAAAATTGCCACCTTATCGCCTAACATTAAACTAAAGCTCCAGATATGGCAGATTGCGTGTTGAAGAAGGAACTTGCTTACTGAAGCCGAGCAATATATGGCAATCAATTGCATTTTGTGTTAAACACAAGAATTTACAGTATCCAAGCGGTGGTTATTATGTCATTGTCTCGAATGACAGCGGTTGGATAGTGTTGACGCATTCTGACTAGGGCATAAACCATGCTCATGGCTTCCAGCTACATGTGACGAGTTTGGTATGAATTATATGTGCTAAATGTTGTCACAAGGCCTGTTGCTTTGAAATTCGCTGTCTAGACCTGCATACATGTTACCATTGCACGATGGTAGAAAAAGGTTGCTTGCAAATACAGAACCTTTAATCTTTTAGCCTCAGATATGTTTTCCTCCACGGCGCGGAGTTATTCCTATGAACGAACTCCCACTTGTTTTCCGCGTCTTGGAGGGAGTAAAAAGCCTGCTTGCTTACATGTTGACCTTGCTGAATATTGCTTTCATAGCGTAGCTGTGCCCCAGGCGAGTTGTGTTGTTTGTTTCTTAATTCGACAATATACATAAAGTGTATTATGTCTCGCATGTTTACAACTGCACAGTTTTTCTTTATGTACTATTCATTTGTGATAACTGAGTGTGAAAGAATCATAAGACTATTTTTTTAGCACAGAGATGTTTCTGTTACTTATATGAATAACACCCTAACCCCTTTTTCAGAGAATTAACCAACAAGGAGCCTGTCATGCATTTTTCAAAGCATTCTGTCACTGCTCAAACTGCGAATAACATCATGAGAGCAATTCACAATGTGTTTCCACAAATAATTAGAAGGAATTTGTCCTCCTCGGTCCCCCGATTTAACAGCTGCGATTATTATCTCTGTGACAAGTTAAAAAATAATGCCGTATACAAAAGCAAACCGCGCACCATACAAGAACTCAAAGATGACATTCGTTAGGAGAACAATTCATTTGATAATTTGGTAAGTAATGAGCCTCTTAAATTGGTTTTTGTATTGTTGTACGGTTGGTACATTTTATTGTTTTGCCCTTCCGCTAATCACCGAGACCCGGTTGGTCGGCTAACCGGCTAACGAGCGGCGCGCTGCCCATAGACAAAACACTCCAGAGGAAAACATAACTGATTGCAATGTAGTAATGTTATCCCAAATATCGCAAATCACATTGCCAAGGACACAGAAATACAAATTTATTGTTTAATTTAACTACTTATACAAGCAAAACTATAAAAAACTGGTAAATGCAAATGCAGAAGTATTATAAAACTACACACAATACGTCATGAACTCAGAGTAGAACGGGCGTTACCCAACGCAGCAGACTTGGCCCACATTCTTGTGCTTTTAAAACTGTGAGTTTTAAAAAATGTTTCGGCATTAGAACAAAGAAGTGCTGAGAAGTCAAACCGTAATAAAATATAAATTGCTGTTTTTTGTTTAACAAGGGTGATTTTGAACATAAAATTTCAATACGTGTAGAGCTTCTATAACGAGAAAGAAAAAAGTATTGTATGTATATTAATAGAATAATAAAAAACTCCTGTAAAGGCATAACTACATAAATGGCAACTCCATCTTGTCTTTCAACGCATACAAGAGCTAGCTCGAAATATTTTATGTTTTTAGTTTTCAGTTTTGTTTTAGTTTTAATTGTTAACATTTTATATTGGAACGTTTCAGTGCCGTATATATAAATGAAAAATAAAATAACACAATGTAATGTAACTAAAGTAACAATAACTAGATAAGAAGAAAGAGGATAAAACACTTGGAAAGTGACAGATTTACTATCGCAATATTTCGAACAGCTGGTATCCTTAGGCAAGAAGACAACTGAAGGTAGTGAAAATAAATATTTAATATCGAAGGTAATATAATGAATTGAAACAGGTTAAATTTTCAGAGCTATGTGTCGGTAACTTAACCGTACCATCCAAATGTTAAATGTACCATCCAAATCCTCTCAGTGAGATAGGGCATGTTGGGCAACCGGCAAGGGAGACTTGGTTTTAACAGGTCTATGATTGTTCATACGTAGCGAAACAACAGTAGAAGTTAAACCAATATAAAATGCTTTACAAAGCTTACAAGATAACATATATACGACATTCTTAGAAGAACAGATAGCAAATGAGGAAATGTAAACTTCTCTGTATAAATTAGGGCTGCGGAATGAATGGCACGGCATAATTAGCGGGCAGGTTTTACATTTAGGGCGTTGGCAAGGACATGAGCCTCCAACGGGACGAGATAAATTCGAAGGAGATAGCTTTTGGCGAAATATACTTTTAAGGTTAGGCGGTGTTCTAAAAGTAAGGCGCGGTACAAATTTAGAAAAATCATTTAAAGATGCATGCAATAATAAAGTATTGCGGCATTCTTCTTTAAGTGATATATACATAGTTGAATGATTTGAAATGTTCAAGTTATGACTTTCTTTGTAAATAAGAGATTGATATTAGTTATTTCAGCGAGTGTTTTTAGGCATTGACGAATTTGAAAAAATGTTATTATTTGCTTATTAGTTAATTTGAATTGCATTTACTTTTCTGCCCAAATTGTATGATCAAAAGTTTCGTATTTAATGCATTTTAGTTGTACATTATATAACACTTTTAATAATAACAATAAAATAAAATATTGGAGAAGTGCAGCCACAGCAACCACACAAAGGGGAGATGGAATCGGCGCACGAAAGTTGGTATTTTTATTTTTAATTTTATTATTACCGAAATTATAACAATGATACGTATTTAACACTAACCTGTGTTATAAGAGATTCTGAAAATGATGTCCCTAAGTTGCAACACATTGCAGACATCTGCACAGGGAATACTCGTTATTTCACCTAGCTTTTCTTCTGTAAGAACACGGCGGTTCCGAACACGTTTCTTATCATTGAGAGATATGCTTTTCTTAACATTTTAACAAGTTGGCGAACAGTTTTTTCTACCTGGAACGTTTTGCCAGTATATTTTCTTCTGTACAAGAATCCATTTTCACATATGTATTGTACATATAAACCCGTTCTTCAAAACTATATTTATATAGTGACACAACTAACAATTAGTACGCTTTACAGAAAGAAAAGCACCGAGTAACAGATTTTAGCACAAGCACTCGCTAACAAAGCTAACGTTCGCAAAATAACTACAAGTTGCACATGCACATGCATTACACCACCTTTACGACTAGCTCCTCCCTGCAAGCAGTCACGCTCTGCTGGCCCGTAGCTCAAATAACCTCTCTGTATATACTTAAGAAAGGGAACATGCCTGAAATAAACTAGCTGTTTACTAATGAAAGAAATGGAACATTGCAGAAAAAATTAATTTAATTCCATTCAAAGTTAACTATATATAACCAGGCTTAATATGTAATATAGTTCAATCACCAACGTCTCCAAAGTCACGAAATGAAACAGCGGAGTACATTTTTGCTTTACGACAGTTACTACACAGTCAGTGGCGACATTTTTTTACACATCACTGGTAGCAGCCACTGAACGGCTGAACAGCCTACCGCCACACTCTCTGTAACGTTGTTTCTACCATCACTGGTTTTACACAGTATTGCCCGTTATATGTCTAACCATCTGTGCCCTTTTTATAGCGGCATGGGCCTCGAGCAGCTGCTTTTTCCCTTGACTTTAACCAAAACGGTTTTCTTTATTATCATTCTATCAATGTACCACGCTTATAGAAACCGTCATTCATTTTTCTCATTTGTGTAGCTACATTCAACTCTATTTGTCTTTCCAACATTGCACTCTCTGTCGAACATTTTTCATCTTTCTTTCCTTTTGTAGTTTTGCGACATAAAAATAAGGCGCTTACAGTTATTAAATTTTTAGAACCTAACAATACTTATGTGTTTGCATTAAACATTTTTGTAGAATATTTATGAACTACGTCAAAAAAGGATTTCATAAATTGTAGAGAGGTCTTACACAAGCAATATAAGTTGGGGACTCTATGATCTGCCTGTTCAAATTTCAAAGTTATGGCATTAAGTTTGCAAAGTACCAGTGCGGCACTAACTCATGGAGCCTCTTTTCGAAATAATACTAAGGAAGTTGTGAGGCACGTCTCTTTGGCGAAGTCGGTATGATAATGATGCCATGTAAGAAAGGATCACAGTTACCGATTTGGAATCTCGTTGATAAATGTTATGTTTGAGCTTTATCCATTAGCATACACAGTCGTATAATTAGCCAGAGATTCGTTATTTTAGAAGTTTTTAACTTTAAAAACGAGGAAGTTGAGGTATTGAAAATCGGGGTTTCCTCGCTTGCATAAGACATACTAAGTCATAAATTTACCCCGTTTCGCCTTAACATTAACTAACAGACATGTAAGTTCAACTTTAACACCATAACACTGTTGTTTATCCATTTCCGTTTCAAATTGCTCGTCTTGGACCTGTCTATAAACTGTGAAATTACTGCTAACATCTGATGTACAGGATTGACGTTATTTTTGCTGTTCTTTTCCTCTTTCCATCCTCATTGGATTTTGCAACAGGTTCAGTTTGGCGCTTCATCGCAAATAATTCATTTTCACAGCCAACATTTCTTCAAGTATTTTTAAGTATTTCGGGTTACTCTCATTTCGCTTCCATAAGTCAGTACTGATTCAGTTTTTTTTTTTTTTTTTTTTTTTCCAAATGTTTGAATTTATATTCAATCAAATTGAGTTTAACATGATGCAATTTTTGTGTCATGTTCATTTCTCATCCTGAAACACTTGTTATTAATAATTGCTTCTAAATATTTACATTGATTTACCAGTTTAATTTCTATTTTTCTTCCGTGTTAATGCCAGTCTACTCTTATTAGTCAAATATTTAGTTTTCTTACTATCCATTGTAAGCCCCTATAATTCGTAATATTCACTCAACCATAAATTCCAAATCAAATTTGTCTTGGGCAATAAATAATGGATCATATGCGAATTGTAAATAAAATAAAATATAGATAAGTTATAAATGTTTACTCCCATTCTCTGATAATGTTCTTTCCATTTACTGAAAAAAAATCAATATACCTGGTATATTAAGTGATGATCGTGGAGGTGGCGGCGGCGGCGGCGGGGGTGGTCATGATGGTGGCGGTGGTGGTGGCTGCGTTGAATAAAATTCGGATCGGCATATTAAAAGAATGGATCCAAAGAAAGTATCTTATATTAAGCCGCAGATAATAGGCTTGCTAGCAGAACTAAAGCAAGACGGAAATACGAAATTACTCAAATCACAACAAATTTATTCTTGATAGAAAAAGAACATTGTTTATTTCATTATTTGGGCACGTTTCCCGCAAATATATTCCCCGAGAGGTTGCTTCACGTACTCTTATACCATACCTCCGGTGCAAACAGCTTAGCTAACAGGAGAAAGAGAATCTATTTACATTAAATTGAGAGATACGCAGATAGGATATGTAAGTCACGATGGCGCTCATAATTCCAAGATTACTAACCCATCAGCTCTCTCAGCGATTACAATTCACACTAGGATCAGCAGTGTGACCATCGAGTCCACAGAAATATGTTATATAGCAATGATGTTTATTACTTTTCCATTGGCTACCACCAAAATACTATGAGCTTTTATAGAGATCAAATCTAGGACACGCTTTTCAGGAGTTTGTGTGACTTGACTGTACGATAAATAATATGTGTATTAGTTTTATAACATAAAGTTAAAACATGTTTATATTATTCATAAATAAATTATATAATTAATGAAATAAAAATAAGAGAAACAAAAAAAAAAAATGCATTCATTTTGGATTTTCATGTGGCCTCAGCAAATAAAATGAAGGCGGAGTTATAGCGAAAAATTCAATCTTCATTTCGATAATAATGCAAAAGATATCTGACAGATATCAAATAATGCAGAAACATTATCTCCAGTTCCTATACAGAGCTGCCCGTGGGAGGGAAATGACTCTCGCAATTAACGTCTAAATTACATTGAAATAGAACCTGAGCAATAACCAATTTGTAACTGAATATCATGAAATATATGTTAACTTAATTTTTTTTTATAATACATTATAAAATATTTATAGTTTACGACGCGGTTAGGAGTTTTCTGTCCTTCAAAAGGAACTATGAAACTCACCCAGACACGCAGCTATCTGATATTTTCCGATAAATTGAAAGACATTTTGAAAGTGAAAGCTTGTGAAACTCATCCAATTTGATTGAAATGTTAACAGTGCAAAATAAAGAAACTTTCTCAAGTTTCTTTGTAACAGAATGTGTTCACTACTTTCGAAGATGATTCGTTTTCTTCAAGGCTTTCGTATCCTTCGTTATTTTAGGGTGACAGTAAATGTTGTAAATGTAGCTCATAAATTATTATTAATAATAATATTATATATAATACATAACATAATTATATTATAAAATATATTATAATATTATGTAATATATCATATAATAATAATAATAACTGTAACAAAAACTGTAACGGATACTATAAAGGAAAAGGTAACGGAAATTGTAAAGAAAACTGTAACGGTAACTGAAACCAAAACTGTAACAATAACTGTGACCAAAACTGAATCTGTAACCGTAATGGTAACTTTGACCGTCACTGTGACTGTAACGGAAGATTTAACGGAAATTGTAACGGACATGTAACGGAAATTATAACGGAAACTATAACGGACAATAACGGAAACTTTAATGGAAACTATGACGGAAATTGTAGCGGAAACTGTATCGGAAATTGAAAAGGAAACTGTAACGGTAATAGTGATGGTGGTACTTATTACAATTAAACTAGGTGTACATATATTGCATATCACAGTTGCATGGGATGCAAGACCGTTCATGCTCTTTGTAAAATATTTTATTTCTGAAATGAATTTCAACAAACGGAAACAGCATTAACAAGAACACACACATGCATAAAACAGATTTACATACAATAATTCTGATATTCATATACATTTTCGTATCATTTATGTACAATGTTTATAGAAAATTCTCTCTCCTAAAATTATGTATTTCATTTAAGAAAATGCCCAGGTTTAGCCAGTTTTATCTATTTACAATCAAGTCGTAACTGCCAGCCTCCCCCTACTGGAAGCCAAAAATGAATCCGGAAGAAGTTTTATCCTAGTATCTTCTGATTGTGCGCATTTAGTCAAAATGTGCTCCCAGTCTTCCTGTTCCGAGCATAATGGGAAAATTCTCCTGCCGCCATCATCAACATCCTTACGTGCCTTCCAGCCTCCCGGTCTAAGCCACGCTATACCCGACCTCATGATATAGGTCTCTTTACACCATTTAGTTTTAATTCCCCTCTGCATGTCCAGAGATGACATCGCATGCATCCCGCCTCTATTTTCTGGCGGTTTACATGAGACAGGCGTCTTTTCTTCAATACGCCATACCTGTTTTCAATGTCCCTCTGCTTCTCGGACGTTTAGCTAAGATCAAAGTAATATTTCAATAGTTCTTAGGTTTTATTTCTTGGTGTTGAGTAATGGGTTTATTAATATTTCCTGTAACATAGGTATATAAGTAGATGTATCTTGATCCACGGAGACAACTGGTAAGTGTTCCCTGTTTTACATGCTAAGTTTATGCAGGGATAAACACAGCTGCAGCTACACACTTCAAACTAATAAACATGCAACGGCACGCGAATGGTACCCCTCCCTGCATAGGCATGAAAGCCATACAAGTACCCATATACTTACTTCCGGAGTTAGCGAGCAAGATAAAGTAATCTTTACTTTTAATTTCCCCGTACATCTTCATAGGCAAGCGTTTAACAATAAATAATTTGGTCCAACACATTCAAATTGGATGATATAAAATCCGAATTAGAAATAGTAATGGCATATTAGAAACTTTTCCTTCCATAACTCTGCAAGCAAATTGAACCATCTTTCTACTACCGAGGATGCTAAGACACGGGCTGGTGAATGAGATATCTGCTGTACGACCCCGAGACTGATGTTTTTCACACATTTCTCTCATTCCTGATCACTGACAAATGCCGGGGAGTTACCCTAATCTTAGGCCTAGAATGCTTCATTCCCTCCCCCAAGATATGTCTGGTCCAATTTATCACTTCATATGTCTTTAGTGCCCATCGACTGTGATGCCTCGGTAATGAAAATGGGCGAAAATGGTTTTATATTACTCGTTTTAATTCAATTTACCGCCGAATGTTCAGTCACTAGTGCAGTTTTGGCAAGAAAATTAGGTAAATGCAAGAAGGGTGTAACGGAGTCAAAAGCATGGTAAACTACACAACAATGTTATAAAAAGGAGTTGCTCGAATAGTATTATGAAAATAAACTCTACACACCTAAGTCAGTAGTGCTATAAAACAATTACCTGTTGGAAATTTCAATATATATAAACGAAAAATGAAAAAAAAAAATAACACTATTAACAATGTAACAAATTAACAGTAATAATAAAAGTAGATAAGGAAATACTTAGATAAGGTCACACTTGAAATTCCTATATTTCGAACTACTGGAGTTCGAAATATAGCAATTTCAAGTGTGACTTTATCTAAGTGTTTTATCTTTATCTACTTTTATTATTATTATTAATTTTTTATATATATATATGCCAATGTCCAACGATCTAACCGAACAACAACGGTAATGAAGGCTTGCTTCAAGCAGCGACTGCACAGATTACGATGTGAGCGGTAATTATTGACTTCGCCACTAGTAATGTAAGGTGGAACGGGTAATTCATATTTTTATAAATCAAAATATCACAAGTAATATCACAAGAGGGTCCGAGATTGCCGATAAATTCACGAACACAGTGAATTTATCTGGAAAGTTCACACCCTCCAGTGACATTTATTAGGACTATTTCACGAATTCAATTTGTATTAAGTATTTGTATTAATAATACAAAGGTACAAGTATTACAATAATGTAAGTCAAGCTTCAGAAAGTCTATTCAAATTCTTAACCTTTTCAAGTCATCTAGCAACACACGAATGCCCATTGTCAGTAATGCCAATAGGAAAGAGTTGGAAAATACAGGTTTAGGACTATTTCATGCATAGAATAAGAATTTACCTTTTAAGTTTTTACAAATGACCACTAGGTGGCGCTATTGAGATATGTCATCATTATTTTCGCAGCAATTGATATTTGTTATTGAGAAAATATTGCAGCTTAGAAATTGACGGAGTAGTTTGTTTGCAGTGAGCATTGAAACAAAGCAATTTTGCGTAAAAATGGAAATGTCATGTGAAGGTATTCGGTGGATAATTTTTTGCGATTCTAGTAAATGCCTCACTCAACAGTAATGCATAAAATAGATTCGTTCAACTTTTAGTAATAAAGCACCATCAAAAAACCGTTTACAATTGGTTTGCAGAATTTCGTCGTAGTCGTTCGTCCATCAGTAATGAGTTTCGTGACGGTCAACCAAAATCGATTGTCATTCCAAAAAACAGCGATGCTGTGCGTATCATGATTGAAGAAGATCGGCATGTGACTTACAGTGAGATAGAGGCATCCTTAAGCACATCGAACACTGCAGTACATTCGATTATGCATGAAAATTTAGCTGTGAAAAAGAACTGTTCCTACCCCGAGGAATTGCAAAATCGGTATACAACATCGTAACACGTGACAAAACGTGGATATTTTCACATGAACCGGAAACTAAGCAACAATCCACTGTTTGGGTGTTCCAAGATGAACCGAATATCACAAATGTAGTTAGTTCACGAAGCACTCCCAAGATCGTTTGTTTCTTCTTTGGCTGCACTAGACATGTCGCAACCATTTCTTTAGAGGATCGAAGAACAGTTAATGCTGAATGGTATACAATTTTTTTATTGCCAGAAGTCATCCACGAAATCGGGAAATACAACCGAAAACGTCACATCATTCTTCATCATAAGAAAGTCAATTCTCACACAGTACGTCCAACAATTGATTATTAAGTAGAAAACATCGAATTAATGTGTCATTGCCCGTATTCGCCTGAATTATCCCGAACGAGAAACAAAAATGCGTGAACAGCGATTTTCATCACCTCAAGAAGCTGTTGAAATCTTTAAAAACCATATTTTTGAGATACCAACTTCAGATTGGAAAAAATGTTTTGAGGATTGGCTTGAACGAATACAAAAGTATATAAATCTTAAAGGCGATAATTTTGAAAGGCAAACAAAGCATTTTTTTTTCAAAAATATTTTTCTTTCCTACTTTTTGTAAAAACTTAAAAAGTAACCCTCGTATATTTGAAACTTGCACACGGATTATTAACAAATATGTAAAATATTATACTTATGAATATCTACCTATTTACAAACCGTGAGAATGAAAGAGACGAAAGTCGACTATTACAGTCGCTACCGTTCGATTTACTATTACCAACTGAGAAAACGAAACAGAAAAAACACTTTACCATTCAGAACAAAGTGTTTATTAAGTTTTATGGTTGCTTAGGCAGATATTGTTACATAATTTATAAAACGGATTTGATATTTTTTTCGATAATTTCACTGCGATATTCCGCTGTGATTCATCAAAATTCAAAATGTTGTTTAGTTTCGCTGGTCGATTTAAAGATGACCTCCTGTCTGTGAAGCCTTTTTCCAGCCCCATATGGACCTGAACTTTACCGCGATCACTGCGTCTTCTACCTCCATGACGTGATGTCATTGATAGAGTGCAGTATTGCAGGGGGTGTGTGATCAGTAAACCGCATCCCACTGAACACTATATTGCGACTTACTAGATCGCGACCACCTCTCTATCAGGTAGCTTCCCAGTTGTCCTCACCAGACTGGGTGGACCCCGTTCCAGACCTCCCTATCTTAGAAAAATTCCTAAGTAGGTGCCGGGAATCAAACCCAGGCCCCGCGGGCAGCAGTCAGCAACGCTAACCACTAGACAAGGAGGTGGAAAGATGACCTCGCATATTTGAAATAATCAAAATAAACTGTAATACTTGGGAACGAATTGATAAGTTTAATTAGCGAAACTTTAAATTGCAGAAATATTCTACTAATTTCGCTATGTCGGTTTAAGCTACGATTTATCTCATCTATAGAGTTTAACCAATCATAACTTACTGGCCTTAATCGCGCTCGGTTGCCAATTGGTCATGATGTGCGCTCTATAACGGTGTTACTAAGCGACGATTTTATCTTAAGTCTTCTCTATCCAAAGCATTAATTTCGGAAGTGTTGGACATTAGTGGTTCCCAGGCTTAATATGCGCAAATTAAATTGTTATTTATAATTTATCTATTTTCCTGAAGACACAACATTGTTTGATATAGTACATTTGAAAAGCAGTTGGCTTTTTTTTAGAAAAACAAGTAAAATATAATTTTGCATGTTTACATTGAGAAATCCATAGGAACAGCAATCGACACATAATAATATTTCTGCACACAGTGTGTGTATAGCTCACTAGATAAGTGTTCATAATGCTTGAACAGTTTCAAGTACGCGAGTGTAGGCAGTCATAATAAGAGCAGATCAACACAGTGGTGTGTAAAGGTGAGTAAAGCATAAACATTAAACATCGCCCGAGGATGTGAAGTGTCTGCTGAAAAGCGTGCTGCAATTGCCAGTTTACATGCGAGCAATAGTCAAACACCACCATGTTTCCTGTGTTTACTTTACAGAGGTATGTAAGTACTCGTTATACCAAGGAAAGCCTATGAGCAGCGACAAAATGTAAAGATAAATGTTTAAAGTAAGAGGCAAAAGGGTGTCCAGCACTTTAACGATGAGCCTTTCAGTGTCAGTACTGTTAACAGAAAAGTTAAGGAACAAATTTTCTTACTTCATTTGAGAATGCATAGTGAGTGATGACAAGGATTGGGGTGAGAAAATGTGATTTAGGATTTTAGTAAAAAATTCAAAATAGATTTAAACATGGTCTGAATTTGATTTAGAGGCAATAAGATCTGAAAAAAAATTGTAAACGACACCTTAATTTTCCTTAATCAAAGCATAAAATTTAATTCGATTAAACAACTTAAATGAAGTTTAACTAGTATTTATTGCTTGACTTAAGGCCCATTCTTTATTAAATATTAATATGCGTTATTTAAATAATTTTGACAGTAATGTAAACAGACCTGAAAAAATCTCCACGGAATTAATAACGTCAAAATTGCAGACGATGCATTACAATAGTGGTTAAAATAACTGTGTAAATCAATTCAGGACACGGCAGGAATCAGCGCGTCTGTTTTCCGATTATCTGTCACAATATATGTAAACAATTGTTTACAATACATTGTATATGTTGTATTAACTGTCGAAACTGTAACGTCAATATACATAGCAGTTTATCTCGAGCTGGAATTGTGTATTTTTATTCATTAGTTGTGTTATATCCAAGTAACATTAAACAAACAATTTGAAAAGCTGTAATGTCGTATTTGTTTAACGTTAAGTCAAATTGCATTATAACATGAAAATATGTATATTTTATTTTATAGCACTTCTATATCCAAACAAAAGAAATGCCTACGATAATGGGACTGATAGTGGTGCTCAATAAGGCATGAAACTGAAAGGATGATCAACGGTTAGTGCAAATTTTTGTACATTTTACAAGATTTGTAAATTATTTTCTTTCTAAGTTCTGGTATATTAGCATCCAAGTCAAATTAGATACATAATGCGAGATTTTGGGTTATAATTAATTAATTTTCAGTAAAATAGTAATATACAATGAGATTATTTAAGTAACGGGACACGTAAGTGCAGCTGCCGTAATCGGAATAAACAAATGTAAGTCGCCTGACTAAAGTTAGTATTTTCATTTTAGTGTTTATATTTTTACTGGAAGTATATGTTTGTACTGTATTTAACAATGATTAAATTAAGCACTAATTTGCGCTATAAGGAATGTTGAACATTATGCCCCTCAGCGGCAATACATTGCCGTCATCAATGTAGGAAATTCCTACAATTATATCTTAACTTTCCCTGCGCTAGAACACGGCGGTTCGGAATATATTTTGTTATTGAAAAATCATGTATTTTTAACAAGCTAGCGAACACGATTACGAGGATGATTTTTTTGCATATCACCTTACCACTTCTGTGCATAAACCCGTTTTCATACATGTATCGTACAGAAATCCCGTTTAAGACTCTTTTATGTAGTGGCATAACTAACGAAACACATACATCACACACAGCGCAAGCAACGAGTAACATAAAACTACTAGCTAACAAAGACTCCCTCAAAATAAATACAAGCTACTATCTGCATATGCATTATATACTGCCTTGATGACTGCCTTCTCACAGTATTTAAGCAGCCGCGTTTTGCCGGCCTGTAACTCAAATATGCTTACTGTAAAACATATATGGAAATATAAATAAGTTGTAATAACTGCAGACTAAAATACATGTTTAAGCAATAAAGTTAATTCTGGCAAATAACGTTAATGTTGCAAGAGGGGCGAATCGATGCAATAAGACTTAATCCCATTTCCCCCCTGGAAAGATGAAAGGCAGGAAATCGAAACGAATATGGTGTCTTTCTTTTGTTGGGTTAAGAGGCATAAAAAGATTTCCTGCTGTGAGGAAGCTTAGAGCAGCACCCTCTACCTCTTCCCAAATTGCTTCAAAAAATAGAGAAACTGAGAGTATATACAAGATATGTGAAAGGCTTGGAATTATGGAGTTGAATATTCCCACCTGCTATTCAATTTGTTTATGCTTTCTTCCTACACAGAGTAATGTTTAATATATTGAAGTGTGATCAACAACTTAAATTAAGTCTATCGTTTAATATTAAGAATGGATTTCATTTTAACTATTTCAAAAAATTATGCAAACGATATCTTTTTTACATGATAGCTTGCATTTACTTCTAACCAGCATTTCTAGTTGCTGGAAGCTTCATACATGTAAACATATACAATCTTATGTGCAGCCCTATTTGATTGTTGGGGCACGTATGTTGAAGTAACATTAACTACAATAGAATATTCAGCTTTAGAGCAAGTTCACGAAATGGGATTTACTCGTACAGAGTAAAAATAGTGCTGTTATCGTGTTTTAAATATGCATATATCAACGTAGAAGCAGTTCATGAGTTTCTAGTGAAAATCATTTGAAAAATGTGAGTTTCTAATTACAATCAGATAGGAAAAATTAAGTGAGACAAATGGGACTAGAACCAAGGATCTTGAGCTTGCCGTACCAACACTCTTACCCTCTAAGATAAAATTACCTGCTCGATCATAGCCGCGAAACATTTCCATATGAATTAAATTCTGGAGACTTCTAAAATTATCTGGTTGCAAAGATTTTTACCCCTCAGAGACGACTCGAAACCTTAGGGTACTCATTATGGTCACACAAAATAAATTGGGATTAATTTATTTCAAATATAATTTCTTTCACACAAGCCGTGTGTTTACATAAGGTTTGGAATCCTATTTCTGCTTGGTTAAAGTTTCGGCAGTGATTATTCCTTTCTAATTCTGTTCCAAAGCTTATGTTAACACAAAGTTTGTGTGAAATAATCATATTTCAAGTGTAAACGCTGTAATAAAAGAAAAATATACAAACAAAAACGGTTATTTACTATACTTAAGATGGTAAACATAAAAGTTAACAACGTAGTACCGAATATAATATAGTAAAGGTGGTCAAATGCCAGGTCATCCTCGTTCTTGTAGTAGTAGTGTTAGTAGTAGTAGTAGTAGTAGTAGTAGTAGTAGTAGTAGTAGTAGTAGTAGTAGTAGCAGCAGCAGCAGAAGTAATAGTGGTAGTAGTAGTAGTAGTAGTAGTAGCAGCAGCAGAAGTAATAGTGGTAGTAGTAGTAGCAGAAGTAATAGTGGTAGTAGTAGTAGTAGTAGTAGTAGTAGTAGTAGTAGCAGCAGCAGCAGAAGTAATAGTGGTAGTAGTAGTAGTAGTAGTAGTAGTAGAAGTAGTAGTAGTAGTAGTAGTAGTAGTAGTAGTAGCATTAGTAATAGTGGTAGTAGTAGTAGTAGTAGTAGTAGTAGTAGTAGTGGTAGTAGTAGCAGTAGCAGTAGTAGTAGTGGAGGTAGTAGTGGTGGTATTAGTAGTAGTGGTGATAGTAGTAGTGGTAGAAGCAGCAGTAGTAGTGGTTGTAGCAGATTTAGTGGTAGTAGTAGCAGTAGTAGTGGTGGTAGTAGTAGAAGTGGTAGAGATAGTAATAGTAGTGGTAATAGTAGAGGTAGTAGTAGTTTTTTTAATGGTGTTTAACGGCCGTTTTTACTACTGAGGCACCACAGGCGGTGAACACTGATGATACATAAAATGAAATGATAAATTGGGAAAGGACTTGTTTTTTAAGGAAGGAAACGTTTCAGACCTAAGTTTAGGGTAGCTCCCCGGCATTTGCCATTAATGAGGACTGAGGAAAACTTGGAAAAACCCTCAGTCGGGGAGAACGGGCCTGGCGGGATTCGAACCCCAGACCTCCCGCTAACGAGTTCGGCCTTAAGTAACAGTAGTGGTACTGATAGTGGTAGTAACAGCAGTAGTAGTGGTAGTAGTAGCAGTAGCAGGGGTAGCCGCAGCAGTAGTAGTGGTAGTAGCAGCAGTAGTGGTGGTAATATTATCAGTATTAGTGGTAGCAGTAGCAGCAGCAGTAGTAGTGGTAATAGTAGGAGTAGTAGTGATAGTAGTAGTAGTGGTGGTAGTAGTAGTAGCAGCAGTAGTAGTAATAGTAGGAGTAGTAGTGATAGTAGTAGTACTAGTAGTAGTAGTAGTAGTGATAGTAGTAGTACTGGTAGTAGTAGTAGTAGTTGTGGTAGTAATGATAGTAGTAGTAGTAATAGTAGTAGTAGTAAGTAGTAGTAATAGTAGTAGTAGTGGTGGTGGTGGTAGTAGTAGTAGTAGTAGTAGTAGTAGTAGTAGTAGTAGTAGTGGTAGTGGTATTAGTAGCAGTAGTAATAGTAGTAGTAGTAATGATAGTAGTAGTAGTAGTAGTAGTAGTAGTAGTAGTAGTAGTAGTAGTAGTAGTAGTGGTGGTGGTGGTATTAGTAGCAGTAGTAGTAATATTAGTAGTAGTAATGATAGAAGTAGTAGTAATTTGCAGTTATTGCTAAATAATGCAAACGTTATTTTACAGCATCGTTCGCATGTGTCTTTCGATCGTATATGCCATTCATTATACGGACATACACAGAAAAAGAATTTGCACATCCAATCCATACATTTACTGTTATCACCTAAGCTGAAACGCAGTAACACAATAATACAGATTCAAAGAGCCCGTATACTCAAACAAAGCTATTCTAAGAGTAGGAATATGAGTGTATTTATTACAGTGGCACAAATACAATACAAAGCAACTTCAACAGCCGTACGGGTCCAACATACCGTACATACTTTTATGATACACCAAGATATGTTCGATTTAGCACAAGATATTACATTAGATATTCACAATACTTATAAACATTTATTCAACAACAACAACAATAATAATAATAATAATAATAATAATAATAATAATAATAATAATAATAATTGTATAAAAGAAATACCTGAGAAAAAAATTTAAAAATATTAAAAACGCAAATAAAATATAAATAAATGACATTTTGGATTCATGAATGTGTCCCCAACCCACTCCAAGGCTAACAGCCTTTTCAGATCTGATCTGTCTCACTTTCATCAGTAATTTACCTAATCTCTCCTTACCTTCCCTATCTGCCAGCAAAGCCCAGCATGACCATCTCCCTTAGTTCAAACCTGTACAGGAGTGCGATAGATACTTTTTCCCTCAATTCTTACGGGACAAATTAACCGCTCATATTTGTCAGTATTCCTAATCATGCCATGCTCCTAGTCTGAACTACGCGAGCCGCTGTCTAGTGAATTTAGACCCTGTTTTGATGTACTGCTCCATTACCCATTCCGATTTTAGCCCCGATTGGACTTCCAGTGAAAGCATTTCTCTGCATTGCGCACTTGTTTTCTACTTATCCATATCCCTCAAGCGGTTCCTAATCATCCTCCATGCGCTCTTTCCATTATTCTCCTTATCCGCTTCTAATCCCGCATACTTTGCATAGAAAAGAGCGAAGTTTCGGTCAGCTGTCTTCCTGTGCAACTGATCCCAATATGATATATATATATATATACGGGGCAGATATAGCTCGTTGCTTAAACTAAATCATATTTTCTCTCTGCATTCTGTACCTCTATATCCCTAAGTCTGTTTGTTCCTTTCTCCAAATATAATTACCGTTATTTGTTCCCTTCCCGCACATCAATCCTTGTTCTTTCTAAACTTATTTTAATTTTCCGTGTCCATTATTTTGATCCCAATTACTAATGTGATTTGGTAGCATAAGTTGTAGGACGAGGGCGGATGTGCACGAGTGCTGCAACGAGTCCCCCATACATCGGGAGCGGCCTCTCGGTAATGAGGATACTGCAGAATTCTTCCAACTAGTCGGCGAGCGACAAAAGCATAATGGTCTTGCATTGGCTTAACACATAACAGGAAGGAAACTTACATACAGTAATGAATAACGAAAGCATCGTTTTTCGATCAACAGTCACTCTTCTTATTTGTGGTCGAACTTTGTTGCTAAAAAGAACGAGTACTTCTCGAATAAAACGAGCTCTGGTAACCTACCGTTGGCGACTTCTCTCTCCCTGCTTCTGCATTCCATTCACTTCTTGCTGCACCGAGAGTTAGCCTACTGAGATATGAGCGAGACTGAAACCTTATTGATTTTGACTCTTTAACACGTTTGCATCTGATCGTTTTAAGAAAATTAAATAATATGAATAGAAAGACTACAAGCCACAAAGTAGTTGTGAAACATGAGTATTAAGCACCACAGATAGCATGAAACTTGAAAGTTGCACATATGAAATTTTTTTAGATATTTATGGGAATTAGGGTAAAAGACAGAATGGAAGTTAAACAAACAGTTAGTCTCCAATTACAAAGGGAGACTAACTGAGTTAACTAGCTAGAACATGTACAGTTAATGAACGACTTAGAATTACAAAGAGTCTAGTAGAATATAAACTAAATGGAAGAAGGAATCCGAGAAGACCCAAAAATAGATGCCATAAGACGAGCTTAAGTTCCTTGAGAGAATGACTAAGAAATTGAATTTAAAGTAAATAGTTTATTGTACTTCCCCAAATTCCGTAACACCCGTTTAGAGGAACAAAACAGCATGACACTTTTACACTTCATTCTGTGATATTATTTCAAATCTTTGCCTTTAAGTAGTCTTATTAAAACGAATATTTGTTACGTAACATCATATCACGCCTGTGTATTAGATCTGCGATATCTGAGCCAAGCTGCAAAACAGAATTATTAAACAAGATTCATAGCTACTCAATGAATAAATTTGACCAAAATATGATTATGTATTTCATTTAGTTCTAAATTGTTATTATAAGTGGAATTATCACCTATCTATTATAACTCTAAATAATTACTTCTACTCTTAGCAACAATTTTTCCTCTAACAAAATGAATATCAGAGGAAGTGAAAAAATTACCGACAACAATATAAAAAATTAATAACAAACAATTTGCATTGACATTAACTTGTGATGTAGAACTCCAAATTCACAACGTAAGACACGGGCAAACTGCTGCTAACGGGCCTGCCTGTTGTTCGCAGGTTAGGATGACGCTGCAAACGCATGCGCAGAACTGGAAAGCTGTCTCTATGAGAACGTAGATTTAATCTTTCCTCTTGTCTACAGCAATAGTGCCTTTTTCATTTACGTGCTATTGCCAAATAAGGACATATTCCTCACAAATAAGTATAATGGCAATGCAGAATATAATGTAAAGTACATCAGAAAAACTCAAACTTTTGCACATATGTTCTATGAATCAACAGTACATTCACACATGTTGTAGAAAAATAGTTTTATTTAAGGGCAAATTCTTTCTTAAGAAAGAGATTTGGAAATGGAATTGTTGTAGCAATAGGAAGAACGCTATATTAGATTGATAGAGAATGTATTTCACGTGAAAACATTATCAGCATCGGACATAAGTATTTGGCCATTTAAATGTCCTATGTTTTTACCCAATATAAAAAGTGTTAGCCCTTCCCTTTACTGAAACAAAATTCTTCAGAATTGTAACAAAAAGTAAGGTTAGATATTTCTTTGTACACTAATTACGTCCAAACTATGGATATAAATTGTTGCAACTGCAGAAGAATGAGCTGTGATTAATCCAAATAAAATCTCCTCCATTTGCAAAAAATAATATTTTAATTGTAAGGAATAGCTTTAAAATACTTTGCTAAGTTGTGATTATTTATGATAATGTTATTATACAGATATCTCTATAATATTTTAAATATTAATAGCTGCTAAACATAATAACAAATAAGGATAATGAAAGAAGTTTAAAAATTCCGCGGTCAACAATTTTATCGCTTCACACCACTATACCGGGATCTATACAGCATGCATTTGACATAAAAATGAGAACTCACGACAAAAACATAAAAAAAGAAAACACCAAATGGCAGTTCACCATAGAGCTATAAATGTGTAGCGTGATCACAAATTTTAAAAACATAAATATTTTAGTGTTAATCCTTTACTAGCCCTGCTGGATTACAATAAATAGAAGAGTGCATACAAATGGGGCTAATGAAAGAATCAGCAAGGAGCACAAAGGGATAAGGACAAGGCTCAGTTTTTGTGCATATCCTGATGGCCTAGTAATAAAGGTGGAAGTCCAAAGCAGATTTGAAATTGATCAAACACAAACATCATAAAAATACTACACAAATGGAAATATCTTTTAGAAATTACATATTTTTATTAAATGGAAAGCAGGAAAAAATCCGATTGTACGAATTATACCAGAAAATTAAAATGAAAAAGGACAGAAAGGATCTTGGATCTATCTGGACGAATCATTTAATTTTAGAAAACAGGTAGAAAAAGTTAGAAATAAAGGCGAAATTCTTATGATGAAATAACCAACATAGTTCAATCTAGCTTTAGCATATCACAACAACTTAATGAGGTTCATTGCAGCATATGGTGCAGACGCATGGGCATACAGAATGCATGTCGTAAAAAGCTCCGAAAATCATAGAGGAAAGTATTAATAAGGATAACAAAAGCCAGAAGCACTACCCCACAATGGTTTTAATAGTAGTCACAGCAGTCT